>CM062606.1:102500-702500 GCA_031470985.1 Agastache rugosa
TTATTTCTTAATAACAATGCTCAAAACAAGTAAGACCTTACTATTGGGACGGAGGGAGTATTTTTATCGTCGGAGCTTGTTTCCGATGACGGAAAAGTTCTTGTCGTGCTACACAATACTTCATTTGACCCTATTTCGACTACCAATACGTGCATGAAGTATTAATGAAGCAAGAATCCTCAGTGAGACTGCATGCATTTTTCCTCTATTTCCAAAGTCGTACAAAATTCCCTTTTACTTGTACAATTGTAAATAAGATGTCACACTTACCTACAAACTTCTCTAAATGAAAAAAAAAACAAAAAAAAACAAACAAAAATTGGCCTTCAGACTGGTACCAATGAAGAAGTTAAGGGGAAAAAAAAAGAAATCACATTTGTTTCTGAGAGAGGCGTTTGGAGGATTTAATTTGGATGTCTTTGGTATATATACTCGTCACTGCAAATAGCAAAAGCACAAAAACAACTTGAGCACTCATGATCCCAAAATGGCTGATGCTGTTGCCGATTTCCATCCAGCTTCCCGTGTTCCGTACCTGCGACAACAACACGTCGATCATGATAAGCAAGACGCGCGTAGTTCCCTCCAAAATCAAACGAACCGTTTATGAAAATTGCCACGTGGTTAAGCTTAATCGTATGCTCTAGACACTGGGCATTATTTAGGGGGTGTTTAAGTTTAATCTAAAGCATACTTGGATGGATCGAACAATTTTGAGCTCGTTTCCTCATGTAATGAATCCTTCATATAACTCAAATTATATGTATTGTCAATCTAATCTATCGCCCAGAGTTAAACGAAAAATGACATTTTACATGTTCACTCCCGTTCATGACATGACACTTCTTTGTGAGTGTGTGCGTGCGTGTTATTATATAGAATCGGAACGAAAATGAGAATAAGAAAACATACCAGGAAGAAGAAGTGAATAGTCATGACATCTGAGCAAATTATGACAAGAAAATAGCATCCCAGCAATGGAACTCTGATCATTCTGGTAATTGCAGTAAATGTGCATCTGCATATAATATTTGAAGTTCATATAAATTTGTAAAAGATTTCAAAACATGAAACGAGAGAGAGCCATAAAAGTTCCCAGGATAGAGTATAGTATTTCAGAGGAGAAGTGTGATTGATTCAGGATCCAGCCAAATCACACGACTAAGGCTTCGATCTTTTTTTTTTCTTCAAGAAAATAAACTTTTCCAATGATGTCGTAAGTGTATTAACTATACTTACATGACGAGCACAAATGGTATCAACAGTTTGAAGATAAGGAGGGCCGCCATCAGAAATGGCTGCAAGAAATAGCAAATTGTATGAAGTTTGTACCAAGGATTAAACTGAGAAATGCAATAGATCAATCTTAGAGTTAATAGACTTACGCTGAAGATTGTGATGAACCGATAAACAGAAGAGATCTCAAAACTCGCGATACTTGCAAAGTTACCAGTTCCAAAGAATGCAATGTTGAAGAAAATCATCTACAACCAGAAAGAAATTAGAAGCAGAGGAGCTGCACAAAGTCCAAACTACAGAGAAGGAGAAATATTTTAAAAATTATAAATAATCAAATCTCTATAAACAAGACAAAGAGCTATTTTCTCAAGCTATCTAAATTTGATTTATTTAAGGTTATATATAGGTGAATTCATCACTCACAAATGCTAATGGAATGCGCATATCTGACAACTGCAAGCATCTATCATCAGATTCTGAAACAAGGTCATCCTCCATAGCCACAGTAGAACTTGAAGATTTGCTCGTCTGACTTATGTAGAGATAAGCATTTTCAAAAAGTATCCATGCCATAAGCGCAAGAGCGAGGGCACCATAGAATACAGCTTCATATCTGCATGGATATCGCGAAAAAAAGAATATCACGTGAACCTCAAATAAGTCATGTCAATCCACAAATCTCGTTGATTATGTTAAATCATGAGAAGTACCCTATGGAAAGGAGGAGGAATGCAGGTGCAAAACCAAGATATATGGAAGTAAGCCTCGACAAGAGACCAGTTGATGAAAAAAGTGGTAGAATGACTGATACACCTATGAAGAACAAAGTAAACAATTTCATCAGTTTAGGTGCTGCATTTTAAACCAAAAATGAAGATCTAACTTTTTTTCGGCTGAAAACATTCATACTTATCTATTACGAATTCTTCCTTACTTCATAGATTTTAGTTCCCAAGGAAAGGTGTGAAAAGGTCAACAGAGGCACTACAAAAGAATCTATCCAGACTTCTTGCACATTTTGTATTTAAATTTGGAGAGAGAAAGCATAAGAACAATAAATTAATAAGAACTCATTGGATTTTCTCGTATCTCTGTTTTCATTTAACTTATCTATCTTTGTCCAATTAAGCAATACAGGCAATTATGCAAATCAAACCCTAATCGGACATGAGGCACTCCAACTTCAATACCAACATAACCATCAATGGCAAGATGAAGAAAAGATGGATAAAACAAATAGCAAAGTAAAGGAAAAGCCAAAAGTACCAGCAATTGACCAATTTATCACTTGGTGTAATACAAGCGATTCTTGCTTTTCTGTTCTACGAGATGTCGACAAGGGAACCATAAGTGCTGAAAAAGAAACCAGCAACACCTAATATATTGCAGCAAAGTTTCACATTAATATTCAGTAGAAGCAACACATTAGGCTAATTGACAAGACGAATCATGTAGATACCTGAATGAGGAAGAGGATATTAGATTTGGATTTCTTCACTTCATGAGTGAGAGAAAGCCAATATTTACTCTCTCTGGCGTACATATCCAGATATCTTGAAGCGACTCCAATCATTACAATCATTAATCCGCTGGCAGCTCTGCAAAATGACATTTAACAGTAATTTGGTAATATAAGTTCTATGTTACAGTTTCCAACAGATTCGTAAGCATAATGAATTGGCAATGCTGAGATAGTTCGGCAAGCTACAAAAAAATTGTTCATCCCTGCTGACTATTAAAAAGACAACAAGACAATGGTGGATATTTAGAGGAATTTTAGAAATTCCACTGATATATTTAAAAACTGGTACTTCAGTATAACAAAAACAAAGATATATATGGAAACAAAATAAAACAATAACTTACACTAGTTTAGTATTATCTGGGATTTCAGCAGGCATCAAAGTAAAAACCGACAAGGACCAACATGCTAGCCATACAAAAACTGGTAACGCTGAGCCCCATGGCATGGAGTACAGAAGATAAACAGAAGCAATAACCCCAATAAACAAGAAACTCCAAGTATATATTTTCCTGTCCATGAAGCTTTTTACCTGAATAAATTAGAATAAAGGACACCAAGAATGAGATTTGGAGTACTTAGAGATACCCCGGATACTTACACATATTAATATTAGAATGATGCTACATACCAGGATTTCAAGAACGAACACAGATACAATAAAACTGGCCAAAAGTTTTAAAAAGTAACTTAGTTCTCTCCCAAGCATGTATCTCCAAAGTGCTCCTAAAAACCGATATTCACAGCAGATTTGGACCCAAAGAAATATTGTCATTGCAAAGTATGCATGATATAGAGGAGGAGAATGTTCCACTAGCAGTATAACGCACATTGATCCCATCAAGAGACATCCAGAGAAGTATGCCTGTCAAGGGTAAAGGCCAAAAAAATTAAGTTATTGTACAGAAGCAGAGAGAAGTTATAAGAAAGTTACATAAAGATTTAGCTTGTTTTACTACCTTCTTGGTGTTTGTCTTCAGGTAAATTGATTGGTCATTTTGGAAAAACTTTATAGGCAATGAGGTATAAGATTGCAACACATGGATCGTCAGATAAATCATCCATCCAAGGTAGCCAAGAGAAATAACAGTCATCAGCCTAAACCAATCATAAGTTTGAAAGTAGTGAAGCCCATCTAGTGCCAAACTCCGAAGATTTTCGGATAGCATTTTTGCAGCCTCATAATCCCTAACAGATATTAAGTGTTCAATTTGATCCAAGACCACCGTATAATCGCCCAAGGGTTTGAAAGGCTTGAAGCGCAACGAATTTGACTGCTTTAATTCTTATCTTATAATTAAGGAAACATTCAGAAAAATATAAATAATTTCGTTCTGATGCAGCCTCCCTAAATTTGTTAAATAAAGTTCACTTATATAGATATGATTTAATCAGCATAGCAGTTCCCAATTCCCATCCCCCCCCCCCCACACACACACACACACTCACCTCGCATATATGGAAGAGAGTTGACCTTATTGCAGTGCATGTAAATAAATGAATCAATTAGCAAGATACTGCACTAGAGTTAAGCAGACAGGTAGCAAAAATTACTTTTGACCCTTAAAAAAAACCAATGAGACTTAATGACTGAAGTTCGAGGATAAAATAAATGAATCATAGTAGAGCTTCTGGGTGGCGTTAGTTCAACAAACCCAAAACATTCCAAGCGGAAGTTAGAAAATGACCACATTGACAGCTGTACAAAGGATACGTGATTTCCGAAGAAATTGACTGAGAATTTGCTTTGTGTTAGCCAACACAGCCTCAACTTCGTCGACCTGGTACAAAAGTTTCACTTCTCCTTAAAAAATCTTTAGAAATGAAGATTCAGAAAAAGATATAAAGATTACTAGTAATTACATAATTTAAGTTTAGATTGGTAAAGACAAATCCCATGGTTCAAGCTTTTGTTTGATAAGTAATAACCACCTTACTAAGATTAACATATCCAATCGGCAAATTTCCAACTGAGTTAACAGGACATGGCAGACCTACAAGTGTTGACTGTCAAAAGTTCCAAAAAAGTTCGTTAGATATAAAGGTAGGCATTTTAAGTGGAAGTTAGGTGAAAAACAAAATATATTATTTGATAAATAGTACAACCATCAATGGTGCAATATCAGCTTGATTCACATCCAGTCTCTCAATGCCATCAAGACCCCAATCGGCTGGTGTAGGCATGTCGTGGACATGATCATCAACAAAGCGAACTGTGCTTTCAAGGTGATGGTTTCCAGAAATGTGGAGTGGTGGACGAACACCTGCTCCCCAAGCAACAAGGGGAGTATCAGTATTTGATGGATGCCCATCTCCATGGCTCCCTTTTTCAAGAAAACAGATAGCTATCAGCATCTTAATGCCCCAAATTTCGTAGAAAAAGTATTTAAAGAATTTTGAACAGAATATTCCATAATTTGCTCAACCTTTGTCACTCATCCCGTGATCAGCAGTAAAAACATAGGCTGTCAGATTGTCCTTGAAGTGATTCTGAACAAGATTATAAACTCTTTCAGCAATTTTGTCAACAACCTTAACGTTATTGAGATATATGCTTGAATAAGGCCGATGAGCATGACCATTTGAATCGCAACCAAGCAAATGCAGGAATACAACAAGATTATCTTGTTGAAGAAGCTGCTTCAATTTCACATCTTCATTAGACCTGTTCAAGAGGCCCTCGAATTGTTCCAGTGACCATTCATCCAAAAATGATGCATCTGTATAAACAAGAGACAAGATCAGAAAATTATAAACAAAGAATCGACCTAAGATTAAAAAAGGAAACGAAAAAAGAGATTAAAGTAACAAACCAGTCGCAAAATCTTCATATTCATGTGGATAAGAGTTCCATGTGCTATGCTGCAAGGCACCGCAGAATATAGGAATGATATCCGGGCTGCCAAATGCAAATGTATGCCGGCTCCTATTAAACACAGAATCAAACTCAACCGGATTCGCTTTCCAACCTAGAATGAAACAGCATCATCCAATGACCAAATTTGCAAAGAAACAAGTAATGCAGACATCACAAATAGTACAACACAATATCACTACCAAGACTAAGTTCAGCAAAGAAATTTCACCCGATAACGAACCAACATCGATCCAAATACTCGAATTAACACCTACCTTTAGTAACAGCACTAGGATCTTCATAAAAACCAGCAATGATCGAAACATGTCCAGGCCTAGATTCAGTCGGGGGACGGGCATGTGACACTCCCCAACGACCACGCTCCTTAATCACACTCCTCAAGAACGGCGCCCTGTAACTCCCATTCGAATCAGGCTCGAAAAACTTGTCCGCCCTTAAACCATCCGCTGCAATCAGAAACATCACAAACTCGTTCAGTCAAAAACTCAAACACCACGTAGACAATACACAGTTCATACAAAAGAACCACAAACTCGTTCAGTCAAAAACTCAAACAGCTTATATGCAATACACAGTTAACGGAAAGAAAAGAAACATCAACAGCAACTACCAACAAGCAGCACGAGGCGTTTCGCAGGAGCCGCGAACCGCGGCTTGACGGGCTCCATGCCGTGAACGATTGGGGTCTTGAAATAAATGTCGAAAATGCTGAGCATGTAGACTGCGTGGAGTACTACTCCGAGAATCACTAGCCATTTTTCTCGTCTTCGCAAAAACTGAGTTCGGATTCTGAGACTCTTTGCTTCGGATGATGTGACGCCGTTCCTCACTCCGAGGATTCCGTCTCCTCCCCTCATTCTTCCTCGAGAATGGATTTTTTAACTACTGGATCTTCGGTAATCAGCGTTGTTCGATGTGAATTGAATCTTGAAAATGGGTCAATTATTCATAAACAAGAAAAGGGTTAGCTTCGGGTATTCGGGTCAATGGATTCGGGTACTGGTCGGAGCCGGAAACTGGTGAGCTGCCGCCGCGATGCAAACGTACAACTCTCTAAAGCGTAAGTTGCAGTGGGTGTTTGTTCAGTAGTACTTCTTTTCTTCTTTCCATTTTAGGTGAAGTTTTCAACTGTATAAACTATAATGAATAAACGTTCTAAAATGATTAATTTTATATTAAAAATTAGCGGTTATTCAAGATCAAAATAGTAATGATTTCTTAATTCAAAATCTGTTATTTAATTTTTCTTTTATCTACTTGTAAGCTTGGAGAATGATTTAAATATTAGTTTCAACACGTGAAATCATATTTAGCCAAATTTGCTCTATTATAATTTATATGATTCTTACTAAATTCTATAGTTTTTTTTTTATTATTATAAATCAATAGATGATAAATTCAAAAGGTTCATTTTAGTTTTGCGTATTTCATAGTACTTTTGCAACATAATGCCATTGCCATAGGAGTGCAATAGAACCAAGTTCTCAATGAACATCAATTTTCTTGAATGTTGCTTTATTTATACATCAGTGTAACGAAGTGCATAACGTATGTGCTATGCGGTCTGATCTCGTAAAGTATGTGAGACGTATTATATATATCATCGTTACATAAGTCGAAGTCAAACGCGGATGATAATAGGTGTCTTAATCTATTTGACTCGAACACCACAATTTTTTAATTTCAATTTTCAAACATGCATTGATATAAATTATAACCTAGTACAAGAATATATATAGCTACCTTCCCATTTAGCCATCTCTCTTTATTACACACATGAACATAGAAAATAATGTGTTTTTTCACACATCTCCTATGATTGAGAGAGGATTACAAACATTAGTACAAATACATTCAATTCAGTCTATGAAGCTGAAATAAGGTCGTTGAGTGTGGAGAAAGACAAAACTGCAACAACAAAACCAAGGAAAACTGTCTGAAGCGACGACGTCGCCCCCATTGCAGCACCGGAGGGGCTCGGGGCTGGCGCCCCAGTCCCACCGTCTGCCGCCGCCGCCGTAGCGGCCAACACCACCCACATCACGGCCAAAACAGCAACTCTTCCGGCAGCCATATGTTGCTTTGATGAGTTGACTATAAATATTGTTGTTATAATCTCTGATGTTTTTCTGGTCTATATATACTAGTTGAAGTGTGCATTAAAATTAATATTATTATCATGTTAAATAGATGATTTCTATGTTCCATAATAAATTATATTGGATAGTGGTAAGTAAAGCTACGAGAGAGAGAAAAAGTCAAATGATAATTGGTAAGAACTAAGAAGAGCCAGAAATTAAGAAATGATAATGATAACTAGGCAAGTAGTTTGACAGGTGATAGATTGTATCAATGAAAAAAAGCAAGTTTTACAATCAACTTAGTTAATTAAAAAGTCATAAAAACATTTAAAAAAAAAAAGAGGACTAATCAATTGTCATAAATAACTCAAAAATGAACATGTACTTGCAAAATTTTGAAAGAATAGTTGTGTGAAAAATACAAATTCAAATAAACTTTCTGTTATTTCCGACAATTAACCCGAAAATGAACTAATCATCTATTGACTGTGTACAATTGATTCGATCTATTAACAATATATGCAATTTTTTTGTAATTATACATTAAATTTAAAAACTGCGTTAAAGTAGACTCGAGCTTGAGATTTTTTTACCACGGGCATTAATCACACTACCGCTAAACTAACACATGCACACAAAAAATCAACACGCAATTTTTGTCATGAAATGGTTTGTCTTTATAAAGTTTGAAATCCCTGCATTGTTTTGCTCGGTCTCAAGTCTTAACACAAAAATTACAGCTCTTTTTTTTTTTTACTTTCCAAACATCATATTCATAATTGATATAATTCCAATTAAAAATGTAACAGTACAATAGAGTAGTCGTAGCAAAATACAAAAGCCACCAAACAGAAAATAAATCTAAAGTTGATCATTTGAACATATCCACACGATTCAAGAAGCTACAAGGACATATAGAAATCATATTTTAAATTTTTTTTTTTGGCATTAATTTGATCACGTAAGCTCAGATAAATACACGAAATATAATGTTTACGATTTTCATATAACAGATTATACAAATAATCAACAGAGAAGAAGTGCCTCAGAATTACTAGTTATGGTCGTGATTTCTCAAAAATTGGTCAAGAAAGGAACCCTAACACTCCACGGTCGGACGAGAAGTATACGGTCGAGAAAAGAAACCCTAGCTGAGATCTTCTTCTTCCTGAAAGCTCAAATTCAATGTTTGCAGCTTGAAGCCTGAACCTTGTATTATCTCAACCAAGTTTGAGGCGACCCCAGTAGCTTGTACCGTCGTTTGCTTCGTTAGCTACAAAAGTACGAAGCGACTAGCTATGCTTAAAAATAACCAAGAATGGTGAAGAATAGGACGACATGCTTCTTAAACTAGATGGAGATAATAAAAGGGGCTATGCCAGCAACTACTTAGCATCCGTCCTCGTTTTGCCAAAAAATGTTAACCCAAGTTGCTATAAGAATAAGAGCCTACAGTCCATATATAAACTGCTTAAACTTTCATTACACACTCGATGTGGGTAAATTTCAACTAGCATATTCTTAGCCTACGTACTTTCCCCACCACCATCATATTGTAAGAGATGCTATGTTCGTATAAGAATGTCCGTGGCCAAATGTATCTCGAAATGAGGAACTTGAGTAGCTAAGCAATTATCATCTAGTTAATGTTGAAAGGAAAAACCACCAAGATTTAAAGATAGTTCTCTCTGCTTCCTTTTCACACGGTATTTGTTGCTTTATAGGATCTAAGAAAATGAATGGCTAAGGGCAACGGGCAAAGAAAATACCTCGACACTTGCAATGCCCTCGAGAACTTGTACTTTGAGATCCGCAACGCCTTCTACTCCCTATGAGCAAGAATCAGGATTTCAACACATCAAGATTAATTGGGAAACCAGTTAACAATATGGAACCCCAAAAGATGAAACCGGTTAACAATGTTTTGAGTAAATGACGGCCATGGAGGACAACAATATCAGCCCAAGGAATGAGCAAGAAGGTAAAGCAGTCGGCTAAGATTTCAACGAAGCTACTTTGAGATGGCTAGTTCATTCGACAATTGAGCACCGATTTTGGATATCTATACTCCTACATATTTCATCATGAAAAAAAACAGCTTGAAGATAGCGTAGTTTATAACACATTGTACAAGTAAATGAGTGAAAAACAGTCGAATAGATCTTATCTTTCCGATTGTTCCATCACTAAAAGCAACAAAAAATATTAATTACAACTATATAAACCAACATTCCAAACCATTTGCTAGTTCAAGAGCAACAACCACATATCACATCTCCCCATGGGAAAGATTTCAATCAGTTCTGATGTTTTTTTTTAGGGTAAACAAAGGGATAGATAATCTGGAAATGCAGGATAAAGTTATATGAACAAAAATGCTTAATTGCAAATAATAGTATTTACAATTTGACTAAAACAAGTTTAAAATATGTTGAAATGTTAAGCACATCAATCAGTCCTCAAATATGCTAAAAATCGTGTTTATAAAAAAAAACAAATAGAAGTCAATTAATGGAATGATATGACAGATTATTCAAACTGCAAAGAATAAAAAAGTTCGTGTCTTTATTAGTAAGATTAAATTTGCAAAAACACTAATACTTTTTGGACATATATGTCCGGACATAAAATGAATATATTAATAATCTTAACTTATAATTTATCAAATAAAATAATGGTGTTGGTTAGTACTCTAATGTATTTACTTAATTAATCTAAACCGCCATTTTTAAAGAGAGAAATATGAATACAAAAAATACGAAATTAAACTAATAAAGTTATTTTGTGATTTTCACTAATCTTTCGGAAATACTTTTACTTAATAGATATTTATGCATTCACTTGAATTAGATTACTCAAAAAATAATAAATTGAATGAACGATGAGAAATTACAAAATTAAATAAATAAGTTAAACGGATTGAACCGATTCATTTACCTAAACTAGCTAGATTATATCCTGACATTTATGTCTGAATAGCATCACTCTTGCAAAAAAGGCAGTTCATTATTTTATTTGCAATTAAACATGGATTATATCATTCTATGCTACACAATAAATTAAATTAAAACAAACGAGTTAAGTAATGGCATCAAATTAATTCAAGACCTCGAAATTACAAAAATAAAAATTGAATTAATGAAGTACCTGCAAAGCCTTGGAAACCGTAGGAACAGCCGCGTCGCTCATTGTCCCTTCTGCCTAAAAATTTCAAATCAAATTTCACTTAGACAATTCATCAAACATCTGGAAACAAAAAAACTCGAACAAATAAACACCTGAAAAAACATGGTGAGCACGTCGGAAGGCGACACCGCAACAGATACAGTCTGGTCGACGGCGGAGTCAGTAGCCGGCGGCGAGGTTTCTTCTGCCGGGATAAGGGTCTCTTCTTCCTCCGCCACAGCCCGTACAATTGTGCGCCTTGAATTTCGCTGATTACTGAATTTTAACGAAATGGCGGTGTTCTTGAACTGGGTCTGGAATTTAACGCAAGGGAATTGTAATTGAAGTGGGGCGAGAGCAGAGGATGGGCAGTTAGAGAGAGAACACGGAGAAGTTGGTGTGGAGAGAGAGAGTGCGGAGACGGAAGCCATTGTTGTTTATCAGTGAGCTGTTTGTGGAGCAATGTCTCTTCTATCTCTATCCACAACGGAGAGACAGATGGTGCTATTAAAATTGAAACAGTTAATATGATTTTTCATTTTTTTTTTCATTTTGAAGGCTTTATTATTATTATTATTATTATTATTATTAGTATTATTATTATTATTATTATTCTTTTTTTTTTTTTGAGGAAACTTATTTCATTAATAGAATAGGGAAAATTGCAAGTAGATATATTGTTTACACAATTTTATTTTATTTGTCTGCGTATTTTTTTAGTTCGTTTAATTATTCACGATGGAAGTGTGTCTATTAGAAGAAAAAAAAATCAATAATAAAAAAAATTTAATAATAAAGAATAATAATACTACTCCTTTTTGTTTAGAGGAATACTAAAAGGAAAAGAAAAACAAAAGTTGGTAGGAATATCAGTTGCTCTTCTTTCCGTTTTTTTTTTTCTTTCTTTCAACATAACGGATAATTATATATTGAAAATTGGCACAATAATTTGTTCTTGAATATTCTCTCAAAAAAAAATATAAGTTCTTGAATATTCATGTTTTTATGGTAATTATGTCTTTAATTTTGATTGATTTGATCCTCAAAACAAATATGATGTAGCAAATCCACTATTCATAATCAAACTGTCAAAATAAACACAAAATTTAGAAACTCAATTCAACTAAATGGAGCGTAAAGCAAATGTACAAGAAATAGATCCATAATGACCAAAATAAAATAAAATAAAATACGACACTGAAATATACGAATACAATGATCCAATAGTTAAGTAGCTCAAACATCAATGATGTGTCATCCCATCAACAAATCTTCAACAATTTTCTAATTTTCTGCTGCAACTCATTTTCTGGGGAAATTAGTGAAACATATGCACATACTTAGAAGGATGCAGCAAACTATTACATATTTTACATTACGAGATGTGCGGTTGGCCGTACCCAAGTTTTTGCCTTACATTTAATCCATTCCACCACACATTTTAGCTACAAACAAATTCCTAATAATTATCTACAATTTCAATTCGTTCACCACAGGCTGAGAACAAAATGCACCTTACAGCATTGAGCTTCAAAAATAAGAGCATCGCCCGTTCCTTGGCGGGCGCCTAGGTCGTTATTTCTTGTCAGTTTCGCATTGAATTTCGCCCGCTGCATAAGTCACATATGGTTATTAAAAGCACATATGAAGAGGAATATTATTATCAGAAATTAAAAGATAGGAATGGGATTTACCCTTTAGATGTACTCCTAGGTTTGCTTGGGCATCAGCTTCGGTGTTGAACTCCTGATAATGTTGAAGAATAAATGGATTCGCGAATGAGATGCTAAAAGAGTGTGTCGACAAACAAAAATCACGAGCTCTATAACTACAGGTTATAAATATAACATAGTACATGCCCTTGAAGGCAAATGTACAACAGCAAACAGCAGGCATTGTTTTGAATCACGGATATTCACATATCGTACATTGTGAGCTGAATGTAGCAATTAGAAGTCGTGCATTATCTTTACGTTAAAAAAATTATAGAGGCGGTTGGTGATTTCAACTTACTCTTTCGATATGCATTATCTGGAAAGACAAAAATTGGTCTTTGAACTCTTTAGCTATCTTACACAATTCAGTCATATTCTGTGTTTTGGTTCTCCATAGACCTTGAACCTGTCAACGAGATAAAGTATCAAGCAAAAAATGAAATGACAGTGAAAGGATGCAACGGCTGCTGTGGAGGGATTGTAACTCACTGATATGCATAATATTAATACATCAAGTCGTTTTTGTGTTCAATTTGTTCTTACACACACACACACATATATATAATAATATTTCAGAATAGATAAAGGAGATGCATAAATAAAAGAGGTAAGGTGAAGGGAGAGCAATAGGCTAATACCTGCATGCAAACAAGTTTGGAGTCTCCTCGAACACATATATGTTTGAAACCTTTTGAAAGAGCAAATTTTAACCCCAAAATGGCACCTCTATATTCAGCAACATTATTAGTTGCAATACCCACACCTTCACGCAATCGGAACACCTAGAGATGTATTGAGTGTGGAAACCAAAGGTCAGATCATGTGGTGTTGTAACCAAAGAGAACCGCCTATAACAACTTGATTCAAAATTTTCAAGGGATTCGAATGATCCCACACTTTTAGCATGGCAGAGTATCAATCTTGACATTGAAAGTTGTACAAGAGCAAAATTTAAATCCCAAGATAAAATTATAAAAATGAACTAAGCATGTGTGTAAAATAAGAACAGCAAAGCATAAAACAAAAACATCGCAAAAATTTAGAGTTGGCAAGCAACATAAAGTACCATGCTCCCATCTGCTGCCCGAAGTACAGCCCCTGCACCAGCTTGTCCAGGATTTCCCTTAGAAGCACCATCAAACTCGAGAATGCACGAACACTGTAATGAAATGGTGAATAAAGCTGTAAATAATGCATAACCACCTCAAATTAGATACCAGCAAATGCATAAACAAGTATACGTATGAAAGATAAAGCCCGAACATAAAAGGGCTTATGCCC
This sequence comes from Agastache rugosa, assembly GCA_031470985.1. Lineage (NCBI taxonomy): Eukaryota > Viridiplantae > Streptophyta > Magnoliopsida > Lamiales > Lamiaceae > Agastache > Agastache rugosa. The sequence continues at coordinate 116,382 of CM062606.1, forward strand.
AATGGAGTAGAAATTCACGGTATGAGAACACATATACTCAGTGGTCGGGGGCCTCGGGGCATCACTTGCATCACTTGTTATGAAGGTAAGTCAACTGGTTCTAAGAAATAAATATTTCAAGGCCTTCTACACGAGATGTCCAATTTCCTTTTTAATTGCTAGCCAAACTTGATGAATAAAGGATATATTGATCCAAATACATTCAAATGGAGCTCAAGCACTTCATATACCCTAAACCTAAGACCAGTTCATTCTAATGCCGGCCTTCAGGGCACAAGGAAAACCATGATATGGATATTAATAAAATACTGACACAACAAATTTAGTTAACATGTTAGAGCAACTTACACAATACGAAGAAACTGGAGGAACTTGGAGGAAGTTGTCTAACTTTTCAAGCTTCAGCTGAGGATTTGCCGAAAAAGAAGCTGATCCAGCAACCTCCTGTCGAGTAAGAATAAGACAATATAAGCAACAATTTAGTAACTTTATTTATGGAATTATACACATTGAAGGAAAGAATTCATTGATGGACATGCATGATCCAGCAGACTCATAATTTTACAAATTGCTACCAAGAACTCTTATATCACCTGTGGCCTCTTCTCCACATGATTTTTGCTAGCTGATTTATCTTTTGAAGAATTTGGTTCCTGGATATCATAGAATAAAAGTTGCCTTGATGCATAAATGATCTCAAATGCATAAAATTTATATTCATATTTGCAAGCTTCGAATGGTAGCATACCCGAAAAGGGCAATTGATAAGTTGGCCAAAAAGATTTTGATTTTCTTCCATATTACTAGCGCCAATACAATAAATAGCATTCTTGAGTCCATGAGATGAGAGGAAGTCCTCAGCGTCTCTTGACAATCCATATCCTTTGTAAAGTCTTACAGAATTATCATTTACCTACAAGAAAAGCATTAATATGAAAAACCAACAATTAACCAGTAGACATACTTCTAAGTCTTCCATTCCTAAGCTGCAACACCAATATATTATAAGAATCAGTTCTCCAGTTCACATAAAAACATATAAGCATCACTCGTGAACCAAAATAGTCTAGTCTACAACTGCCACATATTAGTATAGGAAGGAATGCTAGCTACATCCAGCGAACTAGCAAAGCCGATAATATAAAATTGGTAATTTGGCACATTCATATTTGGTGATCACCATAATCAATATAAATTTGCCAAAAGTTAACAGAAATAGATGTTACTAAAATCTTTCGACTGAAACCCGATGAACTTTACATCCACTAAGTGCTGCATTGGTTCAAAACGTCGAAGACGAGCTTCAACAAAGCCCTCCCATTGTGTTTATTATTTCTTAAAGAACATCATTCACGTACACTTTTTACCAACATCTACTACAATATCAATTTTCTGTTGCAGTTAAAGTGAATAATAGAGCATTTTACAGAGTCAAAACTCAAATGCATGCAATAAGGAAAAAAAAAAACGTGACAGCAAAATAAAATGCATTTAGTAGTTAAAATGAAAATGGGGTGAAAGATTCAGAAGAAAATTACAGAAGTTTGAAGAACTGATTGAAGATCACTTATGCTTTTATAAAGTCCATAAAAACCACCCTTCCGTACAACATAAAAAGCATCCTTTTCATCCCCCATCTTCACAGCAGCTCTCAAGATTCAATACCTGCAAAATAAAATAAAAAACCAAATAATTCAAAAAAATCAGACAAACTGAAAAACCAACACTAAGAAATGGAATCTCATAGTTGAATCGTCCGATAAACATGCACGATGAATAATTCCAAACCCTAATTACCATAAAAATCACGCAAACTAAATTGGGCCAAAAAATCAACACCCCCCAAATTCCTTTCTGGAACTGAGAATTACAACTGATTGCGACTAAGCAAACTGAAATTGGGAACAAATATGAGAAAAGGAAACGACAGAGAACAGATAAAAACTAGAAAAATTTAACCTTTTTTGATAATTGATAGTGGGGGGGAATTCAGCGCAACGTCAGTGAGTGAAAGTGAAGAGAGAGAGAAAATATTGGTGCAGTTGGTGTATGTGTGGGCCTCTTGGCGGGAAATGGGAACCGGATTTGGGCCCCAGATGAAGCCCGGCCCATTTAATACGTAGGGCCCAAAATCTATCCCCAAACAGTATTATATAACAGTCGATTTTATCTTATTTGATGTTGCTATAAGGATCTATCAATTTTGCAATAGTGTCATAACGAGTCATATTTTTATTTTCCAAATCATTTTACAATAATCTTTTTTATTCACAAATTCAAATTGAGTCCAAATTAAAGTATGAATAAGTGCAATCAGCCAAATATATTCTCATTTTCAAATCTATAACTTTCAAATTTTGAAACCAATCATCCAAACATTTTTCCATCCTCGCACAAAACCCATTAATAAATGTGTTAATTCAATTGGAATATTCGAAGGACAAAAATTATTCCTTTTGAAGACATTTCATCTCCAACTCAAGCATTACCAAAAAAAAAAAAACTCAAGCATTACCAAAAACCAAAGCAAATCAAATATACATCAATATTAATAGAGTTGTCAAAATTGGTCTGACGCAGTCCAAGAGACTGTTCTAATTTCAGGCGGGTAAAATTGCAATCCGAATTTTTTCCGAACTAGTCCGACCCTTTCGACAGCTCTAGACATTTGTCGTTTTATACACATAACGAGTACCTTCTACATTCCACCAGCTCCTTAAAAAAGTTGGTTTCACAACTTATTTTCCTAACAAGGCTTAAGCCCTTCATACATAAAAAAGGAAAGAAAGCCAGAAAAAACAAGAACATAAATATTAGAACAAGAACTGTATGTCTGTAAGACTGTAACTATTCAAGAACCAACACCCTAATTCATTAAAAAAAAAAAAGGTTATTTATATTCAATAGTACATAAATAACATAGTAACAACACTGATAATCCATGTAATTATACAATTTAAAGAATCAAATCTATTTTCAGCTACTTCTTCAACTCTGAGGTGTTTGTGTGTGTGATTTTAGTGTGTGTTTCCTCCATCCAGTCCATAACAGAAAGCTTTTGTATTGCTGCTGAACTGGATATTACTTCTTTAACTGTAATTAAAAATACATGTCCAAACACATATATTAACTAAATTCAAAATATTGATGATGATGATCATCATCATCAGCTCACCTGCTCTCCAATCAAATCCAATCCCACCACCAAAAATGTCAATCCCTGAAACAGCAAGTAGTAGAAATGGATCCCTTGTGCCGAAAGCAAGCTTCTTGCAGCTGCCGTCAGCAGTAGGAAGGCGAGCGCGAGCTCCTTCCGATAAATCTTGTTCGTCTTCTTCTTCTTCTTCATCGTCACAACGGGCGCCTCCTTCTGCTCGTTTATCTTCCCAAGCATCTCGAGGCCTGATTCAGAGAGCCGTCTCTGGATCTTTTCCTCATTCTGATTCTTCGACTCCCTCTCAACGAGGCTCACTAGGTCCGATTCTGATGCCCGGCCCGTTTTCTTCGTCACCACCCACTCGTAAGCACTGCCTAGCTGGAATAGCCCCGAGATCATCGCGTTGAACTTTGTCACGGACATGGTGTTCTCGAAGAGTAGGTATGGCATTAGGAAGGGGAAGGCTTTTGGCGCGGGGAGGATGTTGAGAATCGACATAACAATCGGGACGTAGCAAATCACCCATGCCGGTAGCTCGGCTTCGGGTATGAACATCGTTAATGGGAGTATGATGCAGAATAGTGTGAATGAGTAAAAAGGGAGCACAAGTTTTCTTAGTAGAAAAAACAAGAAAATCAAGTTCCCCTTCTTCCAAATCGATATCTGCAAATATACAACACGAACACAAAAATGACACGATTCAGTACGTAAATTCTCAAGCTTTATACTACTAAAAGGATGTAGATTCTGGATTTCGATATACCTTTGAGGATAAGATTGCAGGCAGGCATAATCGAAAGAGCTGCATCGGGCCAGAATGCCAACGGTGCTGCTGCTTCTTGTAGGCCTCGTACGACTCTGGTAACTCACAAAGAACCCTAACATCGTTGAGGAAGATGAACTTCCACCCGTGTAAGTGGGCCCGGACAGCGATGTCCATGTCCTCAACGGTTGTCCTCTCGAGCCATCCCCCGGATTCCTCCAAGGCCTTGATCCTCCACACACCAGCAGTGCCATTGAAACCGAAGAAATTGAGGAAAAGGCCATTTACTTGCTGTTCCACCTCAAAATGGAAGCAAAGATTGATGTTCTGGAGTCTGGTTAGTAGATTCTCGTCCTTGTTCACGAATGACCACCGCGCCTGCACAAGTCCTAAGTCGGGCTTTCCCTGAAACGAGGTGACACGAAACAACTCAGCACAGGTGATATCTGATCAACTGGAGATTACGTGTTTAGTATCTCAACTATGCATATAATTGAATTGGTGATCTTCGATCAACAGAAATTTGATTGATACCTTGAAATGAGGTACGGTGAGTTTGAGGAAGTCGGGATTTGGTTGGAAGTCTGCATCAAATATTGTGACAAATTCATAGTCTTTGATGTAATCACAAGACATTGCAGATTTAAGGTTGCCTGCTTTGTAACCAGTTCTGATAAACCGATGTCTGTAGATTATATTCACCCCTTTCTCCTTCCACGACATGACTTCATCGCGTATCAAATGCTGGCACAGCTCGTCGTCTGAATCATCCAACACCTGAACAAGAAACCGATCCTTTGGCCAATCTAGCTGGCAAGCAGCACCAATCGACTGCTCAAACACCTTCAATTTCATCAAAATCACGCGTATAATCAGTACAACGATGATACCATAGACGAAATGCAGGCAAACTAGAGACCAAAGAACTTAAAATCTCATCATAATAAGTACCAAAATCTACATTCTAACTCTAGCCGGGATCACTGCAGATCATGTTCGATACATACACTGATGTACTAATATAAGCTAATAGCCAACACGAGCTAATTCCAAGCAATCAAAATCATAAACAGACAACAAAAAAACAAAACACAAGACTCTGTTTTCGGCAATTCTTGCATACCTCTTTCTCATTGCACATAGGAATTTGGATAAGAACCATAGGAAAACTCGAACCATCCTCAATGTCGGAAGGCTCTCCCTCCTCGGCAACAGGCTTCATCCTATTGATTTTAACCCAGAAACACCCCAAACACTGAACGAGGCGATCCAATGACTGAATCATGAACAACACAATGCAGAATTTGGACAATGTAACGATCATGGGAGCAACATATTCAACTCTAAAGCTCAACCAAGACATGTAACACCACTGCACGAGATTCGGGACCTCCCAAGGATTCACCATGCTCAAATCCCACTCATTATAGTAAGCAAAACATTCAATCACCAATGCAATCACCGAGACACCAAGAAACACCTTGATAAACACGTACAACCTCCCCTTATACCTAGGATCCTCCTCGTTCGGATCCGATGAAGCAATGCGCTTCTTGATCGACCCGAAAACCGTCAGCAGGCTCATCGCCAGCCACGGGATGCAGGAAGCAATCCGGTTCGCTTTCAAGAGAAGCAGCCATGTAAATTGCTTGGGGCTCGCGGATTTCTGCTTCTCTGCGAACTTTGGTCGAGCACCTGGCGGCTGTTGCTGATCATTCAGCTCTATCAATGAGATGTTCTCAGCCTTCTCTAATGTGACAACCACTGAATTTGGTGCCATTTTGGAAAAATGGGTGGATTTTTTTATTCAAAGGTGTGATCAAATGCAACCCAAATGGAAATCTTGAAGATTAAAGCAATGGGTTGACCTCAAAAATGTTAAAGATTGGAGCTTTATACAATGTCAGACCATTTTTCTAAGTGTAGAAACAGAAACACAAACACATAATACTCACATAAATATAAATATATATATATATATATAGTTACACCAAAATCTGGATCTCAACCGAACAGGAATGGCACAGACTCCAGAAATTCAGTTGGAACTGAGGTATCAATCATCAAGTCAAACAAGAGAGAGAGAGAGAGAGAGAGAGAGAGAGAGAGAGAGAATATGCTAGTAATATGGTAGTGTGAGGTAATAAAGCAGGAGAGAGAATGCAGATTACAGGTTTCCAGTGTCAGTGGTGAGGCAGAGGGAAGGTTCAGTCCATAGTTTAAAGAAATTTCGGCAACAAGAAATCCAATATAAATAATCCAAGAAATTTGATATTAATTCAATCAATCTTTGATGAACATGAGAAATTAAATTGGCAGTCAAACTCAAAAGCGTGTGTCTGTTTGTTGCATTCCTTTTTCTTTTACAACCAATCTTTTTTCATACTCATATGATGGCTGCAGAAAAAAAAGAGTATAAAAAATGCCAAAAAAAATTAAAAAGGGTCACAAGATTCACCACTACCGAGTGTCGGTGTCGATAAACAAGCGGTTAATGACAACTAATTACAGCCAAATTTGCAGATGTATTCATCCTAAACCATGTTCAGAAGCTTCGCGTCTTGTCTGCTGACCTGTATTTTATTCTCTTATTTTTATTTTTATTTTTTTTCTTTGTTTTTTGAAGAGGAGATGGTTGTTTATAATTGGTAAAATAGACTCTCCATCTAACCTATTCTTTTTTCATTATAAATATCGAATAAATAAACGAATATGTTAGATATTGAGTCCGTGTATTTTTTTTTATTTTTTTGTATCATCAAAAATATATTAAGATTAACAATAATACTTTTTGGACTCCGGACATAAAATGAATATATTAATAATCTTAACTTATAATTTATCAAATAAAATAATGGTGTTGGTTAGTACTATAATGTATTTACTTAATTAATCTAAACCGTCATTTTTAAAGAGAGAAATATGAATACAAACAATACGAAATTAAACTAATAAAGTTATTTTGTGATTTTTACTAATCTTTCGGAAATACTATTACTTAATAGATATTTATGCATTCACTTGAATTAGATTACTCACAAAATAATAAATTGAATGAATGTAGAGAAATTATAAAATTAAATAAATAAGTTAAACGGATCGAACCGATTCATTTACCTAAACTAGCTAGATTATGTCCGGACATTTATGTCCGAATAGCATCACTCTAAGATTAATTCAAATGTGTAGAATTATTTAAAACCGTCCCATGACTTTTCATTTTTTTATATGTCTAATTTATTTTTTGCTGCATGGCACTCCTCCTTGAAAAATTTTTGTTTTAACTTTTTTTTTTCCTTTTCTTGGCTACCAATACAATATATTTATTCACAAAATACCTTTTGTAAGATATTCATATTTGGTGATATATTTGTTGGTGGCGTTGTAATTCAAATTTTGTCACGTTAGACGATCTGACGTAATAATCCCAATATTAATGTGATATCATATGCATGTACGTATCTCATAAAAAAAATGCAAACTTTATTTGGATGCCTCCAATTTTAACAAGTTCTATGCCATCCAGAATTCTTGTGTTGAAGTTTTGAAAACGAACTTTTTATAACTAATATATTTATGAAGTTAATGTTTACTTAATACATAATTCAACACTGATTATACTAATAATATACAAACCCGTAAGGTGTATAAAATTATTTGACGCGCGATTCAAATTGTACTTTTTGAATTTAGCATATCGACATAATTTATAATTTTACATTATCATTATATAATTAATTTTTTTAGGGACATTATATAATTAAATATTATATACACTATAATATTTACAACATCACGCGCCAACTTTAGGTTAAAAATTACAGCTTTCATTCAGACTTCCCCTGACCTTTTGACCTCTGATTATATTATTGATTTTTCAAGCTATGATGACTATTATTTATAATTTATGTGACTTTTAAAGTTGAATATTTGAAGTGGTAAAATTCTGGTCATATCTTAATTTAGAGCTGAAAAATGAAAAAATAAATAAAATAAAAACTCCAATCAAAATTTTCCTGTGGGGCCATTAGGTTATTCGCTGTCAGAAAGAGTTATCAATAATTTTAAAATAAATTGGTTCATAAGATTAACAAATTTTATCTTTTCATCGAATAATTAAGTACATGGGTTGTCGTATAATGTATGTAATATGTTCTTGATGTGATATATAGTATCTAATAATGCAAGCTACTTGAATAAAAATGATTTTATTATCTGACAGAAAACAAATAAAAAAAATTAAAATAGGAAGAAAGAAGATCGAGAAATTGTTTAGAGATGCCGTAGTTGTTTATTTTATTCGGCGTTACCTAGCCCAAGTATATATGTACGATATATGATGGGTCATTTACACTTGAAAATATTCGATTGTCAAAATATAAAGATTCATGATAGATTTAGTTATTAAATATTTATTTTGAGATTCGTTTTAATAACTTTTTTATTTATATTTTAAATCTAATCTTTTATTATTTTTACTATTTATAATTAATATTTATTTTGTAGTGTTCGGATTTTATCATGTAATATCCAACGAGTTTGGTAACATTACTTTTTTAAGAACAAATACAGAATTCTGCTTAATAAATTGCAAATTACTATAAAGAGACAAATTACAATAGCAAAAGACATACTCCATCTATGAAGAGTTGGTGAAATTTGAAGAAAATAATGAATGGAAATGAGTAATTCTTAGGTTTGATAGAGTTGTTAGTCAAATCATATAATTTGGGCTTGTTCATAACTTTACTACGATACAAATTACGTAATTATAATTTAAATTGGCAAATTACGTAAATTGGGAAACATAAATAAAAAAGTCTGATAAAATTAATAATGGATGTAATAATAGCCAAATTTATTGTTTGTTTTATCTCTCCTCTCTCTACATGTGCAAAATTGCGTATTGGGCAAGGTTGAGAGACAACTCCAATTCTTTTCTTCTTTGTCAGGCTATAATTTAAGTATAACGCCACGCAACATCAAATTGTATCACTCCATTTCAAATATTTTATAAAATAGTACGATAGTTATTTCATAATTAGTGTTGTCATTATTTATTATTTTATGTTTTTAGTTTCCAATTATTAATTAAGATTTATTATTTTAAAAGGACAAAATATCTTTTTTTACCTCAACCTTTAGTCGTTTACACTTATTCCTAATTGTATCATAACGTATGAATAATTAAAATCACATCCTAACAGACTGAGAATTGGCTCAACACGTCGAAAATTATTTGGACAGATCCTACATCATTTCATATGTTATTGTCCAAGTACGAAGATTTCCGACGTGCTAAGCCCGTCGAAAATTTGATCCAAAGGTACACTTGAAAAAAAGTATATACTTTAGATTTACTCATTGGAAAAAAAAAAAACAATAGATTCCATTTTTGTCATTGTGTCATGTTAATGAGCTTTAGTGACTATACAGGAGAATAGTCATTATCAAATATTATTTAATTACCATTTTCTTCAATTCTCAAAATAAATAACAAAAGTACTTGAGAGGGTGTATGTAGTTCAATAAATAATAATGTCATTGCTTGAACATGATACTTAATTTTATTTTTTTTTAAACATGATACTCAATTTAAGATGGTTATGTTTGACCTTTAAATTTAGTATATTTTTTAGTTGTTGAAATTTAATATTTTAAGCACCGATTACGCCATGATTGAGTCCACTGACTGCACGAGCAGCACAATTTTCTCCCCTTAGATCAAATAAACGTGTCACAAAAATCAGATTTGGATCTATAATTAGTCAAATTTCAAATCAATAAGCCATCGCCCAGATTTATTAATTTCAATTATAAAGTTGACCATATATATATACATGAAACTAAAGGAAATAATTTTCACATTATGACTCCAAAAATATCTGCAGTTCAATTCCCACTTCATCAAGAAAAATACCCTTTCAATTCATTCAATCATGGCTCTAAATTTTCCCTTATATCATAATTGACATTCTATTATAGCGTATATCTTTTTTTTCTTTGATCTTTTAATACTGTATTAAAATATATTATAAGAGCTGATGTGTATGACCTAAGTACAAAGTATGCTGATCTCACACAAATAATACAATTTAGACACTTTTTCCCCAGCATTAATAATTTGTTGGCGCCGGAAATCAAATCAGCAGCACTTCTGTGCACCGGTCACTTATTGTGCAATCGGATTCTCCGATCCGACCCGATCAAAACGGATCAACCCGATCCGAACTTTTTTTTAAATTTGATTTTTTTATTTGTTTTTCTTCTCCACCTTTGACTCCAATTTTAATTTATAGATAATGATTGTGGCAACATTAATGTTTTTTAGCTCGCTCCGAGGCCTTCGGCTCCCCTCGCTCGACTCTTTAAAAAAAATAAAAAAACTGAAAAAAAAGAATTAAAAAAAACATCGGGGAAAAAAATTAAAAGTTTGGTGCGTGTAACACACGCGCCGAATAAAAAAAAAAATTGACAGGCGTGTGGACGCGCCTTGAGGGGCGAGTGTGATGCACGCGCCTGACTTATAGGTCGAAAAGGGGCGCATGGTATACACGCGCCCCGCACGCGTGGGTTCCTTCGGTGTGACGGGTGCACAGGAGTTTTCGCCAAATCAAATTTATAACCGGTATTCAACTTTATACTGATTAATAACGGCCATATGAGGTTTATATATTACTGATTCACGTCGTCAATCAGTAATATTACGGCAATCTTAGATAAATATTTGTGCCACACAATTAGCAGTGAGACATAAAATTAACAGAAACAAAAAACAATAGACTCGATTTTCAATTCTTATTTTGGAAAGGAAAAAAAAAGTAATTTTATGGAAAGTAGAAAATAGAAAATATATAGTGGTGGCATTGTAATTGAGGCTAAGATTAGATGGCGATGCACCCTATCCACCATGCAATGTAACAGCACCCTCACCCATTTGAGCCCACCACCTCACCAATTTCTAGACTATCTATTTCAATTTTGAATATTACATCATGTTATATAATATTTATATATCATAATTTATCCATTTATGAGTATCTTCTGCTGGCAAAAATCGTATGCCAAGAAAGTGGATAAATTTAATCTTTTCACCTTTAATTATTGCATGAAAAACCGAATAACTAATGAATTTACATTGATGATAAATATAAAATAAAAGGCTTGACATCATAGGTAGAGTGGAGGCCAAAAGTCTCGGATTCACCGTGGCGTGATCTTTAAATTTTATTGTTAATTTATATTAAAAAAATTATAAAAATACATAATTCATTAATAGTAATATATATAGTAGATAAATATAGGACTCGTTTGGTACAAAGTATGTGATAAGACCTTTTATGTTTGACTGAGATGTCTTATAAATATAAATAATTAATATTCAGTTTGGTATGATGTATTAAATTCTCTGCAACACAAAGTAATTATTGTAATTTATTGCTATAATTAGTTGCAGTATTATTTATACCACCTCAAAGGTAGTATACATAACAACAAAAGTAAGTATTATTCATACGAGTTCAAACTTTATAAAGGGCCGTATACTTCATACCAAACAAGATATTAGAGTGTCATGCATATTAATAGTAATATATATAGTAGATAAATATAGTGTATCATATTACACTACTCTCTCTTTTTTTTTTGAATGACATATTACACTACTCTTAAATTAAAATATATTAATAGAATTTTTTTTAGCGTAAGGGTTCTTCTTTATTACTGATTCCTTCGAGTGAAGTATACCCTTTTTCCGTGTTACTCAATTATTATCTGAAATTTGTGTCTTTTTTAACCAAAAAAAAAAATGTCCGCTTTTCTACGAACGAGTTAAGTATTGCAAATAAGATAATTTTTGTCCGAATTTATAATTTTCAAATTATTGTAATTAAAAAACTAAACTTTTTACTATTTTGTAGTTATAACATTTTCAATTTTTTGGCAAAGTTTGTTGGACAGGTACAGTTAAAAGGGCGTCTTTTTACTGATATAACGACATCACTTTACCACTTTAAAAAAGACATGATTATGATTGCAAATTAAGGGCTGAAAGGAAATGTGTTACAATGATTTTTTTAATTTTTTTTTTATATACAAAGGATGTTACAATGGTTTAAGTCGTGTGAAAATCTTCGGATAAAAGTTGAGTTATTTGTGACTAACATATATAATTAGGCAGCTGTCCTGCAAATAAAGCATTCAATTCGAATAATAAATTAGATTCATGATTTATGGAATCGAGAATTTAAAGAACTACATGATCAAACAAATTCAAAATCAATTTATTCATCAAAATATGTAGTTAATTATCCTCCAATACGTACAATTATATATGACGACTTAATCAAATTTATTCATAAAGAGAAACGATTCATAGAACTTCTTGCTTAAATAACTTACAACACATATAAAGGAGCTATTCAACTTAATCTACAAATTATATATATATATATATATATATATATTATCAAGAAGGTCTTTAATAAATCAATCAATAATGTTTTTTTTAGGATCGATGGGATTTGAACCCTATACTTTATTGCTTACATCGCTTGGATTTAAATAGAAAATAATAATAATGAACTGAAAAATCTACTTCATTAAGAGGGAGTAACTTTTGGCGCTCAAAATTTTAATTAGGATAAATAAAATTTCAAAATAGCCACATCAACATGTGACCATCCTAGCGATCACAAACGCCCATGTGATGAGCAACTTGTGTCACGGCTGTGCCAAAATAATTTAATTACATATGTTATATAAAGTAAATAATAATAATTAAATAAAAAGATATTTAAAATCTAATATATTTTTAATCGAAAAACCCTAGAACAATTACAAAACAAATTAATTAAGACGTAATCACGAATCAGACAACAGTATTTGCATGCAAAAAAGTAGAAGTCATTAATTGCCACGTTGCTTGGTTGATTAGTGGGAGCAACAATCTCATTTACAGCAGCTGCTCCACATGCAACTGTTTTATTTAATATTTTAATTACCATTTTTCTATTTTATTTTTCCATAATTAGATTATTATAATTTCATTAAATCTTATGGGCCACACACACTGTGTGACACCCACTACTTAGTGTAGAGAGTTTGGCAACAGATGGAATATTATAGAATCATCTGATATGAAATTATATACCTTTTTCATATAATATCGTGATGATTCATTTAAATAAAATATTATTGGTATTTCTGAAAAATGAATATATTTCTCCAGTTGCTTTTAAGATCTATACACTCTGACCTTGAGTAAGAATCGAAGATTTTGTATCATGATGTGATTATTACACGCATTTTAAAATACTCCATCAGTATCTACTATTTCGAAATTTTATAGAATAATGATGCCGAACTTCAATTATGTCTCTGGTCAGTGCAAATTTTATTGTTGTTCGATTTCTCATGCAATAATTAGGAATAAAAATGTACATTTGCTCATTTTTCCTGATATACAACTTCGGACGGCATAAATCACTTGTTAGGAAATTGAAGGATTACTAATAAAAATAGTAGGCTCATGTGAGTTTATTTCTTCAATGCTTATGATCTTAGCATGAAAACAAATTCATATAGATATGTATGTATGTGTGTGTAGGGATGTCAATTGGGCCACCATGCTCAGTTTCGGGTCAGTCCTATCGGGTTGTCGGGCTATTCGGTTCGGGTCAATCAGGTGGAAATTTTTGCGGGTTATAAATTTTCGACACTAACCCTACTTTTTCTTCAGTCTATTCGGGTCAACCCATCGGTTGCGAGCTGGATTGACATCCTTATGTGTGTGTGGAAAGAGGGTTTTTCTTACATAAAGAGCTAATGATTTTGAATTATGCATATCCAACATGATGGCCCTTTGTGATGTATATATAAAATAAATTTAGGTAGGGATAGATAATAGATTTGGGACATTTAGGTCTCATAACTGTCAAGTGTCAAAATTTAAACATTAAAATGGGCCAACTCGTACAACTTACAACATGAGAGAGTGTTCCCCAAAAATTGAAGGATCCATCTATTATTTTGTCCGGATAATTTTGTTTTAAATTAATTCTATATTCATCTCATAAACCTCATAAAATATTCCTCGTGCTTACAAGATAGTATTGTTTTATTCTAAAAATAAATATAAGTGCATTTCAAGATAATTATTTTAATCAACTAGAAATAATCATTATTTTAATCAACTTAAAAATTTATTTATTTTAACTTATTACTGTTTGTCAATGAGGTATAGCTCAAGTGGTTAGCTGAGGCACCACAAGACTCTCTTTAGTGAGAGGTCTTGGGTTCAATCCCGCCTGCGTGCAGTGTATTATATTTTCCGCCTTGTTTGGTGGTGTAGTTGTCTCACCCTGCGTGATGGTATAGTGGTCCCACCTATGTGTGGTGTAGAGGTCCCGCCTATATAGTGGTGTAGTGCTTGATTTGATTATATATATACCTTATAATTCTCTAAAAAAAAACTTATTACTGTTTAATGTCCCAGCTTGCAACTCTCCATGCATCGCAAAGAAGATTGTTGAAAATAGAATGCCAACTTGAAAGGCAAAAATGGTAAAAACACAAAGCTTTTTTTTTTCTGCTCATAATTCCAAATAAAACAGCAATTTTGGTGTTTAGATATTTAAGGGAAATTTTTGGTTTTCACAAAAAAGATATTTAAGGGAAATTTTTATGTTTGTTTGAAATCCAATAATAGAAGTTCGGTTTTGGGCCCATCGACTAATTATACTCTTCTATTTATTCTTTCACTATTCTTCCATGTGATGTGAGAAAGCTATAAAATGTATGACTAATTAAGTAATTACCAAAAGAAACTTCAAATTATAATAAATTTAAAAAAATAGAATCAAATTTCCCTCTTTTAGCTAGTGCCAACCGTTATTCATAGGCATGCTAAAACCTTCAAAAGGATTTTAGAAATTAAATTTATTCATCATTTTCTAGTGATGTACACCGTATTACATATGAGCAAGGTTTATCCATAATACACTTCGTCGTAAAAAAAATGTATATATTATGATTGGGCTTAAGAAAAGAAGAACAATATAGTGAACAAAATCAATTATGTTCATCTAACAATACATATTTATCCAAAATATTCGAAATCCGTTGCTTCATAAGATTTTTTGGTTTTTGGTTTGGGAATCCGTTGCTTCATTCCTTAGATCATAAGACTCACTATAATTTAAATTAAGCTATTTTCACATGAATTTTCAACATTTAATGGGTTGGGCTTTCATAATTTTTTAATGGGCTCATAAATTCTATAATTGGGTTGGGCTTAAAAAGGGCTTAGAAAATGCAAAACTTTATAAACCCATTTTATTATGAATTATATTAAGTGAAATTTTAGTTATTTAGGTCTAATTAATGGGAACAATTGCAATGTACTAGTTGTTTCTAGAGTCACCAGTTGTCGGTGAATAATAGTTTTGTTTCATGGTAAGAAAAATATAGAAAAATGTATCAAAATTTGTAATTTTATTTCAATTTTTCATTTTTTTCAAAAAATTAAGACTTTTAATCTAGAAAAATTTCGTAGCTTCTATACTTTATAATGATTTCTTATTTCCTAAAGAAACAAATTAATGATTTCTTAATCCAGATTAAGGTCGCATGATCTTTTCTCTAAGAGGACGTGCGTCACGTCGCTCAAGGCATCTATATATCTATATCTATATATATATAAAAAGAGAGTTTTCAATTAAAAATCAATTGCAAATAAAAAGAGAGTTTTCAATTAAAAATGAATTGCAAAATTCGGAGGGAAATTACGTAATTGATATCAAATTGAGGAACAATCAGGTAAGCGTGTATCATATATGTGAACGCAATATATTTTACAATTTTAGTGAAGCAGTTTCATTTTATTTTTATTAAATTAAAAAATAACTTTTTCATGTCAGGTTTAACACACGATGTACAACCGTCTTTCCCATAACTCTGTCTCTATCCTCAAGTTCTTATTTCTGACCAGTTTTTTCTGAATACCTAATCCTAATGGTCGTACTCTCCTATTACGAGGAATAAATCCAGAAGAAGTCGGCGCCTTCAGTAAGGAAGCAGTTTAGCGCTTCTCTTGATCCGTCAAATCTATTTGGATTTTCGGAAAAGGTGAGGGAAAGTGATTTGTTTAAGAGCGATTCTCTGGTAAACAATGTCAATGCAGTGGTGAGGATGGTGAAGGATAAAGCTGAGGCGAAAGATAAGAAGAGGAAACAATTGAAAATCGAAGAAGATGGCAAGGCGGAGAAGAAGTTTAAGAAGGAGGCGACCCCGCGTCGCCCTCGGTTAAAAACGACGATATGAAGAAGAAGAATGCTGAGGAGGAAAAAGAACGGGTTAATGAAGTGCAACAGAATAACGGGCCTCTAGGTACCTTTTTCGTTCTTTATTTTTCCTTTTGTTTTCTTCTCATTTTTCTTGCTATTATTTATTCATTTATTTTACTGCAATAACTCTTATGTGCTTTTGAGATTTTGTTAAGGGCAATGTTATTTTGATTTCTTACAGTTTAATGCTTATTCATATCTAAGCAGCTCTTAACCAAGGATTGATATGGACAAATACTCGGATGATTTATAAATACGGCCTTGTATGAAACTATTTCTTCAAATACTGAATAAAGTTGTCATCTTTATCATGAATCTAACTTCATTGTTGTGTCCTTTATCCCACATCACTTATGGCATAATTGGCCTTTGGAAGAAGATTGCAGTCTTAAGCTTTTTACAATAGAAACTCAAACCTAGCAATAACTCGATACTTTTTAGCATTGTAGTTTAACTTATGCTTTAAATTGCAGACTGAAATGAAGAGAAAAAACAATGATTTAAGAGTCTGATATAGCAAATCAATGTACTTACAGGTATGGTAAACCTTGATATCATGATATTTTTATTTTTAGCTCACATTTCCATATATGTGATGAAATGTTGAGCAGATGACGGTTTATGGATTAAGTTTACGATTTCTATACATATATTTCACACCAGAGCTTCAAGTGATTTGTACGGGGATATGTACGTTTAAACTCCTTTTTTACAAGTATGGACCTCGAGCTATGTAATGAAGACACTAAAGAATGATATATAACAACTGAAAGTGATACTTTGTGATTTATAAGTTATCAATATTGTTACAATCACCCAGGTTGCTATCTTCTATAAAATAAAACAGAAGGTAATTTGTTGATTCACATTCCTCATTACATAATATTATATAAGTGTTATCTCTTATAGTCTTATGGCATCTTACTTTATTGATGATTGTACATTGAGCAACAAACTTCAATCTTTTCTCTCTACTCATGTGTAGCACTGAAAATAAAGATTTTGATGGTGGTATCAATGGAATTGGCCATTTGGTAGTCTCAGCAAATGAAGTGATCAGCGAGATGGTGGAGTAGAAAAATATACTTTCTTCAGCTGTAAGGTACATCTCTTCTAGCCTAATGTATGTTCTTCTACTTTAAGGCACGTTTCTACCCGTCTAATGTATTTTGTGTACACATATTTCTTGTGATTCTCAATTTTTCTTTTTTGTCTTTTGTGTTTGAGATATGTGTTGTTCATGGAATTCTTGAATTTGTGATATGCTAAATCAGAATTGTGAAACGAAAGACAATTATTGTTTGTGCCTTTCATGTCTAAAATGGTGGGATTGTGTGTGACAGAAGGAAATTTGTGAAATGAATGGGAGTGATGAAACATGAAAATATTTTATTTTATTTTATTTTTGACATTTTCTCATCTCATGCAGGGTGATAAAATTTATGAGGCAATGTTCAACCAAACAATATCTGGGTAAAACAATAAACAAATTCTTGATTACTTCATTTCTTATATGTGTAATTTAGGATAGCTAATTGAAAGAACATTTGTATATCAGGTGCCTATATTTTTGTGATATAGGTAAAGCTTAGAACCATTGTTCCAGCTTCTCTAATTTAAATATATTTCTAGAGCTTGATTATATGATTATCAAAGACATTTATGAAATAGATTACTAACAAAATCAAAACTATCTTTGGATGCATGCAGATTGAAATGAGTGTTATAAATGTTAGAACTGGATATGATCAACCATATACGGACCACGGGACTATTTAAACTTCAGAGACGTAATCCAATTGTTTCTTGATGCAACAATATGTAAAAAGATTCTCTTATTCCTAACCAGATCTTTATGTTCTTAGATGGACTATCTATTGTACTTTTGCCCTTACTATGTCATTGGTGCATGTATTCTTCAAGGAGTTGTACATAGAAGTCATACGTTTATAGATAATTGTGTATTTTGTTATTTATCAACATGTATTCCTAACCATATTGTTTAATCAAACTCTTACATAATAAACTTATTTATATTGATTATTTTATTATAAATTTCTTTTTTATCATAAATTTCTTTAATATCATAAGAAATATATGTATGATCCCACACATTGCGTGGGTGTTATTCTAGCTTTTATTTCATTTTTAGCAACATAATACATTTGAATTTGTAATCTACTAATTACAAGCAAGTAGATTAACTAAGAAGTTTTTCTACCTTCTAACATGCACTATCAAAATAGTATTAAATATATTTATAACATGTTCCATATAAAAAGCAATGAATACTAATTAAAATAGATGTTTGTGGTTTACAAGTGATGAACGGTTTATAATTAATTAGTTGTTATTCTATTGTTTTGTTTGTTATATAATTTATAAATTAGTTATAATTGTCTTTTATTATTTTAGTTAATCTCATAGCTTTATAAGTTGAGATTGTAAGCTCATGTGCTCTGGAACGATTACAATATTAAATTGGATTGTATTTTGTTCATTTAGTTAATGCGGTTCGAGAAACTATATATGGATCAATTCGTAACTAAATTATACCAACTCCTTAGAATTTGGTAACTTTAACTCCACAACACTCAAATACAATATGTTTGTCCGTGCATCGCACGAGAGCGAATACTAGTTGAATATAAAACAAATGATTGCAATTACTTAAACATTTCAACATTACTATTTAATGAACACTTAAATTATCACAACATTCGTTAAGTATAAATTACTACACCATCATATAGTTAGGATCTATCACATAAAGGTAGGACCACTATACCACCATTCAAGGTAGAACCACTACAAAGTGGGAATATACTATACCGTCGCAGGCAGAATATGTAATTATTATGTGGTCGCACTCAATAGTTAGCAAACCAAATGGGAGAGACAAACAACACTATGGAAATATTAGAAAATTCCGACTATTTTTATCATTTTGTAAAGTTCAGATCATAAAATTACCAATGGGGTAAAATTCAGGCCAATCATATTAATTTTAAAATATAATCCAATAAATGACTACTTACCAAAACAAACTGAAGAATTGAAACAGTTTTCAATTAATTTATTTTTATTATAAGGAAAATTAGTCTAATTACACAAAATGTGGTTGGTTTTTATATGTTACCGAGCTCGTGGCTATTTTTTTTTCCTCGCAAATGCGAGTGAATTTTTTATCGTTGACTCTGCTCATTATAAGCTTGGAACATGTTTCTCTTCATTTAGCTAGTCTCTCTCCCTCTCTCTCAAACACACACACACACAAGTGAGAGAGAGAGAGAGAGAGAGAGAGATATGACATCAACATCAAACTACAAACATTATCAAAATCATCTCCTCAAGACAGACAAATTCCATTGCTTGGCCAATACAGTCTCTCTCTTCTTCTACTTAACATGTATAGTTATAGCCACCATTTTCTCTATCCACCTCATTTTCCCCCACACAAACAACATTCAAGATTTCAATCAAACAAACACATCCATTCAGCCCAACAAAGGTTAGAAAAATATCCCATCAAATCCTCTTCAAATATTACTCAAATATTCAACCTTATTTTCTTTCCTCAAAAAAAAAAAAACAAAAAAAACCCTTATTTTCTGCAAAAATTTCATGTGCAGAAATCGAAACCTGCGATTTATTCAAAGGCCAATGGATCCCAGACACGACCGGATCCTTGTACACGAACTACAGCTGCACAACAATTCCATTCATGAAAAACTGTTTCTTACACGGCAGAAAAGATAGAGATTTCCTTAATTGGAAATGGAAACCTGACAAATGCGAACTACCTCGTTTTAGTCCGCATGCCTTTTTTAGTAATCTCCGAGGTAAGAAGATGGCTTTCATCGGAGATTCTTTAGCTCGGAACCAGATGGAATCGCTTCTCTGCCTCCTCTCAACGGTTAGTCCGACGTAATTAAATTGTGTTTCATCTTCTATTCCAACGCCGTTAACGAACATATATACTTGAAATAGAAGAAACATGATTTGAAATAGAAGACATATATTATTGTAGTCTTAATCTTCATGAACTATGAATTCTTGAAATATTCAAGACACATTTGCAATTTGGAGTTCTTTTTTTTTAAATTTTTTTTAACGTAAATAATGTTTGAAATGATTTTTAGCAAATTGAAGAGCAGAAAGCGTAAAAAATGGCTGCTTTTTCCCTTTTTTGCCCCAATCGTGGGAATAAATCATGCGTGACAGGTGTTGGTAAAGTGTCTTAATTTTTGCAAATTCATGACTATATTGAATTGTTTTTAGTGAGATGCTTTTCAGTTTTATATTTTTATTTCATAATTAATTATTATTTAAGTAAATTTAATCAGAACTTAGTTAATTTTTTTAGGGTAGAACTTAATTAATTTTAATTGCAGCTTAGTTTATCTTAATTGAGATTTAATAAACTCAATTGGAATTAACTCTCTAATTAGGATTAATAAACCTTAATTGTTATAAATAAAAAATTGTCGCTTTTTGTATAAATAGATTAATTTACTCTTGATGAAAATGTAATAAAATTGGTGAGTAAATCAAATTGTTGAGACAAATGCATCATCATCATCATTATCATTATTATTATTATTATTATTATTATTAGGCAAAATGTATTTAAATTCCCAATCTTTTCCCCTAAATTGAAGCTAAGTTGGACGTTGGAAATGCTTACATGGCAAATCACCCCGACTAAACAAATGACGTAGTTTCAAGAATTTCAAAATGTCGTCGTTTCTCATGTCTAACAAACACTTATATTTATAGGATTATGGCACAGATCGATTTAAGCCCAAAATTTGCTCATCTTTTCCCCTCTTTTACTCCATCCTTCATCGTCCGTATCTTTTGAAAAATAACTAATAAATCACTGATTTAATTTGTGGAAACCCTCGAGAATTTACTGCTTTTATTGCACCATAATATTTCGCCGGGAGAAAAATCAAACAAATTTAAAGGTGAAGATTTTAGGCGAAAAATTAAAAAATTAGAAAATAAAACAGAAGTTCAAAAAAGGTCCGGATTTTAAATACATTTTCCCCTTATTATTATTATTTTTTATTTTTTTATTTTTATTATTTTTAAATTAGTGCAACATCCATAATCCGGAATTGGTTGATATTGCAGGTAGAAACTCCAAAATTAACAGAGAAATATGAAAATGACAAATTCACAACATGGGAGTTTCCGAAACATAATTTCACACTAATGGTATTCTGGTCTCCGTTCCTCGTCACAGCCACCGAGATCGTAGTCAACGCCACCGCCGCCGCCACCGGAAACTTCCACCTCCACCTCGACAGAGTCGACACCAAGTGGCTCAAGAAGCTTCCGTCTATCGACTACGCAATCTTCTCCGATGCCCATTGGTTTTTCCGGCAGCACTACTTGTTCGAGGGTGGCAATCTCATCGGCTGCATTTACTGCCAGGCCCGAAACGTCACAGACCTCGGGCCGGGCCTGGCGATCAG
This sequence comes from Agastache rugosa, assembly GCA_031470985.1. Classification (NCBI taxonomy): domain Eukaryota; kingdom Viridiplantae; phylum Streptophyta; class Magnoliopsida; order Lamiales; family Lamiaceae; genus Agastache; species Agastache rugosa. The sequence goes on from CM062606.1 coordinate 138,129, forward strand.
GAGGGCTTTTCGGGCCGCATTCAGGGCTATCAATGACTGCAAAAACTGCAAGAAGATTGTCAGTTTCTTGAGAACGTATTCTCCGGAACATTTTGAGGATGGGGCGTGGAGTACCGGGGGAAGGTGTGACCGGACCCGGCCCACCAACGAGGTGGACAAGGCCCGGCCCGATTGGGAGTACCGGAAAATTCAAGTGGAGGAAGTGGAGAGGGCGAGGAATGAAGGGGGAGGGAGAAGGAATGAGTTTGAAGTTGTTGATGTTACAGAAATGATGATGATGAGAGTTGATGGCCATCCGGGCCGGCATTGGGGAAACGCGTGGATGAAGGGTTCGAGCGATTGTCTCCATTGGTGCATGCCCGGCCCGGTGGATACGTGGAACGGGCTTCTGCTCGAGATGATTAAGAGGCATGCATAACAGTATATCATCACAAAAAGAAGGAAAGTTGTGAGTTTGGAGAAATGAAACCTTTTTTTTTGGGATTGTTGTATAAGAAATTTTAAAGGTTGCGTGACGGTGGACTTGAATTCGAGACCTTTGGCTTCGGGGGCACTCGGACATGGTTTCCATGTCTGTTGAGGTGGATAAACTCTATACAGCCCGGCCCGTCTCTTCCCCTGTTTTGTTCTATTTGTAAGAACAGAGAACTAGTTTTATACAGCCCGGCCCGTCTCTTCCCCTGTTTCGTTCTTTTGTAAGAACAGAGAACAAGATCTATACAGCCCGGCCCGTCTCTTCCCCTGTTTCGTTGTTTTGTAAGAACAGAGAACAAGTTCTGTTGTTGCAACCGATTCCAAGTCAGAATTCTGCTTACAAACATTCAGATTCAATAGAAAGGAAAGGAAAGCAACTGAAATTTATGTGTTAAATCTGAGAATTGGTACAGAATTCAAGAAATGGGATATTAGCTGCAAAATACAATGACCGATGAAAATACTACAGAAACAAATAATCATTAGCAAACAAAATCTTAATCATGATAGAGAAACAAATAAACTGACAATAACCTACTAAGATGGTGTTTGGTTTAGAGGATGGGATTGATAGCACGTGATGAGATATGATAGGATTATATTTATATGATTGATTAATAATCACTTTTAATTTGGAAGGATAAATTATCACTCAATTGGTAGATATGATCAAGGACTTACTTATCCATCACGGTCTGAATCATTCAAACCCAACATGCGATTATATTAAATTATTTATCAATCAAACCTTATCACTCAAACCAAACGCCACCTATAAGTACGGGGCAGTAATTAAGCCTCCTACCGAGTTACATATGAATTTAAAGCAAAGAAAAAGCATCCATCTCATGTAGAAAAAATTCTCAAAGGATATTCTTAGCATGAATGTGGTGCACATGCTTAGTCAATAATTTCGAGGGAGGTAAATTAATAAAATTGCAAAAACTCAGATGCAACCAACCGTATAGTGTGCGATCGAGCTCACACGCACGGGCGCATACACAAAACACGCCCATTTTCAACATTTTAGATCAAGACATTTAAGGGAAATTTTTATGTTTCGTTTGAAATCTAATAATAGAAGTAGGGGTGTCAAAAAAGGCCCGGCCTGGCCCGGTTTCGGACCGGACGTCACATTTTGAGGCTCGAAAAATTACACTACAAAACAGTTTTCGGGTTGGGCTAGCGCCACATTTTTAGGCCCGAAAAATTTCCGGCGGGCCGGCCCTGCCCGATTTTTTCAAAAAGCCCGGTGGGCTCGGCTGCCCCGGCCCGGAATTTTGACACATCTAAATAGAAGTTCTGTCGCAGCCCGACTTAGAATGAAGATGACTAAGCCGTTGGGACCCGCGACGTACACAATTTATGATTAACCGAAGGAGTAACCAATGACGATGAAATGAGAACTCGGAACAATGCTCACAATAATAATGCTTTTGAAACAAACGGAATCAATAAAGCATCAAACAACAATCATCAATTACTTAGAAACGGCAGCTAACTTTCAAGATCCATCAAAAGATCAACGAAGATGGTCAAGAGACTACACCATCTCGTATCAAAGTACGACAATCAGGTAACAAGTTCCAGATAATCATATCATAAGAAGCATAATGACATCAAAATCAAACAAATTTCAGAGCGTTGCAGCGGAAGACATAATTAGGTTACATGTATGAAGACATATAACCAACTCTAGCTTAAATATCTTTCAAGAAGAGTTTAACCAACAAAAGTCCGTCCAGGCACACTTCCATCTCCATCCGAGCAAACCTGCACATTTTAGAAATAACATGCAGGGCTGAGTACTTCGTACTCAATGGACACATGCCGAAAATAAATTGAAACCTTGCTACTTAGAGCTATATGATGAACTTGCCATAAAGCATAACACAAGTAAACTTTCAATTTGATTAGGATTTTATATCAAGAGGAAAAATCGTCTATTTATATGGTTCATAACCTCAACCCCCAACCAAATTGTAAAAAAAATTTAGTGTCGGCCCAAACATCATTCCATCGAGATTAAGACTAAAATTTTACGATCATCTTCATACAAATTATTGAGTACCTTAATTAGAATCACTCGTCTTTGAAAAAATTTGCGGCTTAGATTTCTCTAAGAAAAGTCTTCTGAGAAGATATGTATTTTGTCGTCGAGATCGTTAGAATTAATTGAAATCATGCATGCACGTATATATATGCATTAATGGGATTATTAATGTAATGAGAGAGAAATTGCCTAGATATATGAAATTTTTTTAAAACATCAAGTAAATAAAAACAAGATGAAAAGGCTAAAAAATCAAGTATTTGAAAACAGAGGGAGTACTTCTTAACCTTATACTTAACTTCATAATACAACTAGTTAACCAACATAATCTCAATAAATTAATTTAGTCAAATAAACATATCACATACCATTCATGACCTAATATTCATCATATACTTGTCACATGCTCAACATATACTTAACTTTTAATTAACTATCAAATCCATCACAAGCTTATAGAATCATCAACAATCATATAATCAAGCACACCATTAATCATATAAGCTTATCATTTACTATTCATATCATCATACTTGAAACATGCTCGACTTATCAAACGAATTCCAAAAATTCTCAAATTAATTCCACACACTTACTATTCCATAATAAATATAATTACACAATCAAATCATTAATCAAGATCATCTACACGTTACAACCTTCGACTTAGAAAAATAGTCGGAAAATAGAAATTTTTTAAAACTTCGTATTAAAATTTCAAAAAAATCTATGATACTTAATTTTTATCGTAGAATTCATTTCTATACTTATTTCCTCAATTAAAAATTAAATACATGGCCTTATCACCCTTGTAAGTTTCGGCCATTTTAAAGAAATTAGGGTTAATTGCCCAATTTCATTTTAATCACTTCCAAACATGCTCAATTAAATTATAAACCTCATTTATAACTTAATTACTTAAATGAATTGAAGAAAAATTAATATCCGACTTCTAAAAACTTTCGACTTTTTCAAGAAATTAGGCATAGGTGATTAATTTCTCTCCAATCAACTTATTACATGCTTAAATAAAATAATAGAGGTTAATTATAACTTTAATTAACCAATTACATCATTTAATCAAAAAGACCTAATTTTTATAAACTTTAATTTTTGGAAATCAAATAATTAAGTTCCAAAAATTCCTATAAATTTAAAACATGCTTGTTTAATTATCATAAGCTCAAATCTATCATCAATTTCATCATAAAAATTCAACATAAAAAGTCCCTAAATTTAAGAACCCTAAATTTCGAATTTAGTAAAAATTAGAGCAAGGGAGATTCAATTCATTTAATTCATGTAAAAACATGCTCAATAACATCACATAATCTCAAATTAAACATCAATTTAAGTTTAGAAGATCAAAATAAAAAATCTCTAAATTTAGCCCTTAATTTCGGCCATAATTAAAAAGAAATTAAAGATGATCAAATCTTGTTTAATTCAATCATTAAACATGCTTATATCCATCATATTAACTCATATTAATCATCAATTTGATCATCAAAATCAAGAATCGAAAACCCCTAATTTTTCTTAGAATTTTCGGTCATAATAAGAAATCAGGGCTAGTGTACTCCAATTGATTTATTTTGATGCTAGAATTAAGATCTAAATCATGAATTTATCAAGATAATTGAACATCAAAACCATCTACCATTATCATCATCATTTTCGAAAATTAAGAGAAGAAAAGAAGAGATTTTTATGCTTGATCTTTCGCTAGAAATTTGGTATTAATTCATTTTAATGATCTATTATAATGAACATCATTAGATCTATAATTAAAATCAAGATCAAAACACCTTTTTTTAAAAATCCTCAAAAATTTCGAAATATGAAGAGGGGAAAAAGAGGATGATCAACACTTGATCTTGAGCTTAGAACTTAGAAGATGATGGATCTAACATTGATTAATTGATCTGAATGCTAACTTTGCTCTTGATCTTGAGCTCTCTTGAAGAAATGGAAGAACAACAATGGAGTTTGTGTGTGTAAGTGTGTGTGTGTATGAGAGAGGGAGCTGAGGGAGTGAGTTAGGTGTGAGAGTGGGGAGGGAGTGAGAGTGAGAGATGCTTATTTGTTGGCTAACATACACATTTAATGAGAAGAGTTAAAAACAATAAATGAAGAGAGATGTAAGATATGTTAAAATTCATTAATGAAGAGAGAAGGTGTGAATGGATAAGCATCAATTAATGGATGCTTCTATCACAATGACGTAGTGTACTTACAATATTTATTCACCCGGATATCTCTTTCACTTCGTTAATTAATTTTCCGATGGAAAATTAATTAAATTATGCTCTTAACTCTCTCATTAAAATTAAATCCTATAGGAAATCTCTCACACTTAAATCCAACTCTCACATAAATTCTAGAATTATTTCTGGAAAATAATAAATTTAACAACACTGAAAATATCATTTCCAGAAAAATTTAAATTGGAAATTAAATCATAATTTTCTTCAAATAAACTCAAGTTCATAAGCACTTAATTAAAAATATCTTCATCACTTATTTCGGATTTAACCGAGACAAGATAATATTTATCAGAACTTCTTTTTACGACAATTAGAATTGCCGATAAACTTATTCAACAGAAACTTTCTCATGCTTATTTAACTTCTTAACTTAGCTTAATTAAAGCAAACTCCTTAATTAATTACTAAAATAGATTATGAAAAGACAGGGTATTACAAGTTCGGTTTTGGGCCCATCGACTAATTATACTCTTCTATTGATTCTTTCACTATTCTTCCATGTGATGTGAGAAAGCTATAAAATGTATGACTAATTAAGTAATTACCAAAAGAAAACTTCAAATTATTGTAAATTTTAAAAAATAGAATCAAATTTCCCTCTTTTAGATAGTGCCAACCGTTATTCATAGGCATGCTAAAAACTTCAAAAGGATTTTAGAAATTAAATTTATTCATCATTTTTCTAGTGATGTACATTGTATTACATATGAGTAAAGGTTTATCTAGAATGCACTTCGTCGTAAAAAAATGTATATATTATAATTGGACTTAGATTTTTTGATCTTTGGTTCGGAATTGTTGGTTCACATTCCTTAGTTAAGAGTCTAAGACATATCACTATATTTTAAATTAAGCTATTTTCACATGAACTTTCAATATTTAATGGGTTGGGCTTTCAGAATTTTTTAGTAGGCTCATAAATTCTATAACTGGGTTGGGCTTAACACATGAAAAACTTTTATAAGCCCATTGTATTATGAATTATATTAAGTGAAATTTTAGTTATTTAGGTTTTAATTAATGGGAACAATTGCGATGTAGTTGTTTCTAGAGTCACTCGTTGTCGTTGAATAATAATTTTTCAGGGTAAGGAAGATATGGAAAATTGTTTCAAAATTGTAATTTTATTTCAATTTTTCATTTTTAAAAAAAATTAAGACTTTTAATCTAGAAAAATCCGTAGCATCGTACTCGTGGAGTGCTATGCTAGCTAGTAAAAAAAAAATATATTATACTTTATAATAATTTCTTATTTCCTAAAGAAAAAAATTAATGGTTTCTTACTTTCTTAATCTAAATTAAGGTCGCATGAACTTTTCTTTAATAGGACGTGCGTCACGTCGCTCAAGGCATTAAATATAAAACAAATGATTGCAATGACTTAAACATTTCAACATTGATCAAGTATAAATATGACAAATCCCACTAAAACCTTATAGATTGAGCTTGTGGCATCCAATTTTTTTAAAACTACGATTTATCTCACTAATCTGGTTTGCCGACTGTTGTAAAAGAACAAAATTTACCCTCGTCATAAAATACAATATTAAATAAAATAAAAGTATATTTTCTATTATTGCATCCCACAATCAGTTTTTGAAGATTCAGCAATCTTCTTATGAACGTGCTCTGTCAATAATTTCGGCGAAGTAAATTAATAAAATTATAGGTTTATAAATCAAATTATTAGTAGGTTAATTACATCCACCTAATCCATGAACTGGCTTATACTGGCATCAACAACGATCTGCTTAAATTATTGATTATATATTATTTAATTTATGATAACGTTACATGTGTTCGATACATAATTGGGAATAGTTGATATAATATATGTTGACCAAATGAAGTAAATAACATGTTACAAGATATGAACAACAAACATAAGAGAATAATTATTTTAAGAATTAGTTTTGTTTAATCAAGATCCATACAAACTTCCCAACCATAAAACTTCACGTACTAAGAATCTCAGTTTATTATTCTTTTTTCTTCCAACGGTATATATGTAATCATTATGTGGCCGCACTCAATAGCTAGCAAATAAAACGGGAGAAATAAACTATACCATTGAAATATTAGAAAATTCATGTTATTTTTGTCATTTTATAAAGTTCAGGCCGTAAAGTCACAACGGAGCAAAATTCGAGCAAAATTCAAGCCACAAATAATATAAAAAATATCTCTTTTTGAGTCGGGCATAATATTGTAAAATGTAAAAATGTATCAAGTAGCCAACTTTAGATAATATACTTAAATTATTTCGAATTTTTTTGTGATAAAAAATGTCAGCTCCAAAGAGCCGAATGTATTGATTTTTTTTTTATAAAAAGATTAAGATTATGTGTCAATATTCGATTCTCCGCGTCAACTTTCTTGTTTCAGAAAATTAATCTTGAAAAGTTTTAATTATTTGATACTACAATAATACGGCTTAAACATTGACATTTTAAAATAGGAAAAAATGCATATAAATACATGAACTTTGGTCCCCTTTCATTTTGCACATGACTTTTAAATTTTCCTCCTAAAATCACAACCTTTTTTATTTTGTTCAATTTTTCCATAGTCGCCCAAATTAAAGCTGACGACCTCTCTACCATTTGACTAATTAAACAACACAATTTTTAATAATACAGTATGACGTACGAATTTTCACCCTATTTTGCATGAAACGACGTCGTACTACATTTTTAAAAACTGTGTTGTTTAATTTGTCGGACGACAAAAAGCTCAGCACATGCCCGACTGCCAAGATCACCTTTTAAATATTCAAAATTTTTGTAAATTATGAATGTGGTGCACATGCTTAGTCAATAATTTCGATTTCGAGGAGGTAAATTAATAAAATTGGCCTTCTCCCTTATGTCCTTATTCCGTTCTCAAAACATGTTGACCACCTTCACTTCTCATATATTTATAAGCTATAAAGCATATTGCTCTATATTTACTCTCTCTCTCTCGTTGTTTTTGGTTTGTGTGTGTGTGTGTTTTTGAGAGAGAGAGAGAGAGAGAGAGCATGAAATCAACATCAAACCACAAAGAGAATCATCATCAATATAATCTCCTTAAGAAAGATGGATTCAATTGCTTGGCAAATATTCTCTCTCTCTTCTTCTACTCAACATGTATAGCTATAACCACCATTTTCTCTCTCTACCTCATTTTCAACCACAGAAACATCAAATACACAAACAACATACACTATTTCCATCAAACAAGCACATTCATTCCACCCAACAAAGGTAAGAATCCCACACATCAAATCTTCTCAAAATATTCCTCAAACTAATCCATTTCTCTTCCAACCTCAATTTCTGCAAAACTTCATGTGCAGAAATAGAAACCTGCGACTTATTCAAAGGACAATGGATTCCAGACCCGACCGGCTCGTTGTACACGAACTACAGCTGCACAACAATCCCAGTCTCGAAAAACTGTTTCTTGCACGGCAGGAAAGATAGAGATTTTCTTCATTGGAGATGGAAACCCGACAAATGCGAACTACCTCGTTTTAATCCAGAAACCTTTCTTAGTATTCTCCGAGGCAAGAAGATGGCGTTCATCGGGGACTCGTTGGCCCGGAATCAGATGGAATCGCTTCTCTGTCTCCTCTCAACGGTAAGCCGTTGTCTTGGATTAAATGTTCATCATTTTCTTTCTTCTTGATAATTATGTACGACACCTGCAACGAGCTCGATCTAGAAGACGTTAGTAGAAATTCTCGTAATCTGTAATCAGACATGGGTTGATGATCCTGCAGGTGGAAACTCCAAAATCAATAGAGAAAGACATAGAAGACAAATTCACAACATGGGAGTTTCCGAAACATAATTTCACACTAACAGCAATCTGGTCGCAGTTTCTAGTCGCTGCCACCGAGCTCATAGTCAACGGCACCGCCACAGGCAGCTTCGACCTGCATCTCGACAGAGTCGACGCCAGGTGGTCGGAAAAGCTGCCGTCCATCGACTACGCAGTCTTCTCTGACGGCCTCTGGTTTATCAGGCAGCACTACTTATACGAGGGCGGAAATCTCATCGGCTGCATTTTCTGCCAGGCGCCGAACGTGATGGACCTCGGGCCGGGCCAGGCAATGAGGAAAGCATTCCGGACCGCATTCAAGGCCATACATGACTGCAAGAACTGCAAGAAGATTGTTAGCTTCATGAGGACGTTCTCACCTCCACACTTCGAGAACGGAGCGTGGAACACCGGAGGGTGCAACCGGACCCGGCCCATCGGGCGGGACGAGGTGGACAGGGCCCGGCCCGACTGGGAGTACCGGAAGACTCAAATGGAGGAAGTGGAGATGGCGAGGAATGCAGGGGAGGGGAGAGGGAATGAGTTTGAAGTAGTTGATGTTACCGAAATGATGTCGATGAGGGTTGACGGGCATCCAGATGTGCACTGGCTAAACAGATGGAACAATATGCACAATAGAGATTGTGCGCATTGGTGCCTGCCCGGCCCGATCGATACGTGGAACCAGCTTCTGCTCCAGAAAATAATGTTATCACAAAACTAGCTATGGCTTCTGCTCAAGGCAATTGGGAGTTTCAAGCACATTATGTTTTAAGATAAAGTTTCAAGAGTTTTAGACAATACTAGAATAATTTTAATTTATATGCTATTTCTGCAAATTTGATTTATAAATTTCGAAGTGTGAGGCCTAAATTCAATCAGAATCAACTGACTACTGATTCTCGAAAGTAGGATTAAACCAAAGTTCAACAGCTTTGAACATTAGCTCTAACCTAACTATCATTCAGACAAAAAAGCAAAACACATGGTGAATCAACAACTTCACAAAAAAGTCAAGAACTATAACAGAAATTATCAATAAACTCAAGAATTAAATTCTAAAGATCAAATCATCAACTAAACAGAACCCGAAAACTTCAAAAAGTATTAAAATTGGAACATACCCTCTCATTAAATATCTATATATGTTCGTTTTTTATACTAAATAGATATATCTATACAGGCCTACTGGTAAAACTAACATTCTAACTGACTGATTATGTAATGCACTTGAAAGTTGAAATCAATCACAGTTCAGAAAGCCTGCTCTCAATCTAATGAATTGTGTATAGATAGAGTGTTCTAGGCAAACACGTAAACATTATTTATACGAGAAACCTCACAACAACCTCCACAAGCGAATAATATGGAAAAAGACTATGTCAAGTGCTACTATCTGGCCCTATTGATGACAAAGAACACCATAGATCATCCACACAGAAAATGACTGGAGTTGATGAATTACTATTTTAGACTATTAGCACTAGAAGGAAAACTCGCTACTTGAGCCAAAACTAATCCAATCGTGATAACTGGCTTCTAGCCTTCCAAATATATGGTACATTGATGATCAATTTTACATTTTCCAAAGGAAAATAAGTAGTTCAAGTACTTTCCCTAGAGTTTTAGGATATTAGTACTTGCCAACAAATTTGACTTAGTTTCTAGTGAAAAGGACATTCAATAAAGTAATAAGCCATGATTTTAACTAGCGCGCAAAGATGCAAATCCATGTCCAGAATTTGCAAGGAAGCCAATGTGGAAGTCATGTGTAATAAAGAAAGGACGACAAAAGTTGGCACTCAGTCATTTGAAATAATTGGGAGAAAGTGCAATTTAATTCTGTAATCATATTATGCAGTTAGGATCACAAAAATGGCATTCGAGAATGAAGAAAATTAATAATTAAGAAACTTTACCTGCCAAGTTCTTGTTGCTCTGTCCCATATACCCGAACAGTTCTCATCAAAGAGAATGCCTCTTGGGCAACCTATATAGTACCAAGGAAATTTCTATAACACGAGTACTTTAGCGAGTGGCTATGAACTGTGTTTTACATTAATGGCAGAGGCAGTAAACTCTTGAATTAACTTGGCAAAAGAAATTAGGTAAGCCAACCTGAAGATTATGGGGATAAACTACCTTTATAACAATAGGGTTCTTATGCTTAAACTCACCTCAATAGATTTTTCACAAAAAGAAATAATTTTCCATTTTCGTTGCATGAACTAAATTTCTTCAGTAATGACTACCATGACAAAGAAAAGTTCACAGAACAAGAATTCATAGTCATTCATGAATCATAAAACAACATGAATTCATCACATAACTGAGTATCCTAGAGCTCCAAAATCATCAGTAATCAATCTTGAAACGACAACACAGTCCTCGCAGAAAAAACGTAAAACATATATAAACAGCAGAATTTATCCCCTTCATCAGTAGCTAGACATACAATGCTACTTCACAATGCAGCTGCAATAAAACCAACAACTGAACTAATTCCAAGATATCTAAAATATACGTAAATAGAAAAATCAGTTCAATTCTATAATCCTAAAACAAATTCTCTCTTAGGACATACATCAAACAGTTGGCGGTTGAACATCAAAATTCAAAACTTCCAGCATCAGCCGCCTTCGGATAACCTTTGTACTCCAATTTCAAATTTAAGCTAGCACAAATAACCTTAAATTTTAGCCGCAGCGCATCCATCATATCGGAAACGGACTCGTTTTCCGGTTCGAGCATCGGATATTTCTGAAGCAATTCATCCATCTGCTTGATCGTTTTCTGAATTCGGGCAGAGATGAAATTCGGGTCGGCCCGAACTGCGGAGCTCCAGATGTCGACACAGCCCTTGTAAAAGCCCAACTCCTCGCCCGTTTCGAATCCGGTTTTCAGCCCGACTTCTTGACCTTCTTCCTTCCCTGAGATTAAGCCATCGGCGTAGCCCTCGTCGTAGCCTTCTTTCAAGTGGGACTCTTCGAGCTTTAACGAAGATTCGAATATGTCATCAATGCCGTCCATTCAGTTGAGCTTTTAGAGAGAGAGAGAAACAGAGAGAGAGAGAGGAGAGGGTGGGGCGGAGAGGTATTTACATTTTAATTTTAATTTTTGTTTTAACTTTAATTTATTATTATTATTATTTTAAGAATAGTTTTAACTTTAATTTTAGATTTAAGTTTTAATTTTAAGGTTAGAGTTGAGGTGAGAAATAAAACTAAAATTTGTTTTTTTTTTCAATAGTCAAAAGGACGCTTTGATTATCGAGCTCGTCACATCGTGTTTTTTTCCTGTGCTACGTTACTTTCAATTTGATCACGATTTTATATCAAGAGGAAAAATCGTCTATTTATATGGGTTCATACCCTCAACCCCCAACCAAATTGCAAAAAAAAATTAAGTCGCACCGCGAGCCTTTCGAGCTCGGCCCAAACATCCCATCGAGATTAAGACTAAAATTCTACGATCATCTTCATACAAATTATTGAGTACCTTAATTAGAATTACTCATCTTAAAAAAAAATTGTGGCTTAGAGTTCTCTAAGAAAAGTCCTCGGAGAAGATATGTATTTTGTCGTCGAGATCGTTAGAATTAATTGAAATCATGCATGCACGTATATATGCATTTGGAAAATATAATTTTAAGTCTAACTTTCAGAATATATAATATCTTCAACACACAATTATATGTGAAATGATGCTTGCCTAAATGAATGCAGAATGCATGCGTATCAATTAGTAAAATAAAACACAATTAGATGAAATATAATATATGTAGTTTATGGGTAATTTCTTTTAATATTAAACCAGTTTCGCTAATGAATAATTTCTTTCAGTATTACTTAACGCTTAGTCTACATGTTTGGGTAAAAAAAAAAAAAAATAGCTAGTTTATATGTCAACCAAAAAAAAATAAAAAATTCGTGAGTATATATATACAAGTTACCTCATATTCCATTTCATTATATAAATCATCTCCTTAATTTCTTATAAAACTTCTTCATTCTCCTAAAGAAATATAAGAAACATCAATCTTCATAGTTTTAAGAGGAACCTAACCGTTATAATATAGGAGCATATTTGCATCTTATTGGTGAGCAAAAAAAATCGAAAATCAAATCGAATCTCGTTAAAAATTATAATTTGACAAATTATATATATGCTATAAAATTATTATTATTATTATATTTTTTTTACTATCATGACTTAAAAGCATGAAATAATTCAATTTATGATTTGTACTTCATCCGTTCCTGAAAATTGTAATCTTATTACTATATTGGTCATCCCTGAAAATTGTGTTCCTTCTTCTTTTGGACATTACACCATCTACAAACTTAGATTTGAAACCTTATTCACACTCAATATTTACAAAAAGACAATTCTCTATAGGCCCACAATTACACACTAACACACAAAAGTTGTGGGACATTTTCTGCTTCTAAAATACCTTACCATAATTTCAGGGATGGAGAAAGTACTGATCTCAAAAATACTTCTTTAAGCTGTATGTTGGAATCTACATTTAAGATATGATTTTTCTCAATGCTATGAATTAAAAACAAAAAACAAAAAAAACAAAACTTTCTTTTTTAATGTTTTAAACCGAATTTTAGATTAACCGTATGGGCCTGTCATGGATTGGGCCTTCTGGATTGGGCGATATTTGGGCCTATCATTTTAAACTCGAAACGTTTTAATTATTAGATACTAAAATACTACGACTTATTAAACATTTGACATTTTAAAATATTATATAATAGAAATTTTAGAGACACTGAAATGTATTATTAACGGAATTCAATGAATTGGGCTGGGCCTAAATATAGGTCTATTGGATAATTCAGCCCAAACTCCTATAATTACTTTGTTCGAGAAAAATTAAAGGGTTAATTAATTATATTTTTATCACCATCTTTCGTGTTTTTTTATCACCTTCGGCTATGGTATGCTTGATTAGGATCACAAGCAGAGTGTAATCGAATTGAACCAAATTAAATTGGTGAGTAAATCAAACTGTTGAGACAAATGCATCATCATCATTATTTTGGCAAAATGCATTTAAATTTCCGACCTTTTTTGAAATTCTGTTTAATTCCTAACCTTTTAATTTTTCGCATAAATTCTTCACCTTTCAATTTGTTTGATTTTTCTCCCGCGTTCAATTTTTCCCCAAATTGAAGCTAAGTTGAACGTTGGAAATGCTTACATGGCAAATCGCCCCGACTAAACAAATGACGTAGTTTCAAGAATTTTAAAACGTCGTCGTTTCTCATATCTAACAAACATTTATATTTATAGGATTATAGCACAGATCGATTTAAGCCCAGAATTTGCTCATCTTTTCCCCTCTTTTACTCCATCCTTCATCGTCCGTACCTTTTGAAAAATAACTAATAAATCACTGATTAATTTGTGGAAACCCTCGAGAATTTTCTGCTTTTATTGCACCAGAATACTTCGACGGGAGAAAAATCAAACAAATTTAAAGATGGAAATTTTAGGCGAAAAATTAAAAAATTAGGAAATAAAACAGAATTTCAAAAAAGTTCCGGAATTTAAATGCATTTTCCCATTATTATTATTATTATTATTATTATTATTATTATTATTATTATTATTATTATTATTATTATTATTATTATTTATTTATTTATTTTTATTTTTTTAAATTAGTGCACCATCCATAATCCGGAATTGGTTGATGTTGCAGGTAGAAACTCCAAAATTAACAGAGAAATATGAAGATGACAAATTCACAACATGGGAGTTTCCGAAACATAATTTCACACTAATGGTATTCTGGTCTCCGTTCCTCGTCACAGCCACCAAGATCGTAGTCAACGCCACCGCCGCCGCCACCGGAAACTTCCACCTCCACCTCGACAGAGTCGACACCAAGTGGCTCAAGAAGCTTCCGTCTATCGACTACGCAATCTTCTCCGATGCCCATTGGTTTTTCCGGCAGCACTACTTGTTCGAGGGTGGCAATCTCATCGGCTGCATTTACTGCCAGGCCCGAAACGTCACAGACCTCGGGCCGGGCCTGGCGATCAGGAGGGCTTTTCGGGCCGCATTCAGGGCTATCAATGACTGCAAAAACTGCAAGAAGATTGTCAGTTTCTTGAGAACTTATTCTCCGGAACATTTTGAGAATGGGGCGTGGAGCACCGGGGGAAGGTGTGACCGGACCCAGCCCACCAACGAGGTGGACAAGGCCCGGCCCGATTGGGAGTACCGGAAAATTCAAGTGGAGAAAGTGGAGAGGGCGAGGAATGAAGGGGGAGGGAGAAGGAATGAGTTTGAAGTTGTTGATGTTACAGAAATGATGATGATGAGAGTTGATGGCCATCCGGGCCGGCATTGGGGAAACGCGTGGATGAAGGGTTCTAGCTAGGGATGTCAATCGGGTCAACCCTTTCGGTTTCGGGTCAACCCTTTCGGGTTATCGGCTATTCGGTCCGGGTTAAATCGGGTTGAAAAAACTCAATCCTAACCCTAACCCTTCGGTTTTCGGGCTGGCCCGTCGGGTCACAAAGTTTGTAAATAAAAATTAAAATGTATATATTTTCTTGACTATTCAATATTTGTCGCAAAAAAACTACACACAAAAAAATTAAAAAGTAACAAAACAAGAATACGAGTGGCCCAAAAATTAGAAACTTGATTAAATCCAAAAAATAGCATCAAACAAAACAAGTCTAAGTAGCACTACACGACATGAAAAATAACAATAATATTCGACATTAATTCGTCATCTCACAAATGAAACTAAACACTTGAATGACATTCATCTTCTATGATTTATGTGTAGAGCTAAAGAGGGCGCGACATACAACTACTATTATGTATTATTTATTTTATTTTTTTAAAAATACATCAGGATTATTCGGGTTGACCCTAACCCTGATCGGGCTAGCCCGGATAACCCTTCAACCCTAGCGGGCCAGCCCAAATAGCCCGGTTATGTAATCGGGTTGCAAAAAATCAACCCTAATCCTTTATTTTGTTCGGTTTATTCGGATCGACCCGCCAGGTTCGGGCTCAATTGACATCCCTAGTTCCAGCGATTGTCTCCATTGGTGCATGCCCGGCCCGGTCGACACGTGGAACGGGCTTCTGCTCGAGATGATTAAGAGGCATGCATAACAGAATATCATCACAAAAAGAAGGAAGGTTATGAGTTTGTAGAAATGAAACTTTTTTTTTTTTTGGATTGTTGTACAAAAAATTTTAAAGACCGCGTGACGGTGGACTTGAACCCGAGACCTTTGGCTTCGGGGGCACTCGGACATGGTTTCCATGTCTGTTGAGGTGGATAAACTCTATACAGCCCGGCCCGTCTCTTCCCCTGTTTCGTTCTATTTGTAAGAATAGAGAACAAGTTTTATACAGCCCGGCCCGTCTCTTCCCCTGTTTCGTTCTTTTGTAAGAACAGAGAACAAGATCTATACAGCCCGGCCCGTATCTTCCCCTGTTTCGTTCTTTTGTAAGAACAGAGAACAAGATCTATACAGCCCGGCCTGTCTCTTCCCATGTTTCGTTTTTTTGTAAGAACTGAGAACAAGTTCTGCTGTTGCAACCGATTCCACGTCAGAATTCTGCTTACAAACATTCAGATTCAATAGAAAGGAAAGGAAAACAACTGAAATTTATGTGTTAAATCTGAGAATTGGTACAGAATTCAAGAAATGGGATATTAGCTGCAAAATACAATGACTGATGAAAATACTACAGAAACAAATAATCATTAGCAAACAAAATCTGAATCATGATAGAGAAACAAATAAACTGACAATAACCTACTAAGATATATCACTATAATTTAAATTAAGCTATTTTCACATGAACTTTCAACATTTAATGGGTTGGGCTTTCAGAATTTTTTAGTGGGCTCATAAATTCTATAACTGGGTTGGGCTTAAAACATGAAAAAATTTTATAAGCCCATTTTATTATGAATTAGTATATTAAGTGAAATTTTAGTTATTTAGGTCTTATTAATGGGAACAATTGAGATGTAGTTGTTTCTAGAGTCACTGGTTGTCGTTGAATAATAATTTTGTTTCAGGGTAAGGAAGATATGGAAAATTGTTTCAAATTTGTAATTTTATTTCAATTTTTCATTTTTTTAAAAAATTAAGACTTTTAACCTAGAAAAATTCGTAGTATCGTACTCGTGGAGTGCTATGCTGAAAAAAAATGCTATACTTTATAATAATTTCTTATTTCCTAAAGAAAAAAATTAATGTTTTTTTAATCTAGATTAAGGTCGCATGAACTTTTCTTTAATAGGACGTGCGTCACGTCGCTCAAGGCATTAAATATAAAACAAATGATTGCAATTACTTAAACATTTCAACATTACTATTTAAAGAAAACTGAAATTATCACAACATTCGTCAAGTATAAATATGACAAATCCCACTAAAACCTTATAAATTGAGCTTGAGGCATCCAATTTTTTTAATACTATGATTTATCTCCCTGATCTGGTTTGCTGACTGTTGCAAAAGAACAAAATTTACCCTCGTCATAAAATATATAAATATTAAATAAAATAAAAGTATATTTTCTATTATTGCATCCCACAATCAATTTTTGAAGATTCAGCAATCTTCTTATGAATGTGGGTGAACGTGCTCTGTCAATAATTTCGGCGAAGTAAATTAAAAAAATTATAGGTTTATAAATCAAATTATTAGTAGGTTAATTACATCCACCTAATCCATGAACAGCAGCTTACTGGCAAGAACAACGATGTGCTTAAATTGTTGATTATATAGTATATTTTAATTTACTGATAACGGTACATGTGTCCTATACAAAATTGGGAATAGTTGATATAATATATGTTGACCAAATGAAGTAAATAACATGTTACAAGATATGAACAACAAACATAAGAGAATAATTATTTTAAGAATTAGTTTTGTTTAATCAAGATCCAGACAAACTTCCCAACCATAAAACTTCACGTACTAAGAATCTCAGTTTCTTATTCTTTTTTCTTTTTTGATTATTGGAGGCGGTATTGGTACTAAATTCGGAACTCTTGAGACTATTTCATCTAAAGAAGTTCATTGAATACAAATATACAATGAAATAAAAATAAATAAAAAATTCTAAAAGTGCTGGCTACAGAGCCCAAGATCACCTTTTAAATATTCAAAAATTTTGTAAATTATGAATGTGGTGCACATGCTTAGTCAATAATTTCGATTTCGAGGAGGTAAATTAATAAAATTGGCCTCTTTTCCAAAAAAAAAAAAAAACACTTGGCCTTCTCCCTTATGTCCTTATTCCTTTCTCAAAACATGTTGACCACCTTCACTTCTCATATATTTATAAGCTATAAAGCATATTGCTCTATATTTACTCTCTCTCTCTCTCTCGTTGTGTTTGGTTTGTGTGCGTGTGTTTTTGAGAGAGAGAGACACACAGAGAGAGAGAGAGCATGAAATCAACATCAAACTGCAAAGAGAATCATCATCAATATAATCTCCTTAAGAAAGATGGATTCAATTGCTTGGCAAATATTCTCTCTCTCTTCTTCTACTCAACATGTATAGCTATAACCACCATTTTCTCTCTCTACCTCATTTTCAACCACAGAAACATCAAATACACAAACAACATACACTATTTCAATCAAACAAGCACATTCATTCCACCCAACAAAGGTAAGAATCCCACACATCAAATCTTCTCAAAATATTCCTCAAACTAATCCATTTCTCTTCCAACCTCAATTTCTGCAAAACTTCATGTGCAGAAATAGAAACCTGCGACTTATTCAAAGGACAATGGATTCCAGACCCGACCGGCTCGTTGTACACGAACTACAGCTGCATAACAATCCCAGTCTCGAAAAACTGTTTCTTGCACGGCAGGGAAGATAGAGATTTTCTTCATTGGAGATGGAAACCCGACAAATGCGAACTACCTCGTTTTAATCCAGAAACCTTTCTCAGTATTCTCCGAGGCAAGAAGATGGCGTTCATCGGGGACTCGTTGGCCCGGAATCAGATGGAATCGCTTCTCTGTCTCCTCTCAACGGTCAGCCATTGTCTTGGATTAACTGTTCACCATTTTCTTTCTTCTTGATAATTATCTACGACACGTGCAACGAGCTCGATCTAGAAGATGTTAGTAGAAATTCTCGTAATCTGTAATCGGACATGGGTTGATGATCCTGCAGGTGGAAACTCCAAAATCAATAGAGAAAGACACAGAAGACAGATTCACAACATGGGAGTTTCCGAAACATAATTTCACACTATCAGCATTCTGGTCGCAGTTTCTAGTCGCTGCCACCGAGCTCATAGTAAACGGCACTGCCACAGGCAACTTCGACCTGCATCTCGACAGAGTCGATGCCAGGTGGTCGGAAAAGCTGCCATCCATCGACTACGCAATCTTCTCCGACGGCCACTGGTTTATCCGGCCTCACTACTTATACGAGGGCGGAAATCTCATCGGCTGCATTTTCTGCCAGGCGCCGAACGTGATGGACCTCGGGCCGGGCCTGGCAATGAGGAAAGCATTCCGGACTGCATTCAAGGCCATACACGACTGCAAGAACTGCAAGAAGATTGTCAGCTTCTTGAGGACGTTCTCACCTCCACACTTCGAGGGTGGAGCATGGAACACCGGAGGAGGGTGCAACCGGACCAGGCCTATCGGGCGGGATGAGGTGGACAAGGCCCGGCGCTACTGGGAGTACCGGAAGACTCAAATGGAGGAAGTGGAGATGGCGAGGAATGCAGGGGAGGGGAGAGGGAATGAGTTTGAAGTTGTTGATGTTACCGAAATGATGTCGATGAGGGTTGACGGGCATCCAGATGTGCACTGGCTAAACAGATGGAAGAATAACTATAGAGATTGCGCGCATTGGTGTCTGCCCGGCCCGATCGATACGTGGAACCAGCTTCTGCTCCAGAAAATAATGCCATCACAAAACTAGCTAGGGCTTCTGCTCAAGACAATTGGGAGTTTTCAAGCACATTATGTTTTATATGTATAGTTTCAATAGTTTTAGACAATAGTACAATAATTTTAAATTTCAAAGTTTGAGGCCTAAATTCAATCTGAAACAACTGACTACTGATTCTCGAGCGTAGGATTAAACCAAAGTTCAACAGCTTTGAGCATTAGCTAACCTATAACTATCATTCAGACAAAAAAAAAAAAAAACAAACAAACACGGTGAATCATCAACTTCACAAAAAAGTCAACCACAAAAAGTCAAGAATTATAACAGAAATTATCAATAAACTGAAGAATTAAATTCTAAAGATCAAATCATCAACTAAACAGAACCCAAAAAAACTTCAAAAAGTATCAGAATTGAAACATACCCGACTGAGATTAGGGATAACTGAAGCAGAGCTGCTCCGTAGAAAGACGACGAGCACAAGAAATCATGCAACTGAGGCAGAAACAGGTCTCCTTAAATCACATATTCCAGTGATGGTGCAAACAATCAAGATTTATGTATCATGTGATAAAATAGCCAAGAGATTGCAATGCTCCAAATAAGTTTACTACATATCTATATAGGCCTACAGGTAAAATGAGCATTCTAACTGACGATGAATCTAGAATTACCACAAAAACACAAGAGTTTAGCCATATTTTCAATAGATAGATTATGTAATACACTTGAATCAATCCCAGTTCAGAAAGCCTGCTCCCAATCTAATGAATTCTGTATAGATCGAGTGTTCTAGGCAAACAAGAAACATAATTTATACGAGAATCCTCACAACCACCTCCACAAGCAAAGAACATGGAAAAAGACGACGTCAAAACAGGAAGGAAATATATCAAGTGCTACTATCTGGCCCTATTGATGACAAAGAACACCATAGATCATCCACACAGAAAATACAAAAGAGAAAATAAAGTATTAGCCAGTAGGTTAATACCGACTGGAGTTGATAAATTACTATTTTAGCCTATCAGCATTAGAAGGAAAAATCGCTACTTGAGCCAAAACTAATCCAGTCATCACGACTGGCTTCTAGCCTTCCAAATATATGGTACATTAATGATCAATTTTACATTTTCCAAAGGAAAACAAGTAGTTCAAGTACTTTCCCTAGAGTTTTATGATAGTAATACTTGCAAACAAATTTGATTTAGTTTCTAGAGAAAACGACATTCAATACGATAATACGCCATGATTTTAACTAGCACGCGAAGTTGTAAATCCATGTCTAGAATTTGCAAGGAAGCCAATGTGGAAGTCATTTGTAATAAAGAAAGGATGACAAAAGTTGGCACTCAGTCATTTGAAATAATTGGGAGAAAGTGCAATTTAATTCTGTTATCATATTATGCAATTAGGATCACAAAATGGCATTCGAGAATGAAGAAAATTAATAATTAAGAAACTTTACCTGCCAAGTTCTTGTTGCTCTGTCCCATATACCCGAACAGTTCTCATCAAAGAGAATGTCTCTTGGGCAACCTATATAGTACCAAGGAAATTTCTATAACACGAGTACTTTAGCGAGTGGCTATGAACTGTGTTTTACATTAATGGCAGAAGCAGTAAACTCTTGAATTAACTTGGCAAAAGAAATTAGGTAAGCCAACCTGAAGATTATGGGGATAAACTACCTTTATAACAATAGGGTTCTTATGCTTAAACTCACCTCAATAGATTTTTCACAAAAAGAAATAATTTTCCATTTTCGTTGCATGAACTAAATTTCTTCAGTAATGACTACCATGACAGAAAGAAAAGTTCACAGAACAAGAATTCATAGTCATTCAAAGATTATGAAGAGCAGAAACAGAGCAAGTTATAGCAAGAATCATAAAACAACATGAAATTCATCACATAACTGAGTATCCTAGAGCTCCAGATCATCAGTAATCAAGCTTGAAACGACAACATAATTCTCGCAGAAAAAACGTTAAACGTATATAAACAGCAAAATTTATCCCAAGAAATTGGTCATCCTTTATCAGTAGCTAGACCTATAATGCTACTTCACAATGCAGCTGCAATAAAACCAACAACTGAACGAATTCCAAGATATCAAAAATATACGTAAATAGAAAAATCAGTTCAATTCTATAATCCTAAAACAAATTCTCTCTTAGGACATACATCAAACAGTTGGCGGTTGAACATCAAAATTCAAAACTTCCAGCATCAGCCGCCTTCGGATAACCTTTGTACTCCAATTTCAAATTCAAGCTAGCACAAATAACCTTAAATTTTAGCCGCAACGCATCCATCATATCGGAAACGGACTCGTTTTCCGGTTCGAGCATCGGATATTTCTGAAGCAATTCATCCATCTGCTTGATCGTTTTCTGAATTCGGGCAGAGATGAAATTCGGGTCGGCCCGAACTGCGGAGCTCCAGATGTCGACACAGCCCTTGTAAAAGCCCAACTCCTCGCCCGTTTCGAATCCGGTTTTCAGCCCGACTTCTTGACCTTCTTCCTTCCCTGAGATTAAGCCATCGGCGTAGCCCTCGTCGTAGCCTTCTTTCAAGTGGGACTCTTCGAGCTTTAACGAAGATTCGAATATGTCATCAATGCCGTCCATTCAGTTGAGCTTTTAGAGAGAGAGAGAGAGAGAGAGAGAAACAGAGAGAGAGGAGGAGAGGGTGGGGCGGAGAGGTATTTACATTTTAATTTTAATTTTAGTTTTAACTTTAATTTATTATTATTATTATTATTATTTTAAGAATAGTTTTAACTTTAATTTTAGATTTAAGTTTTAATTTTAAGGTTAGAGTTGAGGTGAGAAATAAAACTAAAATTTGTTTTTTTTTTCAATAGTCAAAAGGACGCTTTGATTATCGAGCTCGTCACATCTTTTTTTTCCTGTGTTACGTTACTTTCAATTTGATCAGGATTTTATATCAAGAGGAAAAATCGTCTATTTATATGGGTCATAACCTCAACCCCCAACCAAATTGTAAAAAAAATTTAGTCGCACCGCGAGCCTTTTAAGCTCGGCCCAAACATCATTCCATCGAGATTAAGACTAAAATTCTACGATCATCTTCATACAAATTATTGAGTACCTTAATTAGAATTACTCATCTTAAAAAAAAATTGTGGCTTAGAGTTCTTTAAGAAAAGTCTTCGGAGAAGATATGTATTTTGTCGTCGAGATCGTTAGAATTAATTGAAATCATGCATGCACGTATATATATGCATTTGGAAAATATAATTTTAAGTCTAACTTTAAGAATATATAATATCTTCAACACACAATTATATGTGAAATGATGCTTGCCTAAATGAATGCAGAATGCATGCGTATCAATTAGTAAAATAAAACACAATTAGATGAAATATAATATATGTAGTTTATGGGTAATTTCTTTTAATATTAAACCAGTTTCGCAAATGAATAATTTCTTTCAGTATTACTTAACGCTTAATAGAGAGTCTACATGTTTGGTTAAAAAAAAAAGCTAGTTTATATGTCAACCAAAAAATAAAAATAAAAAATTCGTGAGTATATATATACAAGTTACCTAATATTCCATTTCATTATATCAATCATCTCCTTAATTTCTTATAAAACTTCTTCATTCTCCTAAAGAAATATAAGAAACATCAATCTTCATAGTTTTAAGTGGAACCTAACCGTTATAATAAAGGAGCATATTTGCATCTTATTGGTGAGCAAAAAAAATCGAAAATCAAATCGAATCTCGTTAAAAATTATAATTTGACAAATTATATATATGCTATAAAATTATTATTATTATTATTATTATATATTTTTTTAATATCATGACTTAAAAGCATGAAATAGTTCAATTTATGATTTGTACTCCATCCATTCCTGAAAATTGTGATCTTATTACTATATTGGCCGTCTCTGAAAATTGTGTTCCTTCTTCTTTTGGACATTACCCCATCTACAAACTTAGATTTGAAACCTTATTCACACTCAATATTTACAAAAGACAATTCTCTATAGGCCCACAATTACACACTAACACACAAAAGTTGTGGGACCTTTTCTGCTTCTAAAATACCTTACCATAATTTTCAGGGATGGAGAAAGTACTGATCTCAAAAATACTTCTTTAAGCTGTATGTTGGAATCTACATTTTAAGATATGATTTTTGTCAATGCTATGAATTAAAAAAAAAAACAAAACTTTCTTTTATAATGTTTTAAACCGAATTTTAGATTAACCGTTTGGGCCTATCAGGGATTGGGCCTTCTGGATTGGGCCTTCTGGTTGGGCGATATTTAGGCCTATCATCTTAAACTCGAAACGTTTTAATTATTAGATACTAAAATACTACGACTTATTAAACATTTGACATTTTAAAATATTATATAATAGAAATTTTAGAGACACTGAAATGTATTATTAACGGAATTCAATGAATTGGGCTAGGCCTAAATATAGGTCTATTGGATAATGCAGCCCAAACTCCTATAATTACTTTTGTTCGAGAAAAATTAAAGGGTTAATTAATTATATTTTTATCACCATCTTTCGTGTTCTTTTTCCTAAATATTCCAACTTTAAACGAATATAAAAAAAATCCAACTTTTGAATTTTTTTTTCCAGTTATGTAAAATAAAAATGTTCATTTGCCTTCTTGAATTATTGGAAACGGTGTTGATGTTGAATTCGGAAATCTTGGGACTATTTCACCCAAAGAATTTAATTGAATATAAATATACAATGAAATAAAAATAAAAATTCTAAATGTGCAGGCTACAGAGGCCATGATCACCTTTTAAATATTCAGAAATTTTGTAATTATGAATGTGGTGCACATGCTTAGTCAATAATTTCGAGGAGGTAAATTAATAAAATTTCTAGGTTTTTGAGTAAGCTTGTTAGATCCACCTAACCCATGATCAAAAAATCATTATTTATATCATATTAAAATAATTGATCGACCAAAAAATTGCTTAGGTGTTGACATACTGTTTGCTCTTCATGAGTACGAGTGCGGAATAGTCAATAGTATATAAAAATATTATTTTATATCATATTACTCCATTTTATCGATAATGCTATATATTTCTTAATGTTTATACATATATATATGTTGATGATTAACAAAGTAAATAAATAGGTGATCTAAAAGGCAAACTAGTGAGAAATAATTTTGTTTGATCTAGTTTTGTTCAATTACTTCATTCATTCAATAATATTCCACATCTTGTTAATTTATTGTTGCTAGCTCCTTTTTTCTTCTTTAGAAAAATCCGATCTTATGACACAACTTGCAGACGATATGAGAAAGTAGATCGTAATAACCAATCCAAAGTATTGATGAAATTCAAACTACGAAACGGGCTAGACTTGACAAATCTAAGAAACACTATGGCCTTCTTTATTCCTTCCACAAAACATGTTGAGCACTTCATCATATATTTATAAGCTATAAAACATATTGCACTTTCTTTACTCTCTCTCTCTCTCTCAAACACACTCACACACACAAACACAGGTAGCTAGAGAGAGAGAGAGAACATGAAATCAGAATCAAGCTACAAAGAGAAACATCATCAAAATCATCTCCTCAAGAAAGACAGATTCCACTGCTTGGCCAATACACTCTCTCTCTTCTTCTATCTAACATGTATAGCTATAACCACCATTTTCTCTCTCCACCTCCTCTTCCACCACACAAACATCAAATACACAAACAACATCCAAGATTTCAACCAAACAAACACATTCATACAACCCAACAAAGGTTAGAATCCCATCAAATCTTCTTCTTCTTCTTCATCAAATAATATAATGCAACCAGCTTATAACTTTCTGCAAAAATTTCATGTGCAGAAATCGAAACCTGCGATTTATTCAAAGGGCAATGGATTCCAGACCCGACCGGATCTCTGTACTCGAACTACAGCTGCACGACAATTCCTTTCATGAGGAATTGTTTCTTGCACGGCAGAAAAGATAGAGATTTCCTTAATTGGAAATGGAAACCAGACAAATGCGAACTACCTCGTTTTAGTCCGCATGCCTTTTTTAGTAATCTCCGAGGTAAGAAGATGGCTTTCATCGGAGATTCTTTAGCTCGGAACCAGATGGAATCGCTTCTCTGCCTCCTCTCAACGGTTAGTCCGCATACTGTGTTTCATCTTCTATTCCGACTTTTTTAACGAACATACATATTGGTGAAACACGATTTGAAATAGAGGATTTATGATCTTCATGAATTATAGGGAAGTTGCATTGAGATGGAAACTCTTGAATAAGTTCAACACAATTCTTGAAAGAGATACGCTCTCGTGTACGGTTGGTACCGTCCACCCTAATTTTATTTTTTTATTATATTACTTTTTAATTTATTAATTGAGAATTAATAAACTTTAATCGAGATTCAATAAATTTTAATTCAAATTAATAATTCCTAATTATAATTAATTATTCTAGTTATCCATAATTCTTTTAATTACTCTTCTAATATGGTGCGGTTCGCCGTACACAAATTTTTGCTTTATTGAAATATTCAAGATATGTTGGCTATATTTTTTAAGTAAAAAAAAGTTTGAAATAGCAGCATTGTTAGGAATCTAATGCTGTGATTAAAAAAATTAATTGAACAGCAGAAAGGTAGCACTGAGAGTAAAGAATGACAACTTTTTCTGATTTTCCTAATTGTGGAAATGATTATGTGTAAATGTGTAGGTAAAGTGTCTTAATCTTTGCAATTTTGTCATTTCCATAGAATTATTGTTCTCCCATTTGTTAATACTTTGTTGACTTGTTTTTCTACGATAATTGGAATTTTGTGGCGTAAGATTCCTTGGTGCCAAATTCAATGTTATTTCAACAAACTTGGAAGATGATATCTCAAAAATTTATGATTTAATTAAGCAAAAAGTATTGGGAAATTATCACCCAAATGAATTTCAAAAAGAAAAAAGAAAAAGCAGCACACCTATCAAAAATATTTGCTTCGGGTGAAAATTTGGATTTAAGGTACATAAGATTGAGTATTATAAGATTGAGTATTTGAAGGATTGCACGATTCATTAAGTTCGGAATATTTCGATCTATCGAATGCATGGACTGAAATCACAAAGGTAAGATCCATAATCCAGAATTGGTTGATATGTTGCAGGTAGAAACTCCAAAATCAATAGAAAAAGATGAAGATGATAAAAACACAGCATGGGAGTTTCCGAAGCACAATTTCACACTAATGGTAATGTGGTCGCAGTTTCTCGTCGCAGCCACCGAGAACGTAGTCAACGGCACGGCAACCGGCGGCTTCCACCTGCACATCGACAGGGTCGATACCAAGTGGTCGGAGAAGCTGCCGTCCATCGACTACGCAGTCTTCTCCGACGGCCCCTGGTTTTTTCGGCAGAACTACTTGTACGAGGGTGGCAACATCACCGGTTGCGTTTACTGCCAGGAGCCAAACGTGACGGACTTCGGGCCAGGCCTAGCGATCAGAAGGGCGTTCCGGGCCGCATTCAAGGCCATCAACGACTGCAAGAACTGCAAGAAAATTGTTAGTTTCTTGAGGACGTACTCTCCTTCACATTTTGAGAACGGAGCGTGGAATGCTGGAGGAGGGTGCAACCGGACTAGGCCTATAGGGAGGGACGAGGTGAACCGGGCCGGGCCCGACTGGGACTACGCGAAAATTCAAGCGGAGGAAGTGGAGATAGCGAGGAATGCACAGGAGGGGAGAGGCAATAAGTTCGAAGTTCTTGATGTTACAGAAATGATGTCGATGAGGGTTGATGGGCATCCGGGCGTGCACTGGGGAAACCAATGGATGAAGGGCTATAGCGACTGTATCCATTGGTGCCTGCCCGGCCCAGTGGACACGTGGAACGAGCTTCTGCTCGAGAGCATCAAGAGACAGAACAAAATATCATCACAAAAGTAGGGGGTTTTGTGTGCGTGTATTAGCCTAGTGGTAGAGTGGTTAATGCCGAGGCCAAAGGTTTCCAGTTCAAGTTCCTGTAGAAGAATTCAAAAAAAAAAAAAAGTAGGGGGTTTTATGACTCAGGAGTTTGCAGAGATGAAAACTTACCTTATGCAGGTGGATGAATTCTACAGCCCGGCCCGTTTCGTTGTTTGTAAGAACAGAGAACAAGTTTTGCTGTTGTAACTGATCCTGCACTTGCATTCTGCTTACAAGCATTCAAATTCAATAGAACGAAACGGAAAACAATTGAAATTTATGTTTTAAAGCTGCAAATTTGTACAGTACGACTGATGAAAAAACACGAGACGAAACATTAATAGCATTAGTATCATAAAAAAGGAGAAACAGATGATGATGAAGAAGATGGAACAGAATCTGAATCATAGCTAACAGAATATCCACAACTCTAGCAAATCACAATCACAGATTGGAGTAAGTTAGCTCAAAATTCTCCAGATGATGAAAGGGAATCGACACGGGCTAGATGGTTCCAATGCAACAAAGGAGAAGACCAATTCAACGAAATAAATAAAGAACATGAGCAACAAAGGTTACATGATGAAACAGTTCAAGAATCGACATGATATTTGGAATGGTAAGCCTCAGTCATTTCACAATGGCTCGTTTGTAATGCAACGAAATCCCCATAATTCACCAGAAACAGAAGTAAAGCAGATGGGGTGACATGATAAAACTATAAGTATTCCACCCTAAAGAAACTTCATCACAAATTGAGCACTTCGACAATGTAAAAGTGGCTACAGGATAGTCTATAACTTATTCAAACTCACCATATAAGCTCTGAATCTGAACTACATGCACTCATCCATGTGCAAATACATAAGCAGAATCAATCACTCCACGTGCATTCACAAGAATTTTGCAAGAGCGTAAAATAACAGCCACATTCCCTCCTTTGGAAATATAAAGGTGAAGACGAGGTATCAAGAAACAAATATATGCAGTTTCGGAAACTAGCAAAACTAGGTTGCGTGGTAAATAAGTACCTAAACCAGTTATAGAGACACAATACAGTATATGAGCCTCTTATCGATTTACATATGAATTTGAAGCATGAAAAAGACATCCATCTCATGTAAATATAACTCTCAAAGGATATTCATAACATAAATATAGTTCTTGATTAATGAGACGATATGTTACAACACAACAACGTTCATGCAACTGCGGTAGCATCAAGGACAATTTGACTTATAAGGGCCATCGTTCTACAACCACGTAAATGTAAACCCTAATTCAGCAGCAACATAACGACAGCCTCAAATCTCATTGATATGATGCGTACCAAGAGTGAAAGAGAAGAGCTCACGGACGGGTGAGTACTCAACCAACGAAATCTCCACTGCATATCCACTGACCGGCATCTTTAGATCACGCAAAACAGTAAAAGCCTCAGCCATACGAGTCTTTGAAACTTCCTCAGCCACGGAACAATAAGGAATCCATGTATCCGGACGCTGCTCATCCCCAACTTCAATGCCTTCTTTCTTCATCGCATCACACAACTGGGAGTGGAAGTGAAGGAGAGACAGAGACGGGGTCGGGCCCAGAAACAAGACATTGGTATCACTCGGGAAGCTACCAATCGAGGAGAAGGACACAGCCAGAGGCTCTTGCTTTGCAGCAAAGTTTCTCAGTACATTCTCTAGTTTAGCAATATCAACAAAAGGACTCGTAAACAACGTAATGTGAGGCCTAGATTCGATCTCAATCAACTGAGTACTGATCTGTCGTCGAGCCAATACATTCCATGCTTTCAAGACCTGATTCTCGAGCGCAGGATCAAAGTAAAGTTCAACAGCATAGCCTTGCGACATTGGCTCTAAACTATCATTGAGGCAAAAAAACAAACACTTGGTGAACAAATCAACAATTCCCACAAATTACCAGAAATGCATAACAAACATAATCATCAAACTCAAGAATTAAGATCTAATGATTAAATCATCAACTAAAAACCATAAACTCGAGAAATTAAATTTACCCAAAGAATCATAAACTAAAACAAGAGCTCAATTAGTGACTAAACTACTAAAAAACATCAAAATCAAAACATACCCAACTGAAATTAGGGATAACTGAATCAGAACAGCTCGCAAAAGACGGCCAATTGGGGAAATTCCCGTCTGCAAAAGAGAAATACTAAAGAAAAAGATAAAAAAGACTTTAAATTTGAAGATGCCGAGTTGCCGATGGAATAAAGAGTTCGATAAAAAAGGATTCTTGACAAGAAAAGTAACTTCTTTGAAGGGGTTTAGCCAAGAAATTTCTTTTGCGATAAATTTTAGCTGATATAATAAGTCATTAGAGTTTGGTTTGACTGCAAATTATTCATCGAGAAAGAACGACACGATTTCGAATCAAAAAAATCGGAGATTGTCCGAACAAAGCTTAATTGATTTTAATAATCTTTGCTTGTTTAAATGATTAGATAAAAGTGTAAAGGAAAAAGTAAAAGAAAATGAAAAAAATAAAGAAAGAAGAAAAAAGCGCTTATCATATGATATCACATGTTTAAAATCTTAAAACTCTTTTTTTTTCCCTTTTCTTGAAATAGATAGGAATCAATCATTGTTGTAGTGTAATTTATAAACTCTATTTTCTAAACTTTGATAAATACATTCATCATCCAAATATATTTGCGGTTTAATCTAAACTTCATATTCATACACAAAAAATAAAAATTAATAGTCTATCTCTTCTGCATTCGTAATAACATTTGATTGATTTTGATGGACTCGTGAACTTGGACTTATAAACTACTTAAAAAATTTATATTATGCGAATTATAAATAATTTTTTAAAAATATATCATAAAATTTGTGTATGTATTTGTAGATTGTACATTTTTAAAGGGTTCTTCATAATTTGTACTATCAAATTTGGAGTTGAAAACAAAAGGTTATCAATCAAGAATCTCAACCAAAAGAAGATTCCAAAAAAGTCTTACCTATAAGGCACTCAATTTGCAAGTGTGTGTAGCTATTTAAATAGACAAAATAATTTATATTTTATTTATATTACATTTTCCGATGCAAATTCGTTCTTTTAATTAAACATACTTGTCAGTTCAGTTATGCTATTAATATATTGGTGATTTAATTATTGAGCCTTCCACGAAAGTAATAATGTGTGTGAATGGCCTGAGTCTTATTTAATAATTAAAAAGCTAATTACTTATTGGATAAAAATAATTTTATTGTGAAAATATAAATTCCTGAGGAATTTTATAGAACCCCAAAAAATAAAAAGAAGAGTTTCGATCAAGAGGTGGAAGTGATATCAGATTTATTAGGTTCCTTTGATTATACGAATAAAACTATATGTTATAATTCTTACACGAAATTAGAAAAACTTAATTCTGAAACGTATAAGATTAGCCACAGCTTAATTCTTCTTCTTAATCCCTCTTTACCATGTGTGTGTTTCTCTTAATTATGCATAAATTTATCAAATTAATATTTTGCCGTCACCCAATACCAAAATATGCAATATTAAAAACACACAAATCATTGTTGCACAAGATCAATTTCACATATATAAATAAAATTCCCAATGAAATATTAGTTAAGATCCATAAAGCCAATACATTATTGTAAATATATATATACATGAAACTTAGGGTGAACCAAACAATTATAAACAAATTAAATGGCATCATTCATGCACACATAATATACACAAATATAATCGTATCATATGTATAATACGATTTGTAACAGAGAAATCTCAACTGTCTTTAACTCTAAAGTCGAAGATATAACGGGATAGGGTTGTGTGGGTCCGGAGGTGCATCCCACACAGTGAAAGCACTAGTGGAATTGATCCATTTGCTGCTCATCTCTGGATAGTGTCGATTTATCACATCTTTCAAACTTTCAGTTGTGTTCACCCATTCCAATCCTTTCTTTGTGTAGATTTCCTCTTTGAAATCACTTGTGAAAAATCTATCTGCCTCCAACCTCCTATTTCATTTCCAAACATAAATCAAATTAATTAAAAAAAGAGAAAAAATAAAATAAAAAATAAAAAATAAAAAACGAAACATGTGAGATCTCAATTCTCGTGACAGGTCAAAATCTGACAGAGGTGACTAGATTCAAATCTGAAAACTACCAAACACAAACATATTTACAAATATACCACCAGATATATATGAGGTGGATCTGAATATAAGAACCCTCTAACGAATTTTGACCTGACGTACGGTCTAGTATTGAATTGATTATATGATGAAATGATTAATTAACCTGGATGCCATGAGGAGGAAAATGACGAAAGCGGTCTCGCTTATGGCGAAGCCCTTAATCTTCTTTTCTGCTAGGAGCCCGACCAGAAGGTCGAGCTCTTCAATATCATCACTATACACGTCACGTAGAGTTTCGATAGCCTCTTTGTCATCCGTTAAATCCTCCCATTTTGAGATCGGGATTAGCAGTACGCTTCTTCGGAAATCGTTGTATCTTGCAACACTCCTCTCTCTGTCCCTATAAACTATATACATACCACATATCATTATTCATTATTCTCAACATGCATGACTACTTGTTAGAGAGAGAGAGTGAGAGGTATAGAGAGAGAAAATTACTTTCAAGAGCCGAAAGGTCAACCGGATCAGGGCGATCAGTACCATCAACATTTTGGGGAATAAGATTTCTAAGAAAATTAGGATAATTCCAAAGCTCTAGTGCACCGCAGGCTTGATGCCCCATCGACACCATTTGCTTAGTAAACCCTAATTTTGAAAGATTTTCAAGTCCTTGCTTACCAATCATCTCCACCATATCAATTCTGTACATTTATGAAAACAATACTCAAACCCATGAAATTTAATTAATTCACTTTCTTAAAATTAAATGAGGGTTAATATCAGATTATATCTCGATTTTTCACGATTTTTAAAAATTAGTTAAAATATCCAGACTTTTGGATAAATTATCAAATCTATCACTATAACATCTCCCCGACAGCATTTTTGGGAGTAAGTCATGTTAGACTCCAATGTGCCATGTCATTTTTCGGTCGCCGGAGGGATGCTCCAGTAATGATTTGATTACTTATCAAAAAGTCAGGATATTCTTAATATTTTTTATGCATGGAGAAAAAATTTGATATAACTAAAAAAAAAAAGAGAGAGAGAGAGGAAGTTGTACTCTCTCTCTAGAGGAGGAGATTTGTTTGGTCCGGTTGTAGCATGGATGTTTCTTAGGACAAGATTGTCTGGTAGAAGCGGATGCATACGATAAACGCTCACGAATTCTTCCGTTAATGAGTACGGAACGCCGTGATCCACAGCCTTCTTTGATCCAACGATTCCGCTTAGTAACGTTACACCCACGTGTCCGAATTTGTCTTTGAAATTCTTTCCCAACAATCCGTACCTATTATATATGGTAATAAATTCAAATATTAGCAAGACTTTTTATTCACTTTTCAATTAAAATTAAAATTTTCTATTCCATAACCATATTTTCTTTGAATTAAACTAACGACTCGCCCAAATTAATAGCAACATGCATGAAATCATTAAATTAAGTATAATGACTTGGTACTCAATTTGAATTATTACTATATCAACGATATTCTCGGTTCCACAACTAAATTAAAAGGAAATACAAAAAAAATTGACAAATTGTCTAAGAAATTCGTTATTTTTTTCAATGAAAGAAATTCGTTTAATTACCAATTGGCTCTCATTCCGGCAAGCAACAAATCTGTTTTGAGAAGCTCAACAGTCCAATCAATGGTGTGGATTTTCGCGATCACAGCTGACGTCGCCAGCCTCGCATGGCGGTACAATTCCTCGTCATCCAAATTAGGGTATTCGTTCTACAAAATAAACGAGTCAAACTTAAACTTATAACAGGTCAAGTTAGATTTAAAAATTAAAGTATATCTATATACCTATTATAAATCTTGTTTACAAAATTTTGATTTGTCTATTATATTATTATAGTATTTTATTATTAGTATCTATATATTATCATATGATTATTTTATGTTTGACAAATATATAAAATTAAAATCTATCAATATTACTTGCAGCGCACGTACCACTCTACTAGTACAATTTAGATTTGTGTACGTACCTTGAGTGCATCGCATACTGCATTGTGTTCTTTGACAAAGAGGGCTTGCAGTGCTGCAAGACCAGCCCATACGTTGCGAACGTCGCCCGATATAACGGCACCGTTTTGATCTAGAGGAAGGAGGCCGTCTGCAGAAATCTTGAGCTTTCCATCTTTGAAAGTCCTCACTTTCTGCAGCGTTTCTGCATCGCTGCCATATATGGCACTTCCATCCCTTCACAATAAACAAAAATTGCATGCATAAATATATATATATAAATATTTTTTGAGAAATACTAGTATTGTTTTATTTTTTCAATTTTCAAAAGCTAGGGTTATAGAGATAAAAAGATAGAAATACTTATTATAAAAAATCCTATGTGCATGCAAAAATACATATTATGTAAGATAAAAATTTAAAATAGAGGATCTCGTATGCGAGCAAGATCCTTACCACCATGGTGTCCGTCGGTTTAAGTATCCGGTCTCGATTCCGTTATCACCGCCATTAATATGGATCTCTTTAGACTCGTAGAACCTAAAGGACTTGAGAGGGCATTGGCTCACAACTTCTTCAGGCGCTCTCAGTTCAATCTAATTTCATAATATACATATATATGATCATGAACAAAAACACGAAATATATATATTAAAGTTTAAAGGAAATAATTAAAGATTTAAATTCAATAAATAGTTATATATAAATATTGTACCTCGTGATTAAGATTTTCGACATGATCAATCCAATCATGAACCATAAACTGAATCCAAGATGCAGCTATCATGTTGAATTGTTTGCCAGTGTCGATTAATGTTTTGCGTGCTAACAACTTTGTTGCCACCACCATTGGATCTGGCCTTGTTAACTGCACATTATTATCATTTAGAGAGAGAGAGAGAATAAAAAAAATCAAAGTTCAACGATATATTCCGATAAAAACACTTGAAGATTTATAAAATTAATGTCTATATTAATTTTGAGTTTATTTGTGATTGTAATTGTGACGCTGTAATCAAAATTCCCAAATTCAAATTTCCAAAGCAACAAATTATCGCCTCTAAAAAATAGCTAAAACTATTTTTTATGACGAGAGTAACTTTTTCAAGGTACCTTATCTTTTTGTTCATGTGGAAAAATGTTTCTGCCAAACATGGATCCGGAGCTCCCAACAGTTTCGTCTGTGGGATCATTGAATTCCCCGTCCGCTGTTCTAAAAGGAACAGTGGCCGGGTCAAATGTCGGCTCCGTAGGGTTTTGGCCGACGTTAATTAAATTATATTGATGGTGAAGACGTCGGCGAAGAACTAGGTACACCAACCCTAACGAAACCGGAAGCTTGTGCCATCCCAATTTATCCGCCGAATGAACAACCTACAAAAGTATGCATAAAATCAAACATATATACGAGAAATTTGTAATAGAGGAATCCGACTGTAACGTAATAAACGAATCATACGAGGAAGACGAGTTTGTCGATGAGAGTCATCGTCTTAAATGTTTCGTGGAAGTCTTTGTGGATGAATTTGAGAAAAATGGAGTCCATGTTGAAGTAGAAATGTGGTGTCTGCGGCCCTTAGCCAAAAGACTATTGATGATTTTTTATCACAAGAAACATACTTTTATATAGAGGAAGGATTGGTATACTTTGATTTAAATAAAAGTAGTAAAAAAATCTCAATTGTATTGAAAGAGTAGATAATTTACGTGCTAGTTCAATTGATAATTCCGGTAACAATTTGACTTTGAATTATTCCTTATATGTTGACAAAAGTATAGGCAAACTAAGAACTCGTATCTATTAAGACACATTTCACGATTTATCTCATGACGAAGCTCTAGAGGGACAATCTAAGAGACTATCAAAGATGAGGTTCTTCAATTTTTCTTTTTAGGTGGTGATACATTTATTAGACATTAAAGGTCTTTTATTCTTGAATATCATTACATCTTGTATTTCAGCAGTGAGAGATTTTTAAGAACCATTAATTAATTATGGCCAAAAAAAAAAAATACTACAATTCATCACAAATTACATTATAAAAGGGATCATCTCAAGAAGAATACGATTTCCACATAAAAACGTTTCTACATGAAGACATGATTATATTGAGATTTTTAGTGTTGCTTAATTTTTTTTTATAGATGTAATTCTGTTCTTAGTAATTCAGTTTTTTGAACTCAAAATAATTTGGATGCATTTGCAAAAAATTGGCTCCAGTATTTGCAAAAAATTGGCTCCGTAGAAGGAAATTTTACTCTCAATTTGAAAAAAAAAAATTGGCTACAAACAAAAGTATTTTTTTGGCTCCGTATTTTTTTTAATGTATTTGAACATGGAGAATGCATTAATTTCTAGAGTGAGAAATTCGGATCAATACCTACAGTCAAAGTTCTTTTTTATGAGAAATAGATTTTCTATGAGTAATTAATTCTTTCTTAATTCTAGTGCAAATGATCAAAAAATTAAGTATTAAAAAACAGAGAGAGTATATGATCTTTGGTAATTAGCACCGAAAAAAATAACCAGAATTTTCAGTTGATGAGACTTCATAACAATCTCCAACAGTTGTGATTTTGTAAATAATTAAAAAAAATTAAAAATATTAGGCGACTAGAAATTTAAAATATTAGGCGTGATTCTGTTTATAATTAAAAAAAAAATCAATGGTTTATCTCTTCAAACCTCTGCAATTATTATCACCACGTTTCTTGCAGATGTGAAACATGTACATTCATTTGCAAGAGGCCACCAAAAAGAAGAAGTAAAATAAAATGAGAGGTCACCCACAATGCAAATCAGTCTTTTAGTTTTATGTATAAATATACCGATAATATTTTTATAGTTTTTATTTTGAGGAAAATATTTTTATTGTTTTAAATAGTGGATATTTCGTCAGAAAGTCTTTAAAAAGGAATTAAAGTTAATACCATCGAATAGAGGTGTTCAACCGACCCGGAACCTGAACCGTGGTCAACGGTTTTTGGCCCGGAACCGCTGTCAACGGGCTGGTTCCGACCCGGAACCGTGCTTGGGACGGGCCGGTTCCGGTTCCAAAAGCTAGGAACCGTGAACCGGCGGTTCCGACAATTTTTTATTTTTTTTAGTTTTAAATTATATTTTGTGTTAATCCATATTAATTATATCACATAGAAAGCAAAAATGACAATTACAATGGTAAATTGAATGAAAAAAAACCAAAAATGGTGATAATAATAATAAGGTTCGAACATGAACCGGCGGTTCCGGTTCGGAACCGTGGAACCGTTTTTGAATAATTATATATTTTCATTTGTAATTGATCATATATTATTATGAATGAAGATATATTTTGTTCTATATCGATTTTATACATTACATTAATGATTTATGAGTTTGCATGACAATATAATTTATATTTTCAAAAATAAAAAAAATAAAAAAAAATTTAGACGGTTCGGGCCCTAAACCGGCGGTTCCGACCCGGAACCGGAACCGTCCAATACGGGCTGGTTCCGACCCGGAACCGTGGGCTGTGGCGGGCCGGTTCCGGTTCCAACTTTCCCGAACCGGAAACGGCGGTTTCGGGCCGGTTCCGAACCGGAACCGGCCCGTGAACACCTCTACCATCGAATCCTTAGTTGACATGATGCTGATTCGTTGGAGTACATTTTGGATCATGGCAGCTTACTTAATTAATTTATTAGTATTTTTTTTTAAAGGTATGTCATAGTTTAAAAGTACATCAAAATGACATGTTGGGACTATTCCATGCCAAAGTCAACATTCTCAAATAATAGCAATTTAATTAGCAATAACATTGATAAAATAAATTTAACAAGATCGATCGTATTTGGGTGGTTAAGTTGGTGGAATAATCCTCCTTTATAGCTGTAAAATTATAAAATATTGTTCAAGTAGTGCAAATTATGTCCAAAATTATTTTATCACATTAAATCATATACATATATATATAAATATATTGATAAAAAAACCTTTTATATTAAAAAAAAATAGTTCGATATGCCCTTGCCTTGTATTACCATCACGACCTAAAATCAAGTAATGTGATCTTAAATTGAGTCAAACAAGGCACATTAGTTGTATAAGAGATATTTCGTTTATATTATTATAATTAAATTTATAATAACCAGCTGAAAACAAAGAATATCAAATTGATCATGGCGAATATTTGGACGGCGAATCGCTTTAAAAAGGGAGAAATGATATGACGAAGCAAGGCATACCTGGCATAAAATCGAAAGGTGGAAGTTGTTAATTATTTTATTATTATTATTATTATTATTATTATTATTATTATTATTTTATGTTTATCATTATAAATCTTTCCATGTGGGATTCCTTTGTAGAATTTGACTATTTAATACAAGTGTGGCTATTTTTATGTTTGAATTAATTAATGATTTTTCAAAGAAGTAACCTCGTTATGAGAGTGTCGAGCACTCCAACTTAGAGTTTTGTGGAATAATTATGTAAATTGTGAGATATATGTCTCGTTAACCAATGTCAAGCTTGCTTTTGCATTTAAGTCGTGAATTATTTTAAGAGAAAAATAATTTGTGTAATATAATAAAGAATCTTAAATAATTTATAAACCATAGTCACAGAATAATCAATCTTGATTAATAATCAGTTATTAACTAAAAGTTTAAGAAAAATAGATTTTAATGATAATTATAAAAAATTCTACTCCCTCCGTCCACGATAAGTACTGTAGCACAATTTCCTTTTGCGTATGTCAATGATAAGTAGTGTAGCACTTTTCATTTTGGGTTATAACCTACCCACTACTCTTATTTTAAACCTCACAACAATTCATTATGATGAACCTCTTTCTCCACTAAAAACCAATCTATATATCAACCATTTCTTAAAATTCGTGACGAACCCAAAGTGTTACACTTATGGTGGAAGGAAGGAGTAATTGGATATAATAATTCCTAATTAATCAGTGCATAATTAAATTAAAACGAGAAACTGAAATTGATGAAAAAAAATAAAGAAATTTAATAATAGTACACGAGGTGAGGTACCAAATAATATATATTGAAAAATATTTAAATTAATTCAAATTGTATTTTTTTTTCAGTATCATTCCTATAGGCTATAGTACTATTCATTTCGAACATTAATCAAAGTGTGTTGTGTTACACAACATGGTCTATTAATCATAATTCTTATTAGTTAAATTCAAATTACATCCTCCTCATAGCCCAAAACCACAAAAATCGATCGCCTAAATCATCTAAAGTAATAATGGCACCATGCAAAGTAACAAAAATATTCAATTAAATTAATACTTAAGTTAAAAACAAATACATCAATTTGTTGCTAGAAAAACAAAACAATGACATGTAATATACACCGAGCAGGCGGGCACTGCATATATATATGAAATGAAATACGATTTGTAACAGAGAAATTCCGACTGTATTTAGCTCGGAAGTCGAAAATAGAGCGGGATAGGATTGTGTGGCTCGGGAGGTGCATCCCACACAGTGAAAGCACTAGTAGAGTTGATCCATTTGCTGCTCATTTCTGGATAATGTCGATCCAAAACTTGTTTCAAACTTTCTGTTGTATTTACCCATTCCAATCCTTTCTTTGTGTAGATTTCCTCATTAAAATCACTCGTGAAAAATCTGTCTGCCTCAAGCCTCCTATTATTTAATTAATTTTCAGAAACCAATCAAATTAATTCAAGGAAAAAAAAATTGGGAGAACAACATTAATTTATATTTCTTTTATTTGGTGTAAATTGTGATGATGCAAAAGTTAACCTGGTTGCCATTATGAGGAAAATTATGAAAGCAGTCTCGCTTATGGCGAAGCCCTTGATCTTCTTTTCTGCTAGGAGCCCGACCATAAGGTCGAGCTCTTCAACATCATCACTATACACGTCACGTAGAATTTCGATAGCTTCTTCGTCATCCGTTAGATCTTCCCATTTCGAGATGGGGATCAACAGTAGGCCTCGTCGGAAATCGTTATATCTTGCAACGCTCCTCTCTCTGTCCCGATAAACTGCATACATTATATAATATTGTGTTAATATATAGTGAAAAATACTCAATTTTCTTAGCGAAAGAAGAAAATATACATAAAACTTAAAAACATGCAAATTTCTACCAATTAATAAGGTGAATGGACAATACTGCCCTCAGTCAATATTTTAGCAACAAAAATTAAATTAAAAACAATTCTGGAAGGTAAATAATAGTATTATATCTTCAAACTTGAAATACACACTTCTTATGCACCTACTTTTTTTTTTAATGTAAAACTATTATTTTTTTTTCTATAT
The DNA here is from genome assembly GCA_031470985.1 of Agastache rugosa. Classification (NCBI taxonomy): domain Eukaryota; kingdom Viridiplantae; phylum Streptophyta; class Magnoliopsida; order Lamiales; family Lamiaceae; genus Agastache; species Agastache rugosa. The sequence goes on from CM062606.1 coordinate 178,045, forward strand.
TGAGAAGGTCATACGGCGAGACAGGTCAAAGAATATATATCACACAAAAATTTGGTTATTAAGGATAATTAATCCGGACCGATTTTAAAAAAAGTTCTGAAACCGATCGAATTGACTGAATACTCGTTCCTCGATAGACTTACTTTCGAGAGCCGCTAGGTCGACCGGGTCGGGGCGATCGGTGCCATCGACGTTCTGGCTAACGAGATTCCTTAGCCAAATGGGATAGTTCCATAGCTCAAGTGCACCGCAGGCTTGGTGCCCCATCGACACCATTTGCTTAGTAAACCCAATTCTTGACAAATTCTCCGTTCCTTTCACACCAATCATCTCCACCATATCTATTCTGTAAATTCATGACACACAAAAATACTCAAAATGAAGTTAACAAGAGAGAGAGAGGGGTCTAGAGAGAGAGAGAGAGATACTCTTTGTCAAGAGGAGGAGATTTGTTAGGACCAGGAGCAGCATGAATGTTTCTTAAGACAAGTTTGTCTGGTAGAAGAGGATGCATGCGATAAACACTAACGAACTCCTCCGTTAAGGAATAATTAACGCCGTGATCAACGGCGTTCTTTGATCCAACTATTCCACTTAGTAATGCTATTCCAACATGTCCGAATCTGTCTCTGAAATTCTTCCCCAATATTCCGTACCTATAATAATATATTACAAAAATTTAAAATATATTACTATTAATTAACAGCGTTACGGTAAACAAATTTTCTATTCCTTATGATAAAAATTAAAAATGCATCTCTTGTACAAATAACTAATTATATATAGTAGAAAAAATTAGTTAATTAAATCACTGGTTTATTAATGCTCTTACCAATTGCCTCTCATTCCAGCGCGCAGCATATCGGTTTTGAGAAGCTCAACCGTCCAATCAATGGTGTGGACTTTCGCGATTACGGCTGACGTCACCAGCCTCGCGTGGCGGTACAGTTCCTCGTCTCCCAGATTAGGGTATTCCTTCTACAAAATAAACGAGTCAAGCTCAAACTTACGAACCAAAATAATTAAAGTATATATCAAACAAGTATAAACTTAAGTACAAATGAGAGTTTATTAAGCCACACTTAGTATTAATTAAAAATTAATTAATTTAAAAAGGGTGGACCGCACCAGAGACCATCTTTAAAATAAATTGTCGAGATTTTAGAAACAAATGTAAATATTTTCAATTTGTGTACGTACCTTAAACAAATATTACAATAAATTTGAAAGGTCGCGTGACGGTGGACTTGAACCCGTGACCTTTGGTCCGGACATTAACCACTCTAGGCTAACACACGCACACATGTACGTACCTTGAGTGCATCGCATACTGCATTATGTTCTTTGACAAAGAGGGCTTGCAGTGCTGCAAGACCAGCCCATACGTTGCGAACGTCGCCCGATAAAACGACGCCGTTTTGATCAAGAGGAAGGAGGCCGTCTGCAGAAATCTTGAGCTTTCCATCTTTGAAAGTCCTCACTTTATGCAGCGTTTCTCTATCACTGCCATATATGGCGCTTCCATCCCTTCACAACCAACAAAAAATATTAATCAGACATTAATAATAATAATAATAATTTTAGAAAAATAAAAATAAATAATAATATTTTTTTTAATCTTTGTAATAATATTAATAAATAGTAAATTTAATAGTGTGACGTGAAAAATATTGGGAAAACAAATTCGAAGCCGATGTTTTTAATATATCCCGAAAAGCAACCTAACATCAGTTGCAAAATTTAGCCGCCTAAGGGCATCTCCAGTCCTGTTTCATTTTGGTGCAAATCTCCAAATGTGGAGCAAAATCCTCCAGCCCTGCTCTATTAATTGCTCTATTTTTGTGTTTGGAGCAATATTGTTCATTACTCTATTTTTTCTTCTTTGTTATATTTATTCTTTTCTTATTTTTTAGCTATTTTATTTCAAAATATTTTATTTTAGTTATGTTTCTAAATATATAACATCAACATTAAAATTATTAAAAAAATCTAATTACATAATATATAGGGAAATTTTAAAAAATAAAAAATAAAAATAATTACACAAAAGAAGCATGAAAATTAAAATCGATACAATGATTTTCCTACTCGTTTGAGGTGTTTTAAAATGAGGCTTAGTTTTAGTCCTTTATCATTTTTCCTCGATTCTTGAATTTATAATTTTATTTATTTATAATATAATCTTATTTTATATACTAATCTAATGAATTTAGGTTATTATTTTTCATTAATATAATTACTTCGTGTTATTAATTATTCTTTATTAATTGACAAAAATTATTCATATTTTTAAGATTAAACAAAAAAAGAATATTTTTAGAATATTCTGTTTTTGTGTAAAATATAGAGCAGACTGCTGGAGATGACTTGTTATTTTTGCTGTATTTTTATGTTTAAACTGCTGTATTTTTATGCTAACTGCTGGAGATGGCCTAATACTAGTAGTCTCGATCACATATCATGCTCAAGAATTCAAGATAAGAGTACAACATCCACTAAAAATAAATAAATAAATTCTAAAAATTCAAGCCAATTAGCTTTTATTTTGACCAAGTCAAAAATAAAAATAAAAAATTATAATAGAGAATCTCGTGTGAGAACAAGATTAATTCTTACCACCAGGGCGTCCGTCGATTCAAGAAGCCGGTGTCGATTCCGTTATCGCCATCGTTGATCTGAATCTCCTTAGACTCGTAGAACCTAAACGACTTGAGAGGGCATTGGCCCACAACTTCTTCGGGCGCTTTGAGTTCAATCTAATTAATTACATATATATGATCAATATAAGCTCAAGAAAATTAATTTGTTATGCTACCTAAATTCAAGATTTAGATATATTTAATGAGATGCACTTGGGTACAGCCGGCTGACCCGACCCGAACCGACCGACCCGGTCAGCGTTGACCGGTCAACGTTTGACCATTGACTTTTTCGTTTTTTTTCCTCTCCGTCTTCAATGTTGACCGGGCGGGTCGGCGGGTCGAATCGGACCTGATGTATGGTGCAGCCGGCTGCACCCAAATTTTTTTCCATATTTAATAGTATATACTTAATATATATACCTGGCGATCAAGATTTTCAACATGGTCAACCCAATCGTGAACCATAAATTGTATCCAAGATGCAGCTATCATGTTGAATTGTTTGCCGGTGTCGATTAATTTTTTGCGTGCTAACAACTTTGTTGCCACCACTATTGGATCTGGCCTTAGCTGCACATTATTACCATTTTAGAGGGAGAGAGAGAGGAAACGGGAAATTATTAATTGTTGCCGGACTAAATATTTAGGGATGAGATTTCGGATTCAAGTATCACGGTCACATATTAGGGAAAGTTTTTTGTATGAAATGGTTTTACAATGAGACGAGTCATAAATAAACAGATTCAGATTCATATAACCAATAAGATATATATTTATAATTCATCACCAATGATATATTTATAATTGAATTACAAATGTGCATAAGTTTGCATTCACCTATCTCACCAATCTTTATAGGTTTTTTGAACGGAGCTTTGTGCATTTATTGTAATTAATTTTAGAATACATTCTATATTTGACGGATATTACAACACGCATAGCAAAAATGACATATATGTTTGTACTATTGCTAATATTGTGTGTGTGTGTGTATTATAGTGAAATAGAGATTACACAGTTATAAGACAAAATTGAGTTTTCATTGTCCACTTAAATGACTAAATAAAATTTTCAGACCACACACACATCATCAAAAAAAGCTTGCAATTCTAGAATATTAATTGCAGTTACTATTAAAATCAATTTAATTTATAATTGATGGAATCTTAGTGTGTGTCCAAAACATGCAGCTGGATGGTGAAAAATTCAAGGTGAAATTAGAGAAAAAAAATTTCACAACTATTTTAGCTGCTCTAGCTAGTTATGAAACGTAAAAAAAAATACTAAACCCTCCATAACGACAGATTAATGCATATACCTATTTATATATATATATTACCTTATTTTTTTGTTTATGGGGAAGAATGTTCCTTCCGAAGAAGGATCCCGAGCTCCCGATAGTTTCGCCGTCGGGATCGTTGAATTCCCCGTCCGATGTTCTGAAAGGAACAACGGTCGGGTTAAACGTGGGCCCCACAGGTTTCGGGCCGACGTTGAACAAGTTGTATTGCTCGTGAAGACGTCGACGGAGAACTAGGTATATTAACCCTAAAAAGACTGGAAGCCTATGCCATGCAATTCCAAACTTGTCCGCGGAATGAACAACCTGCGAAATTTTAGTGACATTTGTGGTCACACGAGATCTTCTATTTCAAACTATTATGATTAATAAAATGGAATGATGATGCAAGATATGTGTGTGCATGTATCGATGATGTTGTTGGAAATTGAAACGTGAGAAATAAAATAGGTATATATTTGTAATAGAGGAATCCGACTGGAACATGATGAATCGAAACGTACGAGGAAGATGAGTTTGTCGATGAGAGTCATTCTCTGAAATGTTTCGTAGAAGTCTTTGTGGATAAATTTTTGGAAAATATTGAAGCTTAAGGATGCCATGATGAAGTAGAAATTTAATATAGAAATGTGACAATCTCTATGTACGTAATTGATGAATGTCGTCATTAGCACAAAACAGTCCCTTATATAGAAGAATGAGAATTGAGAAGATAAGTCTTATGTTTTGTGCCACACGTAATATTATTTTGTAAAATAATTTATTTTATAATTATTTAGTATTATTGCTTAATGTGGAAATTCTGACGCGAGTGTGTGTGTATGTATATACACACGTGTGTGTGGGAAGTCATTTTTTTTTTCATATTCAAGAGCAAGATATATAAAAAAAATTAAAACATTTAGCAAGAAAAGAAAAGGATGGTGTCTAATTTGTCAATTTTTGTAAAAGATGTTAATTTTTTTCAGAAAAAGAAAAGGAGAAATAAAAAAGGGATACATCCCACATGTGAAATCACAATATTAGAAAAATGTAGTTTTATGCCATGTTGAAGCGGGAAAGTGATTTCGATCCTTACCCAAAATAATTAAATTGATGAATATTCAATTCGGCACAAGAAAGAAGAATATTATATTGAGGAATGGTTGGTATTTGATTATTAACAAGAGAAAAAAGTCTCAATTATATTTTGAAAGTAGAAAAGAAAAAAAAAAGTCTTATAATTTGCACGTGTGTTTAATTCCACGATATAAAAAAAAATAGAAATATTATGCACAAAAAATACCATCCTTTTAAATTAAAAAATTCTACATATTTCTATATTTATTGCATATAAGAGTACATAAATAGAAGACAAATTTGTGGAATAGGAAAAGTATATAGGGGAGGTTACTATTTTGACTTGTGTTCTAGGAAAATTCGAACCTCTATACACGACACGAGGTTACTATCTTGACGTAAATTTCGTTGAAGAAATATGGAAAATTCGTAGGAAAAATCAATTGGGCATGTAAAATATTGGCATGTTATATTTTTATTCAATGAAATTTTGGCATGTTAGAGATGAGACCATTTGCAGTGGAAAAATAAAATTTTATCATCTGATTTTACAAATTAAAGACAATTTTTGAGTAATTCCAACACGTTTTTATATGATAGATACAGATGTATCATGTATGTCAATATTTATATATTTAAAATTTTTAAAAAACGAGTTCAATACGAAGATACATATATATGAGGATGAAAAATTTGGAATTTAAATGATAGTTCATATGTAACATCTACAACATTAGTTAGAACCACTACCATATCGTGAGTAGTTTTCGATATATATATATATATATATATATATATATATATATATATATATATATATATATATATAATTGGTTATATAAAGGTTGTAAATTGTTTTGAAGGGTATCATAGTGAACGGATGAAATCCTCTGTCCCCAACTTATGTCTCACTCTCCGTGTCGTCCCACTCTCCGAATCCTTGAATTTGTTTCTTAATAATTTTGTGCTAGAATTACAGTAATCTTCTTTTTAATATAAAATATTAATACTATAATTAAATACCATTAATATTGCAAGATTTTATTATATAATATAGAAATTTAATTTGATGAAATGGTAAGTCGTAAGTTAACAGTTTGAAGCCGCCAACTATATATATCATCAAATTTAAGCTGACCAAATTAAGTTAGATATTTGTTCAAAAATAAAATAAAATAAAGTTAGATATGTATTAAATGCATTTGTACATGAATGCAACTTTATCTATTATTATGAGTACGTGCATTCATAGTAGTATGTATTAATTATTTTACAAGAAGTTTAATATCATTCTATGTCAAGGGAAACAAACGATTTTTACTTTTTCTAATAATATATCTAACACAATATTGTTTTACTGGAACCGAATTGTTTGAAGGCGTACGTTACAGTTATGTATTCAACTTGTTCCAAATAATTTGAGCTAGAATTACACTAATCATATTTGTTATATAATTAATTTTCTTCATAAATTTAAAATTCAAACAATCGGACACCAAAAACTATCTGCACAAGGTTGTTTCCTTGTGCATATAGTTACATTCCAATTCCTACAAATCTTGGGTCTTGTAACTTTGTAGAAATGGATGATTTGGCGATGCAGACGACTCCAAGTTCGTCGTTTCAATCACAAGTTCACACGCCTCTTCTTTCGCTTTGCCCCACATCACAGTGTAGAACCCGATAACTATTATCATCGCTCCAATGATACTAAATCATAAAGAAAATCCAAATGAGATGCATACACACACAGAGAAATGTCATGCTACACACCTAGCGTCAGTACATCATTTGTATACTAGCTAGAATTACAGTAATCTTTTTTTTAATATAAAATATTAATACTATAATTAAATACCATTATTATTGCAAGATTTTATTATATAATATAGAAAGAGCATTGCTAAATGGCCATATTATGGCCGGCCATATAAGGCTACATAAGTAATTGCATAATAATTATAATTAATAAACTTTATTTGAATTATTAATTTACACGTGTACCCTAGATATTATTTATGGAAAAAATCAATGCAAGATCATTTCTAAAATTACATTCCAAATCAAATCATTAATTACATCAATTAGAGATTATATTTTTCATTAATTAATATAAAAAATCAATTTGGCCAAATCTAAATTAAACTTTCGATTTTTTTTTCAATAATTATCTTTCCAAATTATATTCATTTTTCATTTTAATTAACGAAATTTTGTTTTCTATTTAAAATATTTGAATTTGTACATGCATGTCATATACAATATGAATTCTTATATTAACACAATATATTTCTGTTTATTTTTGTTCAAAAAGTATATGAAAATTCAAAATTCATCCTAAAACTCGTTTAGATCAATTAGATCCGATCCATATTTAATTTTAATTTTATTCACGTTTAGATCAATTAACTTTAATTTTGAAAACTTAAAAAATATTAGAACACGTAGGATCATAAATAATTTCAATCAACTAAAACACGTTTAGGAATTGAAAAGTAAAGTTGTTAAATTTATAACTTAAATAAAACACGTTTCCTCCCATTAATTAAATAAATTATCATTAGCTAAGAAAAAAATCAAAATAGAGTCCGGATCTCTCTTTTTTTCCAATTGAATTTTGCTTTACAAATTCCCCTAAAAACAAATTTGCTTTACAAATTATAACTTTTATATATCTAATCGTGTGATGGTGATTATTGTGATTATATATATATATATATATATATATATGAAAATTTTAAGACTTGGAGCGCTGCGGATGTTCCACCTTCATTTTTTTGGATTTTATTTTAATAATATTTTTCATATCAATTTAATAATCTTGTTACCAAATATATAAAAGAAAATATTTTCAAATTTAAGTAGGATTATCTTGTTACCAAATATATAAAAGAAAATATTTTCAAATTTAAGTAGGAGAATCTATACTAAAAATAAGAGCTAGAGGGTTTTTTAGGACAATAACTAAGGTCGAGTTCATATTCAGGACAAAAAATTTTCGGGCCGACTTTTTAGGACACCAACTTTTAATTTGTGCGTCCGTAGGACAAATTTCGGCCCGAATGCTTATGTGGAGCCCGAATGCTTATGTGGAATGCCACATAAATAAAAATTTAATAAAAAAAATCATACACTCTCTCTTCTCGCACTCTCTCTCTTACTCACTCACCCCCTTCCTCTCTCTCCTCTCTCTCGTCACTCTCTCCAGAAAACCCACTGCCGCCGTCACAATCCCACCACAACCACATTTTTTCCTTCCCAAAATTTCTTCAAATTCTTTCTTTTACACTCAAATTGAATGCTCCTATTTCTGCACTACAATCACTAGTAGCTGCAGCCCAACCACCGCTTCCTGCCACCCACGAATCTCACCAGTATCGGCAGGAGAAGAGGCGGCGCCGGCCCCGAAACCCCAAGTCATCGTCACCGAAGGTGACCAGCATCGGTCAGGTGAGAGTGAAGTCGCAGAAGAAGGTGAAGCAGTGTCGGTGGCGGATTAACGGCAAGGCCAGTTTCCGGAGCGCGGAGCCGTCGTTCCAACACCAGCAGCAGCGGTTGCGGCGGGATCAGAGATATGTGCAATTGCCGAGTTTGTCGGTGGTTTTGCGCGCGCTAGGGCACGAGCTGTGCTGCATTTTCCGTTACTGCAGATGCTCGTGCTTCGAGATGAGAGAGAGAGAGAGAAAAAATCAGGGGGAGCGGGAGCGGGTGCTTCGCGGATGAGAACGCGCGTGGGGAGATGTTCGGGAGGTCGCTGATGGAGGTGAATGTTTCAACTCAAAACACCTTCGAATTGACTCGCAAGAGAACGAGGTCAAAGTAGGGCGACAAGCTGACCCAAGTCGTATTCTCAAGGAAGGCTCAACAGGGCTAATGCCGCTTGTATTATTCACACGGAAAATAAAAGAACACTCATTAACATTCTAAACCAGAGAATTCGAAATGACGAGAACTAAACTAATCAACGGAATAATAAAATGAGCAAATAAATAACAAGAAAAACAAGAAGAAAGAAAGTGCTAGGGATTAGATTATTCTCATTGATTTCTTACCAAGCTTATTACAGATTAATTCTATTAATTTATCACGCATAATCAACTTCAACATAGGGTTAACATCAATAGCTTTCGCGTCAATCCGATAAACCCTAAAGACTAAATTACACGATCAAGATTAATAATTAGACATGCATTTCCGGTCAATCTGATGTTGAAAGAATCACAATCGAGCAGTAGAATCATCCATCGATCTCATCCACTACTTAGAAATATCGAATAGTGATCAATTATCCAATATAATGAAAATCAATTCAATCAACGGAGAATTAATCATAGAACGAGCACGGATCGAAACAATTCGAATATCTAAACCCTAAACAAGATATTAGCTAAGCATAGAATAATTTATCGAATAATAATCACAAGAATTCATCGATAATAATGCAAGAAATAACGGTAAAGAAATCCTTACAATAAAATGGGTGCAATCCGCCGATAACAATCCTCAATATCCAAGCCAAGCTAGAAAGAAAGAAACGAAAATGAAAAAGAAAAGAAAAGAAAAAAGAAGAGTGCAGCTGCTATTCTCTCTCACGTCCAAGAAGAAGTCGTTTAAAGAAAAACCCTAGCTGCTACTTATTACATCGCGCACAGCCGTTACTAGTCGACGCCCAGCGCTCGCTCGAACTCGCCGCTCGCTGGAACTCAGATCTGCGAAGGTGAACCCAGCGACCGCTCAAGTCAAGCACCCGTTGGCTGCCGGATTCCAGCGCCGGCTGGAATCCAGCGGCCGCTGGGTTGCTGCTGTTCGTAGTGAGTTGCTTCTGCCGCTGCTGCTCGTGCACGCTGCTGCTGTCCAGGCAAGTTGTTCGCTGCTGCTGTGATGAGCGAGCTGCTGCTGTTCCCTTGCTGTTGTGCGTGAGGTTTCCGTCGAGGAAGAAGAATCGACGACTGCTGCTGCTGCTCGGCTTCTCCTCCAGCCGTGGTAGAGCTGCTGCTCTTCGCATGTTGATGTGTGTTGTTCGTCTCCTCAGTGGCAGCACTCCAACGGTGGCGACTACCAGCGGCGGCGGCGTTCCAGCGCCTGTTGCAGTCCAGCGACCGCTGGCTGCATGCTGCTGACCATGAGCTGCTCCTGTCAAGAGCTGCTGTACCCTCTCCTAGTTGCTGTCGTCGAGCCAGAGAATATATATACCCCTAGCTGAAAACGTGAATTAAATCAGCGTGTTCGAGATGGAAGAAATGGTGGCTGGAAATCCAGCGCCGGCTGGTCGGGCTTCAGCTAACTAGAACCTAGCTGCAGATGGAATTCAACGGCTGATGGTTGCTTATCTTTCATGGCTAATGCATGCTCCCGTTCCCAGAAACCGCTGATCTTTTCTCCGCTCTAAAAACCTTCTCTTGTAGCACATTTCAAGTATAAACTTGATACATTGAGCTCACCACATACAACACCGAAAAGAAACAAAATAAATCAAAATGCGAGAAATATAAACAAGAAACACAAATTTACGCACACAAAAACGATAAAACAAACACATAAAAACGACACAAATAACGACTAAACAGTGAACGGCGACAAGGGAGGCGGAACCCCTGCTGCTTCTGTCGACGGCGAGGGAAGGAGTTGACTAGTGGTGTTGCGCGACGTCGGCGGCAGCGGTGGTGGGCAGTGGTGGGAGAGAAAGAGACGAGAGAAAGAAAGGGAAATTTGGGGTTTGACACTTGGCCGGAACCCCTGCTGCTTCTGGCGACGGTGAGAGATCTAGTGGTGTTGGGCGAAGGCGGCGGCGGCGGCGGCGGGGGCATGGTGGGAGAGAAAGAGACGAGAGAGAGAGAGAAAGAAAGAAAGGGGGAGGCGAGAGGGAGTGGGGAGACTTCAGGGAGAGAGAGAATTTTTGGTTTTATTTTAATTTTGTTTTAATTTTTTTATTTATTCCACATCAGTTTTTTTTTTATATTTACGTGGCGTTACACGTCTGCAAACGGGCTCCACGAAGTTAGTCACGTGCTATGCACGTGCGATTTAACTTGTTCGGGCCGAAATTTATCCTACGGACGCACAAATTAAAAGTTGGTCTCCTAAAAGTCGGCCCGAAAATTTTTTGTCCTGAATATGAACTCAATCTTAGTTACTGTCCTAAAAAAACCTCTAGCTCCTAAAAATAATCCAGGGACATATTAGTACAAAAAAATTCTCCTAATCGGTTCAAATTAAACCGACCAGTTTTTTTAAATTTTATAGAAATTTAATTTGATGAAATGGTAAGTCGTAAGTTAACAGTTTGAAGAAAATTTATTAGTAGCATAGGCAAATAAATGAAGCCGCCAACTATATATATCATCAAATTTAAGCTGACCAAATTAAGTTAGATACTATGTATTAAATGCATTTGTACATGAATGCAACTTTATATATTGTCCCACGTGTTTAATTAGCTAGTATTATGAGTACGTGCATTCACGACACAGAAAAAGAAAAAGAAAAAGACTAGAATCGTTTTATCCTTAGAATTCTTCATCCACATTAATTATTTTTATTATTTTTTAATTTTAATTTTAATATTAAATTCATAGTAGTATGTATTAATTATTTTACAAGAAGTTTAATATCATTCTATGTCAAGGGAAACAAACGATTTTTACTTTTTCTAATAATATATCTAACACAATATTGTTTTACTGGAACCGAATTGTTTGAAGGCGTACGTTTCAGTTATGTATTCAACTTGTTCCGAATAATTTGAGCTAGAATTACACTAATCATATTTGTTATATAATTAATTTTCTTCATAAATTTAAAATTCAAACAATCGGACACCAAGAACTATCTGCACAAGGTTGTTTCCTTGTGCATATAGTTACATTCCAATTCCTACAAATCTTGGGTCTTGTAACTTTGTAGAAATGGATGATTTGGCGATGCAGACGACTCCAAGTCCGTCGTTTCAATCACAAGTTCACACGCCTCTTCTTTCGCTTTGCCCCACATCACAGTGTAGAACCCGATAACTATTATCATCGCTCCAATGATACTAAATCATAAAGAAAATCCAAATGAGATGCATACACACACACACAGAATGTCATGCTACACACCTAACGTCAGTACATCATTTGTATGCTAGCTAAGTTCTCGATTCAACTAGCTAGCATAGAGATGATGCATGACTCACGTGACATGCACATCAGCCGGTGCTCACGCTACATTCCTCTTGAGACACAAACAAATAACCTAGTATACACATAACATGCATGTTCAAATTCATTATCGATCTTAGAAATATTTTATTACCTTCCAAGATAAAGAGTGTCACCTAAGATGATTACTCCCATGGATGCAGCTATGGCGATCTGAAGTGGCTTAAACATTGCCACGTAGACGGGACCTCTCAAATGCAAGATCCAAGAATCAACAGAGTTGCTTATGCAACCATTCAAAACTCCCTACACAAACATAGGATAACTAAGGAATCATGTAATAAATAGATTGATATAAACAATCTCTCCACTTACCGAACAAATCATGGAGACCAAAGAAATATTAGGTCTAATTATCCATTGACTAGAGTCTTGTTCTGCGAAAAATCCGACCACCGCAGCAAGAATGGTCACACTAGATGTGTAGAAGAACATTATGGTGAATCCCGAAGGGAATTCTTTCATAATGTGCGTCTGCAAGCAAGTTGAATTTAATCAGTTCAGACAAATATATATCAGAGTCGTGTATTCAGGGGTCGTGTATTCATGGAGTTGGGGCGCGTTACCACAAAAATGCACCATATCGGGGAGAGGATGTATTCAATTGTGATAAAGAGGCTCCCTAGGATCCAGTCGGATCGAGTCGAGTCGAATACTTGATGCAGTGAAAGTGGAGATGAGGCAGGGGAATTTATGATGCTTGGACCTTTGTAAAATGTTACTACAAATGCTCCTGATATTGAGACTATGGCGCCAATAATTTTAGCCCAAGTGGTTAAACTTGATAAGGCTAGCTTTTCCATCCTTCAGAAATAGTCACAATAAGCATTTTAATTTATTCTTAGCATAGTCGAATCGAGACGAGTCAAGTATTCATTTTTTCTCTCTCTCTATGGCCATAACACATATCAAACACTATAACACTATATTGTGGTTTTTTTCATGCCACTAATATCAATTTTTAGGTGAAAAGTCATGTTGAGCTTCGGCGTGCCATGTCATTTTTTGGCGCTCCAATTAAAGAGATGTTTTAATGAAATATTTGAGTTATTATTTAAAGGTTGGAACGTATTTGATATAAATATTAAAGGTCGAGATAGAACCTGATATTAATCCAATTCAATTTCATTGCAAATTACGAGCAATAATCCAGACAAGATAAGGTATGCCTTAGGAAATATCGGATCCAAGATGTTAATTTGAAACTTTGATAGGAACTTGTTTGGAATTTGTTAGGCTGTCCATTAAAAATCTACAATATTTTTTTTAGAATTAAAATTTACGATTTATTAAATTGGTGTTAAGAGTCAGACCACTCAAAAATAGAAGATACGTATTACTATTATACCGCTTTTTAGATTCACGTTTTATTTCGTCCTTTGAGATTTTGAAATAATTACGTATACATTTGTGAGATGAGATTTCTTTTTTATTTAAAAAAGAAAAAATGTTCAAACACCAAATAAATTCAAAATAAAATTTAAACCGTTAAAATGGCAGTCAGATTATACGTATTTTGCTGAAAACCCATAATTTCCATTTTATTCTTTAACAATGATTCGATTATAATAATTAATTTAAGGGTTAATTTGATATAAAACCATAAAGAATTTTCAAATTCTGGTTTTTCCCACAAACTTTTAATTTTGTTTCTAAAACCATAAACTTTCAATATTTCCGGAATTTCCCCCAAAATCAAATTCCGGCCAAATTGAAATGATGTGGCACCGAAAATTGATGACCTGTACTTTTATTAAAGAGTTAATTTGGTATAAATCCATAAAGAATTCCAAAATTCCGGTTTTTCCCATGAACTTTTTAATTTTGTTTCTAATTCCATAAACTTTCGGTTATTTCGAAATTTTTAAAATAAATAGATTTTGCATGTTAATTACTAAACAAACGTCTATTGATTTAGCCATATTAATTTGTATCGTATACACGTACAATAATTGTATGCATAAATATCGTCCTTATTTGTATGAATATGTTCTTTGAATAAATGAATAATTGTATCTTAGGACGACAAAAAGAAGCAAATCAACGACATTCATTCATATAATTACTATATTTTAGTATAATAATGCAAATTACACGTGATTATATCAATACACGTTTGTTTAGAATTAACATGGTTTAATATTTGAATTTAAAAAATTGAAATAACTGAAAGTTTATGGATTTAGAAATAAAATTAAAAAGTTATGAATTTTTTGCGATTTATACCAAATTAACTCTTTAATAAAAGCGTCAATTTTCTGTACATCATTTCGATTTGGCCGAATTTGATTTTAAATTCGAATATTGAAAGTTTTATTTTTTAAACAAAATTAAAAGTTCGTGAAAAAATCAGAATTTAAAAATTCTTTATGGTTTTATACCAAATTAAACCTTAATTTAAACCATATAAATTAATTTAACAATGGTTCTATCCCGATTCCCGACCTTTTAAGGCAGGAAAATTCAACCAATAAGATATCAGATAAAAGGACAAATTAGGAATTCCCACCTAACATAAAATACAGTAAAACGGAGAGAGAGAGAGAGAGACCTGAAAATGACGGCGAGCAAGAAAGTGAAGGCCGGAGAGAGGTTGCTTATGGCGGAAGCCAGCGTCGGAGATCCGTAATTTATCCCTGTGAACCCCATTATCTGCGCCGAATACCTAATTAATTACACAAAAACCATAATTATATATATATTATTAAATTAAATCGATCACAGTCAAACCGATCGATGCAAAAAGTCAACTCCCGATCAATCGAAACGGCGCCGTTGGCTCACCCGACGACTCCGAGCAGGAAAATCTTTAGCAGAATCGAGGAATTTAAGGACGGGAGGGCTCGCGATCTGCAGCAATTGACAAAAATATTTGAGCTAGCGTACGGATTTCGGACAGATAAACGACAAATTCGGTGCAATCGCACCTCCGTTCCTACCGGCGGGAGAAGAACGGCGCGGGGAGGAGGACGATGGCGGCGACGGCGTAGGCGTAGACGAGGAACACGTGGCGGCTCATGCCGTCGTTGGCGGCGACTTTGAAGAGCGTGTTTAGGCCGACGTTAATGCATTGCAGGGACACCATGGCGGCGAATGGCACCACTTCTCTGTAGCAGGAATCCTGGCGGCCGGCGCCGCCGCCTCCCGCCGTCGCCATGTTTGGCTCTGTTGAAGAAAGGAGTTTAGTTTGGTTTAGTTTAACGTTGTAAATTTGTAATAATATAGTAATTGGGAGTGAAATGTAAGTGTGCCATGCCACACGTGTCACATTTTTTTAACTTATGCTTGTTATTTGTATTAAGAATCATGCTATTGTGTTGGATTACATTATTAGGAATTGTGTCAATTTAATCCGAAACAACGGACCTTAATACCCCAAAATAACATGAAGATAATCCATACAAAAATTCAACTATATTGATCTTAACTGAATAGCCTAGCTTGATTGTACTTAAACCCGATGTGTAACACCGGTTCGAAATTGATCAAAGTTGTCCGAATAGATTAAAGGAAAACAAGGATTATGATTGAAAATCTAAAACTTTAAATCCATTTAATCCGAACAATATAATCTGACAAACGATAGATTGACTTGCAATCAAGTGGGTAGATCCAATTGACATCTGTTATCGTAGTATGAAATAATAAAGTAATGGAATTTTTGTTGAAACAAAATTATTTTCTCTTAACTAGTTTCTTTTCAGTGTGCTTGGGACTATATATATTTTGATAGATGAATTTTTACGTAACAATAGACCATAAAATTTATTTCATATGAATGTTCTACGTATTAATTATTATTATTATTATTATTATTATTATTATTATTATTATTAGGAAGCTGTCAAAATCTATTTCAATTTAAAAGTAGCCATGTCAATATATAAAAGTGAATTCCACATCATGCATGACTCATTAATGAAATAAAAACATAATGAGCGGTGCTTCCTTCATCTTTTTTATTACATTAATTAATAATAAATTATGCGATGGATGATACTGTGGTTAATGGTTCGTGACGATCACATTTCGATCGGTCGGTCACGATTCGCAATCAGCTAAGATATTTATTCAATCGTATCACTAATTTGTCTTGTTTTTTCGTACATTTTTTTTTAGTTTGAGGATTTAATAGTTATTAAAAGGGGTAATTAAGGTATAACTTAATTATATAGTATATATAGACACACGTACAAAGGAAAAATAGAATAATTAACAATAATTAATAACAAAAGAAACATATTAGATGATGGGGTGTACTTAATTTTATGCATTTTCACATATATTCAAGAGAAAAAATTGGTATTCAATATTTTTAGTCGCATTCGAGGTAAATCACGTTTTTGTGCATCAACCAAGAATAACACGGTACATATATATCATCAATTATATGCATCAAAATATTGCAGTGTGTGACCAAATCTCTTTAATTTACATACAATATACAACTATTCTTCTTCACCATTCTAATATATAATTGAACGGCCATAATTAATATCTACAGATTGTTAATTTAATTTCCTTCTGCATATAAAGTCACCTCTTCTGCGAGTCCTGGATTTTATAACTTTGTAGCAAAGGATAATTTTGATCTTCAGACGACTCCAAATCCATCGTTTCAATCACAAACTCACCCAACTCTTCCTTCGCTTTGCCCCACATCACGGTATAGAATCCGATAACTATTATTGTCGCTCCAATGATACTAAAATCATCACGAAAAAAAATATATATCAGATATATAGAAATGCTGCGCTACACACCTAGAACGAGTACCTACTTATGTGACCATACCACGTGAGCCATCAATTTGTACAATAAATCCTCTCTTCCCGTCTCCATATTCAACACTTGTTTGAGAGAATTCAACTTACAAATAATGGCTCACGTGGCATAACTAGAAGTGTCGGGCCGATCGGGCCGGGCCCAGCCCGGTCAACATTTGATCGGGTTGGGCCATTTTTCACACCTATAGTCGAGACATAACCAGTGCGCATAGATTGTTCAAGACAACAATATATGGACAATGTAGTAAAACAGGACATGTTTATAGGATGTTTCGATGATCCCAAGATTGTATGTCTTAGAAATTTATTACCTTCCTAGATAAAGAGTGTCGCCGAGGATGATAACTCCCATGGCTGCAGCTATGGCGATCGAGAGTGGCTTAAACATGGCGACGTAGACGGGACCCCTCAAATGCAAGGCCCATGAATGAACAGAGTTGTTAATACAACAGTTGAAAATTCCCTACACAGATAAGGTTAGGCCATGAATGAGGAAACAAGGAAACATGTAATGAAATTGATCATCACCAAGATTCAGACAACTTCACCGCTTACCGAACATAACATTGAGACCAATGCAATATTTGGTCCGATCATCCATTTACTAGAGTCCGGTTCCACGAAAAATCCCACGATTGCAGCTAAAATGCTCACGCTAGATGTGTAGAAGAAGATGATGGTGAACTCCGAAGGGTATTCTTTCATAATATGTGTCTACATGCAACCAAGTTATATTTAGTTTTAGGACAAGCATAGAAATCATATATTCATGGAGCAAATCAGATCTTTTATTGCATCATTCACAGCAACATTTCCCATTGAATTTATATATAATTGCCACGTGTCAAGCAAATTTAAAAGTCTACCAAATTTTGCTTATGGAAATTTTAATTAGTTTTTGCAAAATTTAGTAAATTATATAAATTTGTTTGACATGTGGCAATCATCCATAGACGCAATATGATACGTTGCATAGCATAACGATACAATAGATGATCTGACTTGTTCATGGAGTTAGGAAAGATAGGTTACCACAAGAATGTACCACACGGGCACGAGCATATATTCGACTGTGAGAAACAAGCTGCCGATGATCCAGTCAGATCGAGTCGAGGCGAGTACTTGGTGCAAGGAAGGTGGAGCGGAGAGAGAGGCATTATTATTGATGCTTGGACCTTTGTAGAATGTTACAACGAATGCTCCTGATATGGAGATAATGGTGCCGGCAAGTTTAGCACGAGTAGTCGTGCTCGATAACGCTAGCTTTTCCATTCTGCATAAATAAATATACCAAAAAATTATTAGCTAAGAGTGGTTTTTTTTTCCACCATTCATTACACATACATCACATGACTTCATGATGCCATTATGGTTCTTTGTTTTGATATGTTATCTCGTCTCGTATTTTATTTCATAAATAATAAGTAACTTATGAAAGTAAAAGATCAATTTAGAACTTACCTATGCAACTTATAATTTGCTAGCTAGTTTGCTTCTCATGACAAAAAAAATATGAATAATAAGATAAAATTGTCAATGTAGATAATGTGTAGGCAGAGTACACTTCGACTTACTAGAACTATAATTATTTGATTTGATCGTGTTTTTCTTTTAGAACTACTCTGCAAGTGCTAGTCTTGTCCGAGTAGGTCGTCTTAAAATATTGGTAGGATTCGGACTCATGACGTTATAACCGTTGGAGCATTTCAAACTGTAGATTCAGGATTGACTTTGTTGGTTTGTCCATTAAGAAGTTAGGAATTATTGAATTGGAGGAAACCTTTTTAATTATTGGCCCCATTTTAGCTAGCAAAGTCGGACCACACAAAAATAGGACAAGAGACATCACTATTATACATCACTTTATTATATTCTATTTCAATAATATTTATGTGGTGGGGTGCATCATACCATCATGGCATGCTTGGGTGCGATTTTTTAATTGAACTGTCACGAGTTTGAATCCAATCAATATCATCGATATTAATTAGAATATTTTGCACCCATAGTAGCAGTTGAGTATATTCTAAAAAAAATTAGGTGTTTAAAAAATTTAATAATTAACCTTTGTGTATTGTACTATTGTTTCATTTGTTAACTTTTCAATTCCAAACCACCCTCAGATATATAAAATAAAACTCATTAATTAATTAAGATTTAATGACTAGCTAATTTTTATTAATCAAGAATGACTTATTGTTACGTGTAATAATAAAAGAACGAGGGTAACTTCATATTACACGCAAGGCTTCATTAATTTATGAGGTACAAATTATATGCGTAAGAGATAATATTCCAACCACCCTCAGATATATAAAATAAAACTCATTAATTTTTTTTTAATTAATAAATCACGTCAATCGCTCAATTATGTGAGCATTTAATTTTATTAATTGTTACAGCATAAGTTTATCAACAGCAAATTAGTACTCCCTCCGTCCCATTTATATAGGCGGATTGAAATTTTCACATGGATTAAGAAAAATTATTGGGAAAGTAAATTATATAGTAAATTTCTTAATATGCCCCTATTTAATATTTGACTATGTATGTTTTATGAGTTAATCAAAGAATTAAATAGGGATATATTAGTAAATGAGCTAAAAACATTACTTATGGAAACAAGCCTATATATTTGGGACATCCGAAAAAGGAAAACAAGCCTATATAAATGGAACGGATGGAGTATAAATGATGCCACAGATTTTGTTCTTTTTATAAGAAACAACTATGATTTCATATATCTAATTTCTTATGTGTGATAAAACTTATTCAGTTATTTGTGATAAAAAAAAAATTATTTCTGTGCAAAGCAGAAAGATTGCCAGTTGGTTTCAAATATACTTCAATTTAAAACCGTTAAAACAAATATATATGCGCCAAAGTATACTTCCTTCTTCTCGAATAGGTGTTAATCATTGAATAAGTGTCACATCTCCTAGAAAAATTATACTCCCTCCGTCCCATGATAAGTGGCTACTTTCTTTTGGCACGGGTATTTAGGAGAAGAGTGTTTAAAGGGTAAAAAGATAAAAAGTGGTGGATCCCACATCTTTTGTGTGAGAGAGGGTGTTTCCATATTAGGAAAGTGGCCACTTATGATGGGACAGCCCAATAAGAAAATGTGGGCACTTATGGCGGGACGGAGGGAGTATTAAACTTTCTATTTTGCTCATTTTCTCAATACAAATTCTTGAATTATTCGATTTTTTATGCGATAACTGAGATAAAAATAGTAGATTTTACCATTTTTTTAGTATATGAATTTTGAAGCTTGCCATGAAACTCTTATTCGGAGATTTTGGTGTAAATAGTTCAAAAACTATCATTGTCATTTTATTCGTTCACGAAAGCGCATTTAATAATTTAATTTAAAATAATAATAAAAACTAAATTAGTACTCTCTCCCATTCATAACGTCCCATTTCTTTTGGACACGGTTATTAAGGGGAAGGGTAAAAAAGATAGAAAAGTAGTTAGTTTCACCACTTTTGAAGAGTTAATTATTTTTTTATTTGGAAATGTGACATTATCAATGAGACAGACAAAAAAGGAAAATAAGACGTTGACGGAAGGAGTAAAATAAGACGTTATGAATGTGACGGAAGGAGTAGTAAAACTCACTACCCAAGCAATTATCAAGAAAATGTAAGAAACGCAACCAGGAGAGAGATAGAGAGAGAGAGAGTAAAGTAAAAAGTAAAGTAAAGTGACCTGAAAATGATGGCAAGCACGAAAGTGAAGGCCGGAGCGAGGTTGCTCATGGCGGAAGCCAGCGTCGGAGAGCCGTAATTTATCCCTGTATACCCCATTATCTGCGACGCATACCTTCAATTCTTACACAAATACAGATTATATTAAAAAAAATGCAATTAATCAATTAAAAAAGTCAACTCTCGATAGCAACAACAATCGACGGCGTCGAAGCAACGCCGACTCACCCGACGGCTCCGAGCAGGAAGATCTTCATCAGTATCGAGGAATTCAGCGACGGGAGAACTCGTGATCTGCGACGATCGATGAAATTAAAAAGTTAATTAATTATGTTTCAGACAAAATCAATCAATAACGACAGCCTTGATCGCAGCTGTATATGTATATACCGGCGGGAGAAGAAGAGAGAGGGGAGGAGGACGAGGGCGGCGACGCCGTAGGCGTAGACGAGGAAGACGTG
Organism: Agastache rugosa; assembly: GCA_031470985.1. Taxonomy (NCBI): domain Eukaryota; kingdom Viridiplantae; phylum Streptophyta; class Magnoliopsida; order Lamiales; family Lamiaceae; genus Agastache; species Agastache rugosa. The sequence continues at coordinate 199,206 of CM062606.1, forward strand.
GCGGCTCATGCCGTGGTCGGCGGCGAGTTTGAAGAGCGTGTTGAGGGCGACGTTGAGGCACTCCATCGACACCATGGCGGCGAACGGCGCCACTTCTCGGTAGCAGTAGCTCCGGCGAGCGGCGGCGGCGGCGGCGACGCCTCCCGCCATTTTCGCATCCGCGTGGGGTGTGGCGTGTTGCCGGCACACGCAATGTATTGAGAAAAAAGATTTTTGGTTTAGTTTATTGTTGTGATTAAAATTAAAATGTGAGTGTTGTAAGAATTTTGAGAACGAAAAGAAAATAAGTGAGTGTGGAGTCGTGTGCTATGCCATGGCTATGCTGGTTGGAGGGCCCCACGTTGGGGAACTTCGAAAACGACGTACGTTGTGGGAAATACTCCCTCCGATAAGTATAGTCCACTTTCCTTTTTCGTCTGTCCCTCATAAGTGTGGTCATTCTTTAAATGGATATGATCCCACTTAAAATTTTACCATTTTACCTTATAAAATTACTAACACTACAATAAAGTGGGTCACATTCTCCACTACTACATAAATACCTAACATCCTTCTTAAAACCCGTACCCCTCTCTCCGAACCACACTTATTAGGGACGGAGGGAGTAAATAATTGATTATAAAATTAAAAAAAAAAAATACTACTGGAATAGAATCTATCTTCTTAATTCAATGGAAAATTTGATTTATTCGATGGTGTTACCTAGTCGAGAACTTATCTTTTAGAAATTAAATTTAAGTATATATTTAAATGGTGAAACCAATCTATAATGTTTAATTTTATGATAAATGTAACTCGCAGTCATTACTAGTAGGGCTGTCAAATTAGCGGGCCAGGCCGGCCCGGCCCGAGCCCGTCGGGCTTTTTGGGATAATCAGGCCGGGTCAAAAAAATTGCAAGAAAAGTCGGGCCGGGCCGGGCCGGCCCGGAAAATTTTTGGGCCTGAAAATGTGCGGCCTAGCCCGGCCCGAAAATACATTTATAGTGCAATTTATTCGGGCCGGGCCGGGTCGGCCCGGGCCCAGCGGGCTTTTACCCATTTCGGGCCGACCCGAAAAAATTTCGGGCCTAACATTGTGTGGCCCGGCCCGGCCCGAAAATGCTTTGGGCTTGAAAATTGGCAGCCCAGCCCGGTTTTGGGCCGGGCCAATTTTGACACCCCTAATTACTAGTACTTGAAGATGCAATTCTAATTTGAGCTTCTTTTTTTGGAAAGGAAATTGCATTAAATTACGAAATATTCGAAGATACAATCTATCTCGGCCAAGTTGGGAAATCAAAAATCCAAACAAACGGACTTGAAATAGGTGCTGCATACTGCACTTAAAAATAAGCCGCTCTCACAACATATCTATAAGCATGGAACACTCCGACTACCAACATATCACGTATGACCTCCATAATATCTTGTATCTCATTAGAAAACTTATTCTTCCCTAGGTCATTCTAAGAAAATATTATTAGAAAAAAAAAATCATTTTGATCCATTATTAAAGTAATACTATTATAATCGATACTAGGAATTGGAATTCCAATTTAAGATTTTTTTTTTTCTTTTTCAACATGAATATTCACTCTTATAAGTAGACTATTGCAAAGGGTAATGGTCGGATTTTAATAATAAATTTTTTGAAATATACATCTGTGTTATATCTTTATTATATTTTTCGAACATTCTCAGCACAGTAATGTATAGACAATACATTTTTTTAGTATAATTCTTTTATATGTAATTAGGTTATAGTTTGTTAGGAGCTCTCAAAATCTATAAACGTGCGAGAAAAACAAACATTAAAGTTTTTACATCATGAGAAATTTATGTTTATTCAAAGCTCTAAAATGGAAGGTAAATTCTAGAACTAATTTTAATTGGGAGGTCGAAGTCAAAAATAAAGAGTTCCACGTCGATACTCAATAATGAAATAACATTATTGGTGCTTCCTTCGATTTTGTTTATTAATTATTAAAGTGATTACGATGATGTATAATGTGGTTGATGGTTGGCGACGATGTCGTTTTGCATGATGAGGATTCGCAGTTAGCTAGTAAGATTTTTTTTTTTTTTATTATTTTCTTTCGTGACACTTGTATGCTAACTTAGTAGCTTCTGCTGATTTATCAAATATTTCTTTAAATATTTGTTATTATTTAAAAGTCGAAATATTCGTCGTCGCTAATTGGATTTCTTGAATTAAAGAGGGGTGAGGTTTATTCGATGTTCACTTTTTCGCTTATTAATTATATTCACACACGAATTCTCTCATGTTCGCCGGGAAGCGAATAGAGCTGCTCATAATTTTGCTAAGGCTATTGATAATTCTTGTGTAAAAACCTGGAAGTCAGACTTTCCGTTTTGGCTTTTGGACATTGTTTCTGCCGATTTCGGTTAGTTTTATGAAAGTTGTTCTTTTTTCAAAAAAAACTATATCCACACGTAAAAGGAAAATTTGCATAATGAGGTTTCACACCTCCTTCGATTATATTATCATCTCATATTTTATATTTTTGTATACACCAAATGATATTATATTATATATATAACATACATTGATGAAATGAATCAGAATCCCACTCAGAATGTAACCTAATTTCAAGTACTCCAATATCACTTGACCAACCTACGACATCATTTCTACATAATGTTCCATTACGTAGAAGGCATGTTTTTCTATTGGTGTTCTTAATATTACTGTCAATATTACACAAAATTTCATTAATAATTTGATATAATAAGCACGAGGATAATATAGAGAACCATAGTCACCATATAGTTGAAAACGAAAGGGAAAAATAACTTAACCCATTCCATAACATTGACAGTCCATGGATTCAGACAGAGCCGGGACGAGGCAGTAAGTCCTCAAGACGAGGGCTCATCCTATTTTTCTTCGTACCACGTACTATCTTGCACGTTTCTTCCTCCGGTTCTGCAACCCTACCTGCCCGAGCTGGTCGGAACAAGTAAGGCACTGCTTCCGGTTTTGCAAAAGATAAGCAAGAAGGAGAATGTAGCCTCAATCTTTTCTCCTTTTCTTCCTCAAGTTAGGCATTGCACGAAGGGACATCGCGTTGAAATTCCCCGGATCATCCTCAGTATCACTTATGGATGTGTAATCATTCGTGTTTAGCGGGTTATAAGTGGTACCTGTGTCCTCATTCGAAGGTTTCAGTGTAGCAAGTGGACTGTTTTCTTGATTTTCTTCCAGCATTGGATCATTATCTTCGTCTTCAGCAGGGCAAAATCCCCCTCCAAACTGAAGATAATCCTCCGATTCTTGGCCATGGTGGGAGGGATCTCCAGTTTGAACATAATCAATCAGGCTCCTATCCATCTCATCCATCCCGTGTGTCGTTTCTGCCTCCTCTGATGGAAGTCTGCCTCCCATCCTAACATCATCGCCTTCATTTAGACAATCATGCATGCTCTTGTCAGCATCAACAGTTTCTTGATCCGCAGGCGACTCCTTAGACAGTATACCTTCTTCGAGGAAAGGTAAACCCTCCTTGTCAGGGTTGTCATGCTCGTTGGAAGCATTGTAGTTCACAGTCTTCCGAGGTCGCCTTGACTGGAAGTTAGGCAAGAAGATTTCAATAAAGTGAACAACTAAAAATTGATAGTAAAACACACACACACACACAAAAATGGCTTACCCTTCGTAATTGAGGAACTTCTGATGATGTCTGAAATTGCGTTTCTTCATCATTTTCACTACTGCTGGCGTCATCATAGCTGGTCCCAGTATCAGCTTTCTTCCTCCCTCTCCCACTTCTTTGTCCTCTGCCACGTCCCCTTTGTCTTCCTCCAGAAGATTCTTCTAAGACTCTCCGTGAATTCTTTTTTCTCATCTGTCCTTTTTTAAGAGGCTCGGTGGTTGGTTTCTTTGTGGTGTTATCTTGATTACTGGTAGCAGCACCATCAACTCCCGTTATATCTGCTTCTAATTGGTTTTTTCCTTCATCTTCGAGGGGCTTCGTTTTCCTTTTCCTTCCCCTCTTGGTTGATTGTTGTGGCGTCTCATCCATCAAAGCAGAAGATTTAGATGCAGTTATTCCCTTGACAGCCTTTTCTATTCTCTTGCTCCGAATTTTGGCAAATCTTTCATTGAATGTGTAAAATGCTTCCATTCTCAGTTGTGTCTGTATCAACCGACGATAAACAAGAAAAAGGGTGTCACGAGCAATACAAAGGTACACATCAAAACAAAAGATACAAGATTAGAACTGGGCTCCAACATAGGGTGGTGATGATTATTATCATTAATATTTTTATGCACATATTCCTCCGTGAGTGAGCAACACGACTAAAACGAGATCAATACTACCATAAATGCCTTCATAGTGTTTACACTACAGTGCGTGCGTTGAACAAGGCCACGAGAAAAAGGAAAAGTCACATCACCTCATGCTTATTGTACTCCTTCAGCACCGGTAGCAGCAACTCGTCTGCTTTAGATGACCCCCATGCAAATTTCTCCCAACACAACCTACGAGTATAGCAAATACATATTCAATAACATGAATAACTAATTAACACATTGAGGTTATGTCTTCGACTCAAATTCTCTAACGTGTTCAGGAAATCAATATTCAAGTTCAAGTAGTCTCTAATTGAAAAGAAAAACTACATTTTGAAGACCTAAAGCTTGTTTGCTCTTCTAAATATATTTCAATGAAATGGCTAATTTTTTCTTTTGAACATAATCAACCCTTCAATATAAATTCTATCCAGATTTTCTAGTACACAAGCAAAACAAGCATTAGACTCACTTGCGAAGAACGAACAGATCCGGTTTTCCCCATGCAAATGGTTCGGTTGACTTGTCCACTTGTGGAGAAACATAAGCCGAAATCACAGCATCACTTGGAAAAGTAGAACTAACATGCCAATTTTTGCTTACATTTCTCTGCAAAGGTAACAGATAAAGGATTCAAATCTGATATGCCAAGAAAATGAGAATCATTAGCATAAATCATTAACATTTAGATGAAAATGTGAAGCAAGTCACTTTACATGCTTATCTTTGAAAATCTGCTTTTTCCTTTCAGAATCGTCAGTGCCTTTTAATCCTTTACCTCCTGCTTCTACATCTTTTATTCCAAGGATACTAGGATCTGGTGATTCAATCCACTCTCGAAATTCACGAAGCCCATCTTTCCCATGAAAAGCATTAACAACCTCAATGGCATTAACAATGCCGACGCCACTGAATTATTTACAAGAGATTAATATACAACCATGTGTAATTTAATTCAATGAAAACTATAAGGTGAACCACCAGAGTTCTTGCAAAAGATGGTAACTTTACCTAATGCCTTCAGTATAATCACTCCCAAGAAGCAATGCCATATGGATTAGCTTTTCTCGATCTAACCCAAGCTCATTCTCAATATCCTAGAGAATCGTCCAAATGTTAAAACCAATGCTAAAGCTTAAAACAGGTAAATTTGCTAAACAAAATCAATATGGTTCAACTACTCGTATTTAACCATTCAACTTAACCATGCCATAGAAAAATTGTACAGTTGCATGGAATAGGAAATCATAACTGATTGATGATGAGTTAATCATAAACTCAACTGAGATAATCATGGACAACATTAATACTTACAAAGTAGTTAGTTAAAAATAGATAGGTTACAAAATCACCTTCATCAAGTATGTTTCCACGTATTTGCGATCATCAAAGATGTTTTTGTAAACACATTGTGCCCCAAACAAGAATGCATCAGAGTCATCAGTTACCACACCATCAACAAGATTGGACAGCTCCATGAAAGCACATTGAGCTTCAGCTTCCATTGGTGCAATAATGTAGGGTAAGCCAAACATTTGAAGCAATTCCTACATTGAAAATAAATGTCCGCAAGTACGTACAAAAATTAGGAAAGCATCAAGGCAAACATACATACACAATATAAGAACGTATATTGAGACATGTACAAATGCTAAAAGATAACAATGAAGTTGGGCACATGGTCTAGTGCCAAATGAGCCAAAACTTTTTTAGGATGGAAAAGATTGTCGTACTGAAACTGATGCATCAAGTGGCCTTCAAAAAACTGTTGTTACTTTTTAAGAGACGTGATAAAAAATATGGCTGGCCATGACAATTTATTGCATTCAAAATTCAGAAACTTCTGAGAAACTCAAGTTTCTTGTTATTGTGCATGTTCAAAAGCTATGAAAAAGGAACCATATGCAGACCCAGCAAACAGACCTGGCATTCAGTAAACATCTCGTTATTCACTGATTCTGCATCTCTCTCAAGCCTCCGCTGCTCACTTCCAAGTTCTTCACGTTCTTTACCTAGAAACGACATTTCCCCCTCCAAACGATCCTCCAATATCCTGTGGTCCTGATAATCATTCCTCTCAACTTCTTTTTCCATTGAAAAGTTACTATCTAGTTCATTCTTGGCTAATTCATCTACACCAATTGCTGAATCACCTGCAGAAGCTTTTCCAGGATTCTCCGTACTGCAGAAATGAACATCTAATTCTGCCTGAAAAATGTTTGCATCAGCAGAACCAGAATCAAGCAAATGGTCGTGTGATGAACCAGTTAACGTAGAGCTATTCCTATTATGTACAACCTTTTCACTACAAGCATCCACTAGATTCTTCATTGCAAACCCATCTCTATCTTCACTATAAGTGTCTAATGGCTGTTCTTTAGCATCTCCTCCTGGCAGAGTCTCTCTACCCAAAAGTACCTCACCAGCCAAAGCTCCACTTTCAACGGCATCTTGATTCAAAAGCCTCGTGTTTAAATTGGTCCTTTCAGGTCTCATTTCTATGAATGAAGAAGTTTTTGTTTCTGAACATGTGTTATCAAGATCATTCGTTGAGCCAGATGGTCGGTGTACACCGTCTGCTGAGGTTGAAACATCAGGTCCCTCTTTCCCTTGAGGGACAAATATGCAATCAGTCTTCTCACCAGCCATTCCTCTAGCCCTTTCCGATGTGTGATTTTCCTGAAAGTCCATTGATCTACAACCTGATATATCCTCTAAGCTTCTTCTAATTGCCTCCTGCAAAGAAGCTTCTTCTTCCAATGCTCCCTTTGTAACAGTTGTATTGCTTTCACCTTGACAAGACAAAGATTTCAATTGAACGTCTTCGAACCCTTCCTCCCATACGACTTCTCCCTCATCACTCGTGTCCCCTACATTCAGATATTCTGTACTCTTTCCTTCTGATGCAAGATTTTCATGGAATTCATCCATGGATCTATCACCCTTCGTCTCCTCTCTTCTTCTTCTATTTACCTCCTGAAAAGCAGATGCTTCTTCCAGAGCTCCCTTTGTAAGATGTTTCTGGCTTTCATCTCCTTCCTCCCACTCAACTTCTTCCTCGTCATTCATGCCCTCTTCTTCATTCTGATATTCTGTACTCTTGCCTTCAATGACTCCTTCCTCCCACTCATTATCTGAAGCAGTATGCAAAGAATGATTGGATATCATGGAATTATCAACAGAAAAGTCTGTTATTGGGTCTCCAGCCACAAGACGAGCAAATAAATTATCATCATTGTCACCATATTCATCAGGCATTGATGTATCTTCAAATGAAATCTCAATAGAAGCTCCATTTAATACTACAGGCTCCCTGATTTTGTCAACTTCAGTATTCATTCCATTATTCATATCAGAAGCTTCCGCCTGCAGGACTCTGTTATATGAATCATCTAGAACATCTGACAAATTCCTTGTAGTGGCAGATTCATTATTTCCTTCCTCGTTGTTTTCCACAATCCCCTGATCCATCTCCTTCATCAAATCCAGATTCCTCTGCAGATCTCGTGTCATGCGAATCCCGAGTGCTCTGACCCTGCTGACTCGAAGACGACCTCTCTCATCCAAATATGTCTCAATATCATCATGAAATGCCTCTCCAGATTCAGCATCAACAGTTGGTCCAGCTGCCACATCAGGTTTTTTAGCGCGCTGATCTTTATTGATAGCATTAGCAGAAGACCCCACTGGTGGGGGCTGATTTTGGTCAGCTCCGTTTCTCTCTTGTCCAACAGATGTAAGGGCTCTGGTAAAATCAAGAATAAAGATCATTTACATAACTAAAGCAATATGGTTGTGTTTTAAAGGCATTAAATGAATCAACTAAATTGCCGTACAAAAGCACAGAGTCTACACACACACACACACAAAAAAAAAAAAAACGCACTGTTTATCCCCAGTGAACGACGAGGAAAAAATAAATTCCCTATTGGCTTCAGATGCTATTCGTGAAGTCTGCACGCCACCTATGCCCCTCCCTGCAGCAGACTTCTGGACCCCATCTATCTCACGACGGAAAGCAACTGTTTTGAGATAAGTCTCTATTTGTAGCTCCGAAAACCTCGTTGGGGCCTAAACCAGCCAAGAATACAAATATAAATGCAAAAAATATGACATACAAAGGGAATAGCAAAAGATCTTCAAGGCTCCACTTAGTAATGAGTATCTTAATATACTTACTACTTAAACATTAACAGTAACATAAGATAAATAAAACAGAATCGAGAAACTTAGGTTCTTCTTGAAGTAAAAGCACACAGAAAATCTATCCATACATAAGAATACATGATAGATAAATAAGGGCCTATCCGGAGGACTCCATGGGACATATTGAAGCTGTTTATACCTTTTTGACCTTCTGATACTTCTGCCTGTTCTCAGCCATGAGTCTCTCTCTCATCTGTAAGCACGAGATTAACATATCAGGTAAAATATTTGTGCAACATTAGAGATTGGCATCTATAGCAAGAAATTAACAATAAGAAGATGAAAGCCACCTGAACAAGAAGATCAAGTTGCATCGATGGAGGTAAAGAAGCCAAAACAGCAGGATCAACTTTACCATGCATCTCGGGCTGTAAGAAAATACGACAAAAGGAAATATGATGAAAAAGGATCAACTTGATAGATATATATTACTCTAGTTCAATCCCGAATCACACTTACTAGTATCATTTCTTCATCTTCATCATCGTCCTCATCAAAGACTCCGTCATCAGGAGCACCTGATGTCGATGCACCAATACCAAAACCCTCACTCTCCTCTGCAGCAATAGAAGCTGCCAACCTAAATCAACTAGTTAACAGAAGTCATGCTACATTTACATCAAATTAGAGCAATAAGCAACAGAAAATCCGGCATAACTCACATTTCGTCTAACTCTTCTTGTCGGAAACTTGCAGCCACATCACCACCATCTTGTTTCTGCTCTCCCGCCTCGTTACCAGGTTCTGGTTCGACGGGCTTTTTTCCTTTGATATCGTTCTCCAGCCTCTGTTTTTTAAGATCTGCGGCCATCTCTTGCAACCTCATTGTCTTAAGCTATAAACAAGAAATCAAACAATTACTTTTACACGCAATAAATAAAATGTTTGGACTTGAACAAGGTGCAATCACTTGATTATAAACTCGACGCCACGAATTTATAAAATTCAATGAACTAATAAGAAAAGCTCACATGATTGAGTAGCAACTTCTCCGCAGTCTTCCTGATCTTAACTTGAGCATTCTCACGCTGGCGGCGGCGCGCAATGACCGTCCGCCGCTTGAGAGCAGGCGTGCCGCCGTCGAACACGAAAACCGGCTTAGTCCGAAGATAGAGAAGCTTGCAAATTCGACGGAAGAACCCCAATATGTGGGCGTTCCTCACCATTTCCCCCTTCTCATCCCGCATTGCCTTCATGAACTGTATCATCCATATGCTCGCGTCTACAGAGAGAGAGAGGGATTAATACTCAAATAAGCGCAAAATAATTGATTGATCGCGAAATTAGGGCTATTTATGGGGGTTACCGATCGCGAGCTTTTTTCCGGCGAGGGTTTCGACCGAGACGCGGCGGCCGACGGGGGCGAGGAGTTCCCAGAGGCCGTGGACTCCCATTAAATAAGTTTTGTTAGGTTTTTCTTCACGAAATTACAAAATAGGATTTCTGCATATTTCGACAGTTGCAGTCCTTGGCGCCATTGTTGTTCATTTTCTCGTATCTATACCTATACGAAACCCTCTCGTCTCGTAGAAGGTCGGTTTATTTACCGAAGTTGAAACGACGGCGTATGGCAGTTGACCGTTATTGGGATGTTTCCTAATGAATTTAATTTTACTATTTCATTAATTTACAAACGAAAAAAAAAAAATCTTTGTTTTGTTTATGATACGCACCTCGTCCTCATTATGAAACAGTAGTTATTTTGAGGGTTAAGTATGCCTAACGTAGATACTCAAGTGCGAATTAATTCCTAACGAAACGTTAGGTGCTGCCAGCACCCTAACATACCTATAAGTGGTGTAAATCACCCTCTCGTCTAACAGAAAAGTTGACACCGTTAAGAAAAAAATCGATATTTTCATTTTCTTTCTTTTTTGTATGTGTTAAAATGTCCCACATTGGTTGGAAATCTTGGCATGAACCTTCTTATAATGGTGAGGTATCCCTCCCCTTAATAAGACCTTTTTAAGTGGAATTGTGCCCAATATCCAATTCTATTAGTATGCCCCACTTATATTTGATGAATGATAAAAGAATTAATCAAATTGAATACAATTTCGTTTTCTTCTTTTTGCAGTTGCGCATTACCTCCGACTCTACTTCCACCGCCGATGAACTACCGTACTATCTCTCTCTTAGATAATTAGATGTATTGAGAAATTTTTGTTAAGCTAATTTTATTCTTACGGTTGAAATTTTTGTTAATGAAGGTAAGAAATGAATGAATTAAGCAATAATATTCCTATGGCTGGTATATATGAGGAATGGAATGATCATTCCTTAACTAATTTTATTCTTACGGTTAATAATAAAATCCATGTCGCAATTCTTGATGCAAACTTTTGGTGGACGAAGGGAGTACTTATTATAATTGGCTTACTATTAATAATTTTAATAATATTAATATTAATACTAATACTAATACTAATACTAATAATAAATATTATTTTAGTTTTATTGTTTTTATTATACTTACTACAATTAGCTTAATAATAATATTTATTATTTATTATGATTTTACTAATTATTATTTTTAATTTAATTATTATAATTAGCTTAATAATAATTATTATAATAATATTAATACTAATAATTATTATAATATGATTTCTAATAATAACAAATAATAATAAATTAATAATTATTAATTTTTATTATTTTAATTATTATTATTATTATTTCTTATTATTTTAATATTATTGTTTTTATTATAATTATTTTCATAATAATAATTATTATTATTATTATTATTAATTATTATACCATTAATAATAATAATAATATTCATTCCTGAAGATGAGGATTAGCTAATACCAGAGGGAGGGAATGAATGGCTAAACCCATGCTCATGGGATTAGTCATTCCTTAAGGAATGGTCATTCATTCTGAAAAAAATACACCAACCGTGGGATTAGGAATGGAGACAGTAATGATCATTCCTTTCCCATTCCATTCCAGCATATCAGCCATCCCCTTAATTGTGTGATGTAATTGCGTGCCTCCCTTTTTAAAACCCTTCCCCATCTGCAATTGATGAATTCATGATCGATGGGGTTAAAGATTCTCCGACGAAAACTTAGTCGCCAAACCGCCGCCGCCATCGATAATTCTGAAAAAGAAGACGGTATCACCACCACTACTTCTGCAGTTATCCTAGAAGGAGATTCAGAGCTTGACGATGGATTTTGCCATCGTCATTGGATACGGCGTCTTTAGCACAGTTTATCTCGCCCAATTCCGTCGTCCTTAGGCTGCCGCCGTCGTTAATGTCTACGATCGAGGTAATTAAATAATTAATACTCCCTCCGTCTTAGGTTAGTATGGTTCAACTAATATTTTATGCCTCACATATAATCAAATACGCACCACACTTACATTTCATGAAAATTACATTGTTGATTCGAATGTGAGACATTTGGCTGGCTTCTGGTATTAATGTAACCAAGAGCTAGCCACGTGAAATTAACGTAACATCAAAGCAAGAATTAAGCTCACATATGAAGTATACATATAGCTAGAAAATCCCCAAAAATGAAGTATTTCATCATCATCCTCATCTTCTTACAAAAGGCACAACCCAAAATGTTCACTTTAAGCTACAAACAACAAATTATCCAAGAAAATCAAAATGTAGCAACCAGAACAACAAAATTAAGCTCGCAGAAAATAAAATGCATAAGCATGTGCTAATCCGCTCCCAAAATTAAATGGAGTATATGATAACTTCAGCTCAAAAACAGAGGTCACAGTTTCTTCCTTCTTCTGTTGCTCGATTCCCCGTGAGAAAACCCAACTCACAGTTTCTTCCTTCTTCACCGCGGCAGGTTGTGCGTTGACAACATGAATACGAGACGGCGCCACACTGGCCCTCCTTATAGGGCTTGAGCACGACTACACATTGCCCACACCAGCACAACCACTGCAGCAGTTCCTAGTATCCATTTCTCGAGTATTAATTAGCAATATATAATTAATTAAGCAGGAAATATTTGAATATTGATGTTTGGTTTTTGGAAGGATAGGAACATATATATAGTGAAGGATTAGACATTTGAGGTCTTACACACATTGAAAGCTTCATTCATTAATAACTAGAAAAAAGAAGGCCGTGAGTTCATGATCAAGAAGTCTGTTCAATTTCTTGATCATATAACATTTACATAATTATTGCAGCTTCCCAAAAATAAAATTATGTTAAAAGATTATGATCTCGTGCATGTCAACTAATTAATTAACATCTCTAGTAGTGGATATAGAAACGTTCAAGATCAGAAACTCCAAAATAGCTTGACTTTCAAGACGAGTAATAAAAATATGTGTGTTTAGAGAGAAGGGATAGATACGAAATACATGCATATTATAGAAAAGATAACTAGAAAATATTACCTTTCAGTAGTGCAGAGACAGACTCAGAGCAATGATCAACCAAGTATACTAAGTTTGAGGTCGTAGTTGTCGTACTCAGATCGCTGCAACTCCTGAATCTGTTTTGCTGAGTCCTTAGCAGAAGCACTGCAATATTCTAACTCGATTAATTGGAGCGCTGCGATATCCCCGAAGGCGCTGGGGATTTCTTGGAGTCGATAGCAATGTCTTAGACACAAGTGGCGGAGTCTAGAGAAGTTGGTGTCATCAGCTCCCCAATGCACCAGGTGAGGGCTATCAAGATGTAGAAACTGCAGCGAGCGGAATTCATCTCCTTCTGCAGCCTTCCACTCCTCTCTTTCAAAGCTGCAATCTTTTATTTTTAGCACTTCCAAATTAGGTAGTGCACACAGAGTCGTCAGCAATCTGGGAGATATTACACAGTTAACCAGGCTTAAATTCCTAAGTCTAGAAGGAAATCTGACCCCGGGCAGAAAAAGGGAGCCTTTTGGATAGGTTTTGCATGTTAATATTTCGAGTTTGTGAAGACGGCTAAGATCAACTGCAATGGACATTATTGTGTCATCGTAATACAAACCCAAGTTTTTGATATTTGGAATGTTTTTAAAGAAACCACTCTCCATTAGTGAATGTGTTAGCCTCACTAAGGAAATCAGCTGCAACTTGTTCTGAACATCAATATCTTTCAGGTAATCTTCACTTTTGAACAATGTAAATCCATTCACCTTTAGATGTCTTAACTCAGACAGCTGCCATATCTCAGATTGATTCTCAATGTCGCGTAGATCATTACAAATCAAGGTCTGCAGATTCTGCAATCTTGATATCCCAACAGGTAATAAAATACAATTGATAGCTAAGTAGCGTAGGTTAACAAGTTGATATATTTCTCTTGGGAAATCTCCAGCAGTAGCCCCTTCCAAAACATCCAACACCCTAAGCAATCTTAACACAAAAGACTCGGGAAATGGAATTTTACCCATCACACCAATGCATATAAAAGATCGAGTAAGTGACATGGACTCCGCTGAGGCATATACATCTTTAAATCTATGTGGTGTGTGAACACTTACACGGCGTGGCTTAGAGAATCTGACCTCGGGGTTGTTCTTCACATGTAGAAACCTCTCCTCATCAGCTTTCTTTATGCATAAATCCCTCAAAAGATCATGCATGTTGTATCTATTTGGTTTCCCATACTTGTAACGTATAACAACAAGTAGATTCCTCTCCACGAGAGCCTTCAAGTAAACCTCTGCCTCTTCCTCCAGAGTCTTGTCTCCATTTGATTTCACAAATCCTTCGGCTACCCACATACGTATCAGTCTGGAGCCCTTAATCTCGTAATCTTCAGGAAAAGCTCCCATATAGAGGAAACATGGTTTTAAGTGATTGGGCAAGTGGTTATAACTTAAAGATAGTATATTAGAGAACCGATGGTCGTCTGATTCCACAATTGCAGCTCTTACATCGTTCCCAATATTTTCCCAAACATCTTGTGATCTTTCCACCTTAGACAAGAGCCCTCCAATCACATTGATAGCAAGAGGAAGCCCACCACAATCATTCACAATCTTTTTTCCTATCCCATGTAATACATGAGGGCAATCATCTTCTCCAAACACAATTTGGCCAAGTAGATTCCAACTTTCAGACTCATTTAGCAACTGCACCTGATGATGCAGATCACTACGTGAATCTGCGCTTTTCGCCACACCCGATTCCCTAGTGGTGATCACAATTCGACTCCCATTATTGTTGTCTGGGAAGTACCTCCTCATTTCCTCCCAGAATGTAGTGCTCCATACATCATCTAATACAATCATGTATCTTCTACCGTACAAGCTCTGATACAACATAACTTTTAATTCATCATTTCCCTTTTCACTATGTTTGTCATCAGTTTCTTTTCCAATTATGCAACCAACAAGGCTTAAGAGAATTGCTCGTGCATTGTAATCTTGTGAAATTGTGGTCCAAGCACGAAATTTAAAGTGAGAAAGAATGAGTGGATCTTCATAAATCTTTCGAGCAAGAGTGGTCTTACCGATCCCACCCATTCCAACAATGGGGATGATCTCCAGCTTGCTCGTCATCCCAGCCAGCCGATCCTTCAACTGCAACAGATCCGCATTAACTCCCACCACAACGCTCTTGCTGGAACTCGACACAGAATTAGCATCACTACTCATCGAAGAACATCCAATCGGCATCTTCTTTCCCTCCACCTCCACGAGCTTCACCACTTGTTCCATTACAGAATCAAATTCTTGCAATGCTTGCTGCACATCTACTGTCAGCACAAAAAAGCTCACGCCATCGTACACTGAAAGCATCCGATCAACAATGTGAGTTTCAATGATATCTTCTGTTTTATTTACTGCATCTCGGATTTGGTTCTCCAAAATTTCCATTGTGGGGAGTGAAGTTTCTTCAAGAATCTGCTGCACAGAAGCAACTTTTTCTAGGAGGGATTGAAACTGTGGTTTGTTACGTCGGAAATAAAAGTGTGTTTGTTCTGGATCCAAGAGTTGTTGTAGGATGGTGATGAGGGATTGAAGATTGTAGGCCATTTTTTTTTTCTGATCTCTTTTCACTCACAAAGACAAGAAATAATTAAGGTTGTAGAAATCAGAAGAATGATCCAATCTAGCTATAACAATTAGTCAGCTGCATCTAACATAATCATTAATTCAAAATTCTGACAGGTTTCTGAGAGTTGACTTTGAGCAAATTAATATACAAAATTGTTTTTTTATAATAATAAATTGATTAGTTGGCTATGTATTTTATTAGGGTGGTTGTAGTTTGCATTTATTATGCAGTGTTTCTGTCCAGAATTTGCATTATTTCACATTTGGGCATCAATCACGATCCCGAAAACTGAACTTAAATGCACATCACTTGCAACAATTAACCAGAAAATTGTTATATTATAATTATATAGGTAGGAAGTTGGGTGCAGTAGACTTCTTGTGAACAAAGGATGACTGATAATATAAAACTGGGACTGCTAATTTAATATTTTATTTTATGGATTCCTAATTGTAGGGACGTGCAGCTATTCACATTGATCTCCTAAGAAGCAATCAGCTATTGAAGTTGGGCACATGGCCTAGTGCCGAATGAGCCACAACTTTTTTAGGATGGAAAAGATTGCCGTATTGAAACCGATGCATCAAAATGGCCTCCAACATTAGAGATTGGCATCTATAGCAAGAAATTAACAATAAGAAGATGAAAGCCACCTGAACAAGAAGATCAAGTTCCATCGATGGAGGTAAAGAAGCCAAAACAGCAGGATCAACTTTACCATGCATCTCGGGCTGTAAGAAAATACGACAAAAGGAAATATGATGAAAAAGGATCAACTTGATAGATATATATTACTCTAGTTCAATCCCGAATCACACTTACTAGTATCATTTCTTCATCTTCATCATCGTCCTCATCAAAGACTCCGTCATCAGGAGCACCTGATGTCGATGCACCAATACCAAAACCTCACTCTCCTCTGCAGCAATAGAAGCTGCCAACCTAAATCAACTAGTTAACAGAAGTCATGCTACATTTACATCAAATTAGAGCAATAAGCAACAGAAAATCCGGCATAACTCACATTTCGTCTAACTCTTCTTGTCGGAAACTTGCAGCCACATCACCACCATCTTGTTTCTGCTCTCCCGCCTCGTTACAAGGTTCTGGTTCGACGGGCCTTTTTCCTTTGATATCATTCTCCAGCCTCTGTTTTTTAAAGATCTGCGGCCATCTCTTGCAACCTCATTGTCTTAAGCTATAAACAAGAAATCAAACAATTACTTTTACACGCAGTAAATAAAATGTTTGTACTTGAACAAGGTGCAATCACTTGATTATAAACTCGAAACCACGAAATTATAAAATTCAATGAACTAATAAGAAAAGGCTCACATGATTGAGCAGCAACTTCTCCGCAGTCTTCCTGATCTTAACCTGAGCATTCTCACGCTGGCGGCGGCGCGCAATGACCGTCCGCCGCTTGAGAGCAGGCGTGCCGCCGTCGAACACGAAAACCGGCTTAGTCCGAAGATACAGAAGCTTGCAAATTCGACGGAAGAACCCCAATATGTGCGCGTTCCTCACCATTTCCCCCTTCTCATCCCGCATTGCCTTCATGAACTGTATCATCCATATGCTCGCGTCTAGAGAGAGAGAGATTGCAGAATCTTTAGGTCGAGAGCAAAACCAGAAATTGCTGAAAGTTGATGAATTTACAGGTCATTACCCCTTTTATAAACGAAAATTTAACTTAAAATTCTGGTTTTTGTTTATGATACACACACCTTGTCAGTAGTCTTTTTATTTTGAATTATACTCCCCCGTCCCATTGAAATTGTTCTCCTTTTTTTTATTGTTCCATTTAAATTGTCATGTTTCCCAAAAAGAAAATATTAGCTCTTCAAAAGTAATAAGACCTACCAATTTTCTGTCTTTATGACAATTTCAGTGGGAGGAAGGGAGTATTTCATACCAATTACCTCAAAATTCAGTATTTTGACAAGTTTTGGGAAGGTGTTCCATTAAATAAGAAATATCGTATATATTATAAAGAATTGGATCACATACATTCTAGGGTTACTTGCATAAATGAATAAATAGAGTTACTTGCAATAAATGAACCAAATTCACGAAGGCCACAATAAATGAAATTACTTTTCGGAAAAATTTATATGTTATACAGTTATAGGAAGTCAATAATTATACCAAAATTTAAATGAAGCAAATTACCAAAATTAAGCTCAAATCACCAAAACTCAATGCCATTATTGAATAAATTGGATCTTCGATTGTTCAACTGTTTGCTTCTTTAGTTTCTCTTCCCAAACTTAGGGTTTTTTTTTCACGGCCATCACATATCAAATGCAACTAACGTTGTCGTTTTGGATCATGTTATTTGAAGCCGGTTCATATTGCTATGAACCAAAGTTTTTTTTTTTTTTGACATAATTACAACGTGTATATATATAATCAAATCAAACACTGCATCACCATATAGGCGAGACCTCTACACCATACAAAGGTGACACCACTACACCATAATGCAGGGTGGGACAACTACACCACTAAACAAGGTGGGGAATATAACCAAAGTTTTAATCATTTAGGAATGCATGTATATGATATTTAGTAGAGCTGGCAATTTTCCGGGCCGGGCCGGGCCGGCCCGAGCCCGAGCCCGCCGGGCTTTTTGGAAAAATCGGGCCGAGCCGGCCCGACCCGAAAATCCTCCGGGCCAAGAAATGTGAAGCCCAACCCGGCCCGGAAACCCCCTTTATAGTGTAAATTTACCGGGCCGGGCCGGCCCGAACCCACCGGGCTTTTCCCCATTCCGGGCCGGGCCGGGCCGGCCCAAAATTTCGCCGGGCCTGGATTTTTGGAGCCCAGCCCGGCCCGAAGTAGAACGACTTGCATAAAATTTATAATATCACACACAAGTTTAGAATAATATCACACACAAAATTTATGATTAAAATTTGGTGGAGAAGAGGCAAAACCGGCCGCCATTAATTTACCACAAAAACTTCATTTTTCCTATGTTGAGTTGAAAGAAAAACTATGTAAACATTGGGTTTGCGCAAAGCCACGTTATATATACACATATCATCTCTCTCTCTCTCCTCTCTCTCACCGACTGACCACGTGCGCCTGAAAATCAAAATCTTGTGAAACAGCGAAATTAATTAGGACAGTACATGTCGACATATTCGATTCATTCTCCATTATACATATTTCTATTTTCTTGTTGTTTTCTCTTTCGTTATCTACTTTTTTCCTAATCTCGAACACCCACCAAAAAAACGCAGACTTTTAAAATTAATAATTCGACTGGCGTTCTTGATCCACTGATCCTATTGTTTTTCTCTCATCTCTGGGTTAGTTTCGAGTGTTTCTTTCTGCTAATTAATGGTTTTCTGTTTTGCCCAATCTTTGGAAAGAAGATGATTTAGGGTTGTCGGATTCTTGATTTTTCGGACCATGGAGTGTGATTGGAAATGCTTTTGATGTTGTTTAGATTCAATGGCGATGTGGGCTCTTATGATTCTGCACTTTTTCCGTTTTCTGATGATTGGTTGGAGGAATTTTGTGTTGGATCGAGTTGTTTTGCCTTTCTTTCTTATAAATGATGTTGTATTTTTGATGGTGATGTGATTGAAGAATTTGCGAGTTAGAGAATGTGGATGTGACTTAATCACTCATTTGAGAATTAATCCTAAAATGTAAGAATTTAAAACCATTGCTCATTTGGAGTTGTCTTCTCCCATTATTGAATTTGTAAGTAGAAGGTTGCCACTTGGTCAAAGTTAAAGAATGTTATAGGAATTGCATTAGTATAAACTAAATTGCCAAATTGAAATCATTATATAGTAGTATATGTTAATGTCATTGAAGTTCTTGAAAATTAATATTGTTGAAAGCCAAGAACTCAGTTGAAAAGAGAACCTTTTAGTCGAAAAGTCATAAACTTCGGAGTTCCAAAGCTAGAGATTGCATAATGTCGTCATGCCTTATGCATTTCTATGGCTGAGTGTTGCTGGAGTTTGGCACTCCTTCAATGCCTTGGTCTTATGCTAGAAGGATGTCGATTTTTATGAAACCATCTTCTCATCATGGGGTCATCTGGCTATCGTTCAGTGCTGTTGATATGCTTCGTTTACTATTTGCTTACTTATATACCCATGGTGGGAATATTATCTCAGAATGACTTAAATATAAGGAAATTTCATGGTTCATAGCAATTTCAATGTGAAGAATTCCACAAAACTGTAGATGTCTCGAGCAAGTTTAGAGTTTCCAAGTAGTAATAGTTGTTTAACCATTACAGCTAGTTTTCTCACACCTGCAATTTGAAGTTTGACGTCTTGAAAATTCTGCAATCCATTAGCACACCTTGTGATGATTCCGTTTTCTTTTCGTTTCACTCATTACTATTCTTTCTTGAACTTGTAATAAAAGAACTATCTCAACTGTTTTCACTTTGTTCCTTGTTAGGCAGTATAAGGATAGCTCTTAGACAAAATGTCTTCTCCCAGCAAGAGGCGTGATATGGATGTCATGAAATTGTAAGTGTTTCTTGGATAATTTCTTTATATTTCTCCAACTATCTCGAGGGATATCCAGTTTATGTTCACCAATAGGATTGACTAGACTAGAGTATATATTCTTGCGTAATCACATTGTGTTCATTGGTTCTGTCTGCTTTTTTATATTGTTTGG
Organism: Agastache rugosa; assembly: GCA_031470985.1. Lineage (NCBI taxonomy): Eukaryota > Viridiplantae > Streptophyta > Magnoliopsida > Lamiales > Lamiaceae > Agastache > Agastache rugosa. The sequence continues at coordinate 219,347 of CM062606.1, forward strand.
CATTCATAGCTTTTGATTCAATTCTCTTAATTCTTTGATCTAACCTTCATGTTTTTGTTGTAGAATGATGAGTGACTACACTGTGGAGCCCATAAATGATGGCATCAACGAGTTCAATGTGGAATTTCATGGCCCAAAAGAAAGTAATGCCACCCTACTATAGCATGCGATTTGCCTCTATTTGATATGACTTAAATTTATACACTTGCTTATTATAATTATGTTGGTGAAGCTATTTATAATGATCTGCATAGTCGAAAAGTGATTAGTTCAGATAGATGCTTTCGGTGCCATGGGAATTTACTGGTGATGGATCTTTTTGAAGTTCTGAAAAAATTGATATCATGTTTTAGCCATTATACTATATCAAGTTTGGGGAGGATGTTTCTGACATTGACATTAATTTTTAGGTCCGTATGAAGGTGGAGTTTGGAAAGTTCGTGTGGAACTTCCGGATGCTTATCCGTACAAGTCTCCTTCCATTGGGTTTGTCAACAAAATCTTCCACCCCAATGTTGACGAGCTGTAAGTTCCATATACTTTTTGTTTCAGCTGTTTCACAATAATATAAAATCTGTGAATTCTTAAATGCGGAATTATGTTTTGCTGCATGTGTATAATTAGAAGTTTCACACACAATAACTTAGCAGTTCTGTCAATAATTATGCTGTTTTGTGTACTTGAAGAAAACACCTGAAATTCTGTTTTTGAATGATAGGTCGGGCTCTGTATGCTTGGATGTCATCAACCAGTCATGGAGTCCGATGTTTGGTAAGTTTATTGGTTGATTGGAGATCATTGTCAGGATACCGAAGAACTTGGAGGAACTCGTTTTTCATGATTAACACACTTAAATTTCAATCAGTTGTATGATGTGTGGGTAACAACACTAGTTGTAACCTTTCTGTATCCCGATTTTCTTGAGTCACTGTGGAGCCTGCACTAGGGCAGGGGTGGAGCTACTCATGGGCCAAGGAGGCCTTGGGGCCCCTCTTTTTCTTATTTTTTTTATTGAAGTGGTACTATTATGTGTTTTCTCCAGAAAAAAATAATGTCTCATTTATATATTTGGGCTGTCACTTGAAATCCTTGCTCCGTTGCTGTTTTACATTGCTTGAATAATTTGTTATCTTAGGCCTGATCCTCGGAAGCAATGATTTTGTGAGGTTTGTACAAGCACGGGCTAATGGCAAGAATGTGATTTTAACTTTGTGCATATTTTCATCAAAATTCAAATTATGTGAAAAGATTGACATTGCCTTGACAAATGTATATACATATGCAGATCTCTTGAATGTGTTTGAGGTTTTCCTCCCCCAACTTCTACTCTATCCAAATCCTTCAGACCCACTGAACGGAGATGCTGCGTCTCTGATGATGAAAGATAAAGCGCAATACGAGCAAAAAGTCAAAGGTATGCTGTTTTACTATCTTTTGAAAGGTGAAGTAGGAAAAAGAAAGTTGCTAGGGAGAGCATGAATAATGAGTAATCTATACTATTTTAATTTCTGAGGATAGTTTTGTAATTATATGTAAATAGGTTTCATTTATTCTGATATAAGATAAGAATCATTTTGTATAAAAAAATCTTAAAAAACGTGATGAAAATTGTCTATTTTTTGGTGTGTATGCATATATATATATATATACCATTTAGCTAGCAAACAGGCGAAACATAGTGGATGTAAGATCAGGATATGTTAGATGTTCGAAAATGGTAAGTTTGTCGCTACGTATATTTCTCACACCTTTTCTCGTCCGATCCAGAGTATTGTGAGCGCTACGCTAAGAAGCAGCACGGCGACAATAGTGTAAGTGACGAAAGTGAGGACGAAGTAAGCGACAACGAGGCTTACAGCGACGGGCGGAGCGAGAGCGAGGACGAAGTTGCTGGTCGTGCCGATCCTTAGGGCACGAAAACTGGGTGGATCCATTATTTTGTTAAATTTAAATGTATCATGAATGTTACTATCATGTACAATAGGACTTTAGAAGGCATCAGGTTTAGTGACTTAGGTATTATGAAATGAAATATCCCTCTGTAGTAAAATATTTCACTTCACATTTTCTAGTTAATTATGTAATACTTGCACATTCAGGCTTATATATTATTGTTTGATGTTGTCTAAAGTGCAAAATGCATTAAAATTTCCGATTTTTTTTTTCAAATTCTGATTTATTTCATAACCTTTTAAAATTTGCACCAAAATTCACTATCTTTTAATTTTTCTGATTTTTCACCCAAAAACAATTTGGGAAAAAAATCGAGGGTGACATGTCCAATTAAGACTGACGTGGCATTCAAAATATGAGATAAAAAAAATAGTTTGATTTCTATTGATTTGTTGCAACTAAAGAAAGTGAAATAAAATCAAAGAAACATTCTTTTTTATCAATTATTGAAATATTATCACTCCGAAATATTATTAAATTATTCTTAATGGTCATGCTTATATATTGCCAAATAAAAATATTTGTTAAAGGAAGTACAATAAAATCGAAGAAACAACCTTATTGAGGTATTTTATTTTAATAATATAGTTCGCCATCTATTTTCGACGGAATACACACTAATAATAATACAATTGGTTGTGTACAGAATTGTTGCAAGTATTTCAATTTTTTAAATTAAATATATTCTCTAAAAGGCCAACAATGAATCGATGAGCCCAAAAATTATAATAAAACATCTAACCAAAAATCATAATAGACAATTTAAGCCCACAGCCCAAAAACCTTAAATTAATAAATACTATAAAATCCATGTTTTAATTCTTCTTCTTCTTCTTCGTAATTTCTGCGATCAAATTCCCCAAATCCTCCAATCTCGATCCCCAATCAGTCGCAAATCTTCATTACCGAAGCTTCCCTACTGAAATTATTTGTGGCCGATCTTTAATCTCAGTCTGCATAAGATTCTTCCGAATCTCATATTGAAGAAGAAGATGATGATGGCTTTTGCAGTAGCTCTCAGCGGCAGAAGAATTGCAGGTAGATTCGGCACTCTCGCTCATCCATCCTCTTTCTACTCTTATGATTTGAGCAATCGAGGTACGAGACATTTCGCACGTATGGTCAGAGTAGATTTCAGTTCTATAAAGGACATGAAGTCCGCTAGTTCCTTGTTTGATGCATTTATGAGGGTTAGGCCTCCGCCTTCTCATTCTATGTTCACCAATCTGCTTAGTGTTGTTGTGAAAATGGAAGAATACACACATGCCCTATCAATGATTGACGAAATGCGTCAATCAGGTGGACCTATAGATGTGTACACTATGAATATTGCCATCAATTGTTATTGCCTTTTGAATCGGGTGGACTTTGGGTATGCTATGTTGGGCTGCATTTTCAAGCTCGGTTACGAACCAAATGTGGTGACGTTTAACACACTTGTAAAGGGGCTTTGCTTAAATGATAAGGTGATCGAGGCAGAAAAATTTGTCAGTAACTTGTTAGCTTACAATCTCTGTGAGCCGAATGTAGTTATGATTAACACTCTGATTAAAGGACGCTGCAAGGATGGAAGGGTTGAGGATGCTCTCCAGCTCCTCCATAAAATGATTGCCAAGGGCATTAGTCCTGATATTATCACCTATAGTACATTGATCGACGGGTACTGTTTGCAAGGCCAGATGGACGAAGCAATAGAAATATTTCATTCCATTGTGAATCAGGGCCTTAAGCCAGATATATTGACCTTCAATTGTTTGATAAAAGGATATTGCAAGAAAGGAATGGTGGAGGAGTCTGTGCATGTTATGGACATCATGATACGACATAACATTAGTCCCAATATTATCACTTACAATACATTGATAGATTGGTACTGTTCGCAAGGACAGATGGATGAAGCAATAGAAATATTCCATTCCATTCTGAATCAAGGCCTTCAGCCGGACATAGTCACCTTCAATTGTTTGATAAAAGGATATTGCAAGAAAGGAATGGTGGAGGAGTCTGTGCATATTATGGACATCATGATACGACATAACATTAGTCCCAATATTATCACTTACAGTACATTGATCGACGGGTACTGTTCGCTAGGACAGATGGATGAAGCAATAGAAATATTTCATTTCATTGTGAAACAGGGCCTTAAGCCAGACATATTGACCTACGGCTCATTGATAAAAGGATACTGCAAGAAAGGACGGGCTGTTCAAGCTTGGTATCTTTTCCAAGAAGTGTTTCGTAAAGGTTTGCAACATACGCCGCATACATATAACACCATGCTTCATGGATTATTTGATGAAGGTAGATTTAATGAAGGTTGGAAGCTTTTGAATTATATGGAAGCTCAGCAAGTACCTCTCGATTTATGTACTTGTAATATCTTGTTAGATGGCTTGGTAAAGTCTAATCAGATTGATAAGGCATTTTCATTTCTATGCCTGATGGAAGATAGAGGATTATGTCCTAATGTAGTCTCGTACGGCACTCTAGACGATGGTTTGTGTGCACATGGAAGACTTGAAGCCGCTAGAAATATTCTTAATCACCTTCCTTCAAATGGTTTGCAACCTAATGTTCGAATGTATAACATGATTGTTGCCTCACTTAGTCGAAAGGGGTTAACAGAGGAGGTACAATGTTTGCTTAGGGAAATGGAGGGGAATGGTTGTACACCGACAAGTACAACTTACAATCTTATCATCATAGGTCTAGTCTAGGGAAACGAGCTGTACAGGGCAATGCCGTTCGTGGACGAAATGAGCAAAAGGGGATTCATGCCTGACTCATTTACTGTTTCAATGTTACCAGAAGAAGAAAGAAGGAAATTCTTGTGGGAATGATTAGAGAAATTGTGCCAGAGAATAAGCAGTCAATTTAATTTCTTGTCTGAAATAGATTATGCTTTTGGTTCTGCCGAAATGAAGGTATGCATGTTGAATGGAATGTTCCAACTTTTAAATTAATTAGATCAACACATTCTAATCCAAATGTTTTGTTTAATTGATGTTATCAGGGTGATATGATGGAGCCGGGAGAGGGAAGAAGACAAGCAGATTCTGATTGGAAAGTAGCCTACTCTCAAAAAATTATATGCGCTGTCGGATGATAAGTTTTTGGAACAATATGTCAGCCCTTATTCGGAAAAAGTTGGGGAAGCATTTAGGAGCATGAGTCATCTAAAGGGCAAGATAAGTGAGACATGAGAACACATGCTTGTATGCATTAGCCTTCGGTAAAATCTGATAAGTTGTAATTAGCAACTAGCAATGAGAACTTTGCTGCCTTTTGAAGCTAACTTAACATATTTAGGTTAATCTTCTAATTTTCTTGCTACAAATGATTATTCTGCCCTATTTCTGTTGTGTTTCTGAAATTCTGCCTTATGTCGTTTCACACGTAGATGTGTGGCCAATGCATCTTTTTCTTTGATATTGTTATGTGAGTTTTGAATTGTTCAATTATAAATGCTGAGAAGTGAGAAGTGGCATAGTTTATCTGAAAAATGCATTATTGTGATTTAGGTATTTTACCTAATTCATCATTGGAAGTCTAAAATGCTATCATATTCCTCGTAAGAATATGATTATGCAATAATCTTGATGCTGTTTATATCATCTCATTATTAGATGTTCTGATGCTATTTCATCGCTAAAACGAGAAGTTCAAACATATCCGATGCCATTGAAGGTGTGCACTAATCTCGGACATTAACATGGCTTCTTTGATGCTTTATTTTCTGCATTCTTTTCTTTATTCTTTCCTTGCAATCTTCTTTTTCAGTGGGAAGGTTTATTTTAATGTTCTATTAGGATTTTGTGTGGAGATATTTGAATGACGAAATTGTTGTGTGTGGGATTGTTGTGTGTGGGATTGTTGTGTGTTGCTTGTTTCATTATTTACTTCTAGTTCTAGCTTTTCCATCCAGGTTTAGTTTTTTATTTTTTAATATCTACTAAATTTTCTACTTTTCAGTGCTTTTGTGTTTAAAGTTATCAATCTGATAAGCTGATGTAAGAAGTTAGATCTAAAAATGAGATAAATTCATATCTAGGTTCTTGTATTTCATCTGTGTGTGTGTGTGTGTGTGTGTGTTTTCCATACTTTTTATTTGTTAAGTTCAGTTTTTTTGGTTTAGTTGGGGGATGGGGGATGGGGTATTGTGGATCGAACCACAATCCATCATCCTCTAAAGGATGTTAGTTTAAGTTTATGTACTTTCAGTTATGTCAAAATTGATGCTTTTGAGAATTAAGAACTTTTTTGTATGTTCACTAATTCAACCCTCAAGTAGCATAGCAGATCTAGGTCTGAAAGACTCTCTAATTGTGAAGCATCATCGTTGGATTCTTTAGATCTCAAGTAGCATAGCAGATCTAGGTCGGAATAGATCTGAAAATAGATCTAGAAATAGAGAGATTATGACTGAGAAAATGAAGATGTGTGAAGGCGCCGGCAGCGGCGATGGCGGTGGCTATGGCATAAAGAAGAGAAGAAAATCGGTGGTGGCAATGGAAAATAGATAGAGATCGAGAGAGCAAGAGAGAGAGAGAGAGAAAGAGAAACAACACACTATGGAGATGAAAGTCTGCCGAAGAAGACGATCGGAGGCGGTGGCGAAAAGGAGGCAGTGGCGATGGTGGTAGTAGTGGCGGTGGTGATGGCAGGAAGAAGAAGAAGAAGAAGAAGAAGAAAAAGATGGCAGAAAGAGAGAGAGTACGTGAGAGAAGAGAGAGAAAAAATGAGAGTGGGGGTGGTGGATGTAGTATATGTTTCTTTTTTTTTACTTAAATGTTATTTTAGTCCATTCATACTAAAGTTGGACAAAATTTATAATAAACTAAGATTTTGATAACTTTTATTTTCCACTATCCATAGTGGCTATTTCACATGATAAACTCTTAAAAAAATGTCACTTTTGCTTGGCAAAAGAAATTTTGGCCACACATTAAAAAAACGATAGATTTTAATCACTCTTACAAAATTACAATCTTAAAATATTAATATTTTAGGGATTATTACAAAATTGCAAACTTAAAATACCATAAGGATTTATTTTATTTTAGTTTTTCAAATTGTTGGGGGCTTTCAAAATATCATTCCAAGTAAAAAAATAAAAAAGGTTCGAAAGATTATTGATTGCCATAGTTTATGGGGATGATTCTAATTGTAACCAATTGAAATGTTGGATGCTGAAATGACAATGAATAAAAGTCATGTTATATTTGTAATTGTGAATCTAGGTTGTATCTTGAGATGAAATTAACTCTTATTTTTACTATTACATAAATATAATTGTGAATATAATTTTTACTATTTGTAACTGGTAAAGGGTTCTGTGTTCTTGTCGCCGCATCACGCCGCGTCGCCCCTCACCACCCAGTCGCACCTCACCAACCAGACCACCCACTCGTTATATGTTATAATCTAATTGTGAAAAAGTTCATAATTTGGGTATTAAACAGCAATTTTCCCTATAGATCATATGATGTCACAACTGTTATAGACTGAATCTTTTCTCTCTTTATACACATAACGACTCATAATTGTATTACTTCCCATTAAGATCTTTGTGTGACTGAAATTCTCCTCTTTAAACTCTTTCAACACTTCACTACTCACAATTGGTCGAAACTCGAAACTATTTACATTCTTCACTAAAACTCTTCGTACGACATTCTTTCCTGATATTGTGACTGATTATAGAGAACAAAAATATATTTATATTGTTTAAACTGCTATATAATTCATAGTATACTGAGTAAATATTATTTTTATAGTATAATATTTCATGATAATTTTTTCTTTTACAATGTAAAATCAATGTTCACAAAATGATAAAATTTGTGTCTACAATGATACCTCCCCCATTCACTTGTGTCGTATACAGCTAGAAATCTGAGCTGTATTTCATAATAAGTCACAACAAAAAACATTTCTTCATCTTCAGAGTTGTCGAGTGTGTTTAGTTTCAAATTTTTAATGTTTTAACTGATTTTCCTTCTCAACTCTTTAGTTTGGATGGAAATATATCATAACAATAAAATAGAAAATATAATAATATTATATTAGATGTATTAGACATGTCTTTTTTTTTTTTTGCGGATTAATCAAAAATTTCATTACGAAAGAGGACTAGCATCCTTGGAAATGATACGCCGAAGCGCTACAAGAAATGGATTATCCGCATCAAGACATGTCTTAGTCGTATGATATATTATTAAGATGGATAGATTCAATTCTTTTTTTTTTTTTTTTTTTTTTTTTTTTTTTTTTTTTTTTTTTGAGGAGAGGGACCAATTCAATCTTGCTAACTGAACATCCCGAAAAAAATTGAAGGAAAAAAAAAAACTGTCGCGTTCCCAATTTCTGCGATCAAATTCCCCAAATCCTCCAATCAGTCGCAAATCTTCATTACCGAAGCTTCCCTACTGAAATTATTTGTATCCGATCTAATCTCAGTCTGCATAAGATTCTTCCGAATGTCATATTGAAGAAGAAGATGATGATGGGATTTGCAGTAGCTCTCAGCGGCAGAAGAATTGCAGGTAGATTCGGTACTCTCGCTCATCCATCCTCTCTCTACTCTTATGATTTGAGCAACCGAGGTACGAGACGTTTCTTACCTATGCTCAGAGTAGATTTCAGTACTATCGAGGACATGAAGTTTGCTCGTTTCTTGTTTGATGCATTCATTAGGGTTAGGCCTCCGCCTTCTCATTCTATGTTTAACGATTTGCTTGGTGCTGTTGTGAAGATGGAAGAATACACACATGCCCTATCAATGTTCGACGAATTGCGCCAATTAGGTGGACCTATAAATGTGTACACTATGAATATTGCCATCAATTGTTATTGCCTTTTGAATCGGGTAGACTTTGGGTTTGCTATGTTGGGCTGCATTTTCAAGCTCGGTTTCGAACCAAATGAGGTGACTTTTAGCACACTTGTAAAGGGGCTTTGCTTAAATGATAAGGTGATCGAGGCAGAAAAATTTGTCAGTAACTTGTTAGCTTACAATCTCTGTGAGCCGGATGTAGTTATGATTAACACTCTGATTAAAGGACGCTGCAAAGATGGAAGGGTTGAGGATGCTCTCCAGCTCCTCCATAAAATGATTGCCAAGGGCATTAGTCCTAATATTATCACCTATAGTACATTGATAGACGGGTATTGTTTGCAAGGCCAGATGGACGAAGCAATAGAAATATTTCATTCCATTGTGAATAAGGGCCTTAAGCCAGACATATTCACCTTCAATTGTTTGATAAAAGGATATTGCAAGAAAGGAATGTTGAAGGAGTCTGTGCATGTTATGGACATCATGATACGACAGAACATTAGTCCCGATATTATCACCTATAATACATTGATCGACGGGTACTGTTCGCTAGGCCAGATGGATGAAGCAAAAGAAATTTTCCGTTCCATTGTGAATCAGGGCCTTAAGCCAAATATATTCACCTTCTTTTGTTTGATAAAAGGATATTGCAAGAAAGGAATGGTGAAGGAGTCTGTGCATGTTATGGACATCATGATACAACATAACATTAGTCCCGATATTATCACCTACACTACATTGATCGACGGGTACTGTTCGCTAGGCCAGATGGATGACGCAATAGAAATATTTCATTTCATTGTGAAACAGGGCCTTAAGCCAAACATACGGCTCATTGATAAAAGGATACTGCAAGAAAGGACGGGTTGTTCAAGCTTGGTATCTTTTCCAAGAAGTGTTTCGTAAAGGTTTGCAACATACACCGCATACATATAGCACCATGCTACATGGATTATTTGATGAAGGTAGATTTACTGAAGGTTGGAAGCTTTTGAATCATATGGAAGCTTAGCAAGTACCTCTCAATTTATTTACTTGTAACATCTTGTTAGATGGCTTGGTAAAGTCTAATCAGATTGATAAGGCATTTTCATTTCTATGCTATATGGAAGATAGAGGATTATGTCCTGATGTAGTCTCGTACGGCACTCTAGTCAATGGTTTGTGTGCACATGGAAGACTTAATGCCGCTAGAAATATTCTTAATCAACTTCCTTCAAAAGGTTGGCAACCTAATGTTGCATTGTATAACATGATTGTTGCCCCACTTAGTCGAAAGGGGTTAACAGAGGAGGTACAATATTTGCTTAGGGAAATGGAGGGGAATGGTTGTACACCGACAAGTACAACTTACAATCTTATCATCATAGGTCTAGTCAAGGGAAACAAGCTGTACAAGGCAATGCCGTTCGTGGAGGAAATGAGCAGAAGGGGATTCATTCCTGACTCATTTACTGTTTCAATGTTACCAGAAGAAGAAAGAAGGAAATTCTTGTGGGAATGATTAGAGAAATTGTGCCCGAGAATAAGCATGGTCAATTTAATTTCTTGTCTGAAATAGATTATGCTTTTGGTTCTGCCGAAATGAAGGTATGCATGTTGAATGGAATGTTCCAACTTCTTAATTAATTAGATCAATACATTCTAATCCAAATGTTTTGTTTAATTGATGTTATCAGGGTGATATGATGGAGCCGGGAGAGGGAAGAAGACAAGCAGATTCTGATTGGAAAGTAGCCTAGTCTCAAACAATTATATGCGCTGTCGGATGATAAGTTTTCGGAACAATATGTCAGCCCTTATTCGGAAAAAGTTGGGGAAGCATTTAGCAGCATGAGTTATCTCAAGGGCAAAATAAGTGAGACATGAGAACACATGCCTGTATGCATTAGCCTTTGGTAAAATCTGATAAGTTGTAATTAGCAACTAGCAATGAGAACTATGCTGCCTTTTGAAGCAAACTTAACATATTTAGGTTAATCTTCTAATTTTCTTGCTACAAATGATTATTCTGCCCTATTTCTGTTATGTTTCTGAAATTCTGCCTTATGTCGTTTCACACGTAGATGTGTGGCCATATTCAGTCATGCATCTATTTCTTTGATATTGTTATGTGAGTTTTGATTGTTCAATTAGAAATGCTGAGAAGTGAGAAGTGAGAAGTGACATAGTTTATCTGAAAAATGCATTATTGTGATTTAGTTATTTTACCTAATTCATCATTGGAAGTCTAAAATCCAATCATATTCCTCGTAAGAATATGATTATGCAATAATCTTGATGCTGTTTCTATCATCTCATTATTAGATGTTCTGATGCTATTTCATCGCTAAAACGAGAAGTTCAAACATATCCTATGCCATTGAAGGTGTGTGCTAATCTCGGACATTTTCATGGCTTCTTTGATGCTTAATTTTCTGCATTCTTTTCTTTTTTCTTTCCTTACAATCTTCTTTTTCAGTGGGAAGGTTTATTTTAATGTTCTATTAGGATTTCGTGTGGAGATATTTGAATGACGAAATTGTTGTGTGTGGGATTGTTGTGTGTTGCTTGTTTCATTATTTACTTCTAGTTCTAGCTTTTCCACCCTGGTTTAGTTTTTTTTTTTTGTTTTTTAATATCTACTAAATTTTCTACTTTTCAGTGCTTTTGTGTTTAAAGTTATCAATCTGATAAGTTGATGTAAGAAGTTAGATCTAAAAATGAGATAAATTCATATCTAGGTTCTTGTATTTCATCTGTGTGTGTGTGTGTGTGTGTGTTTTCCATACTTTTTATTTGTTAAGTTCATTTTTTTTGGTTTAGTTGGGGGATGGGGGATGGGGTATGGTGGATCGAACCACAATCCATCATCCTCTAAAGGATGTTAGTTTAAGTTTATGTATTTTCAGTTATGTCAAAATTGATGCTTTTGAGAATTAAGAACTTTTTTGTATGTTTACTAATTCAACCCTCAAATTAACTGCTAAGACTTGGTTTGCTTCTTTTTGAATAAAGACTTGTATCTTGTTTTTTTTTTTTTGCATTAGTTATTTAATTTGATGGAGTTATGGGTATTCGTAGCGGCATCAGATCTTGTGATGAAGCTGCAATAAAGTTCTGAGGTGTCGATGCCGTCATTAACTTCAACGTCAGTGACTATGAGGAAACTGGTGAGGAAGTTTATGCATAATTCTTCTTTGCAAATTAAATATGTTTTGGTACATCTATCGATGTTGATTTCATGAAAGAAAGTGTAGTAGAACTCGAATTTTGACGTAGTTAATTTTCTCATTTTGTGCTAGTTGTATGATGCATATGATGAATCTGTTCAAGTAGGAACTTGTGCATATACAATGTCGACAGAGCACTGTAATCTTGAGAGACAGTTCTAAATACAGACGCGTGACATTCCAAAGATGCGGGCGTTGGGAGGCTTGGTTGGGACAGTTTCTTGGCAAGAAGTAACTAATTCTTGCCTTACTGATAACACTCTATTTGGTGAAATTTTATTTTAGATGTGATTAAATTGAAGGATTTGGATAGGCGATTCGGTCTATTTCCTGTGACCAATTATTGTTGGAAACATTCTTGTTGGTACTATGTATGGATGGTGCTTTCTTCCTTGAAGATATCGAAAAATGTTGTCTAATGAGTGCAATTCAGGATTCATGGAATTAGTTTCACTGAATGTAGATGTTGATATTAAGGTTTATCAAGTGAAAATTAGCCTAGAGAATGGTTTTAAGATTAGGTTTTCTTAGTGAAGATTGCAATTTGATGCAGGTATATATTTCTTGGCTTTTTTACTCTAAAGTAGAGGCTGCAAGGTCGTAATTGTTATGAATAATACTAAATTTAATACCATGAAATCTCTCAACCAAAATCGGGTCTCATCTAATTGTCCGTCTATTTTTTTTTTATTTTATTTCTTGCAAATTAGGGCTTATGATAAGGCAGCCATCAAGTGAATTGGAAGGGTAGTTGTCACCAACTTCAAGTGTAGCTCATACGACGGGGAGATGATACCGGAATCACGTAATGAAACACATACTCTTAAGTTTTCTATTAGGATTTTGTGTGGAGATATTTGAATCCAGAAGACTAAATTGTTGTGTGGGATTGTTGTGTGTTGCTTGTTTCATTATTTACTTCTAGTTCTAGCTTTTCCACCCAGGTTTAGTTTTTTTTTTAATATCTACTAAATTTCCTTAGTAAGTGTTTCTTGGATAATTTCTTTATATTCTTCCAACTGGCTTGAGGGATATCCAATTCATGTTAACCAATAGGATTGACTAGAGTATATATTCTTGCCTAATCACACTGTGTTCATTGGCAGTCATAGCTTTTGATTCAATTATCGGGATTCTTTTACCTAACCTTCATGTTTTTGTTGTAGAATGATGAGTGACTACACTGTGGAGCCCATAAATGATGGCATCAACAAGTTCAATGTGGAATTTCATGGCCCAAAAGAAAGTAATGCCACCCTACTTTGCCTCCATTTGATATCACTTAAATTTATACGCTTGCTTATTATAATTATGTTGGTGAAGCTATTTATAATGATTCGCCGCTTTTATTTTCTCATTTTTGGTCCCCCCCCCCTCCCCCCATGGGAGATTGTATCACAACAAGATTAGTTTCTTAATTCACTAAATTATTTAGTCGTTGCTTATGCTTCTTATAGTCGAAAAGTGATTATTTCAGATAGATGCTTTTGATGCCATGGGAATTGACTGGTGATGGATCTTTTTAAAGTTATGAAAAAATTGATCTCATGTTTTAGGTTTTAGCCCTTCTACCATATCAAGTCTGGGGAGGATGTTTCTGACATTGGCATTAATTGTAGGTCCGTATGAAGGTGGAGTTTGGAAAGTTCGTGTGGAACTTCTGGATGCTTGTCCTTACAAGTCTCCTTCCATTGGGTTTGTCAACAAAATCTTCCACCCCAATGTTGATGAGCTGTAAGTTCCATATACTTTTTGTTTCAGCTGTTTCACAAGAAAATAAAATCTGTGAATTCTTAACTGCGGAATTATGTTTTAATGTGTATAACTAGAAGCTGCACACACAATAACTTGGCAGTTCTGCCAATAATTATGCTGTTTTTTGTACTTGAAGAAAGCACCTGAAATTCTGTTTTTGAATGATAGGTCGGGCTCTGTATGCTTGGATGTCATCAACCAGTCATGGATTCCGATGTTTGGTAAGTTTATTGGTTAATTATCATTGTCAGGATACCGAAGAACTTGGAGGAACTCGTTTTTCATGATTAACACACACTAAAATTTGAATCAGTTGTATGATGTGTGGGTAACAACACTAGTTGTAACCTTTCTATCCCGTTTTTCTCGTGTCAATGTGGAGCCTGCACTTGGGCAGGGGAGGAGCTACTCATGGGCCAAGGAGGCCTTGGGGCCCCTCTTTTTCTTTTTTTAATTTTTATTGAAGTGGTACTATTATGTGTTTTCTCCAGAAAAAATAATGTCACATTTATATATTTGGGCTGTCACTTGAAATCCTAGCTCCGTTGCTGTTTTACATTGCTTGAATAATTTATTATCTTAGGCCTGATCCTCGGAAGCAATGGGTTTGTGAGGTTTTAACTTTGTGCATATTTTCATCAAAATTCAAATTATGTGAAAAGATTGACATTGCCTTGACATATGTACATACATATGCAGATCTCTTGAATGTGCTGCGTCTCTGATGATGAAAGATAAAGCGCAATACGAGCAAAAAATCAAAGGTATGTTGTTTTACTATCTTTTGAAAGGTGAAGTAGGAAAAAGAAAGTTGCTAGGAAGAGCATGAATAATGAGTAATCTATACTATTTTAATTTCTGAGGATAATTTTTGTAATTATATGAAAATAGGTTTCATTTATTCTGATATAAGATAAGAATCATTTTGTATAAAAAAAATATTAAAAAACGTGACGAAAATTGTCTATTTTTTGGTATATATATATACCATTTAGCTAGGAAACAAGAAAAGGCGAAAACATAGTGGATGTAAGATCAGGATATGTTAGATGTTCGAAAATGGTAAGTTTATCACTATGTATATTTCTCACACCTTTTCTTGTCCGATCCAGAGTATTGTGAGCGCTAAGCTAAGAAGCAGCACGGCGACAATAGTGTAAGTGACGAAAGTGAGGACAAAGTAAGCGACAACGAGGCTTACAGCGACGGGCGGAGCGAGTTGCTGGTCGTGCCGATCCTTAGGGCACGAAAACTGGGTGGATCCATTATTTTGTTAAATTTAAATGTATCATGAATGTTACTATCATGTACAATAGGACTTTAGAAGGCAGCAGGTTTAGTGACTTAGGTATTATGAAATGAAATATCCCTCTGTAGTAAAATATTTCACTTCACATTTTCTAGTTAATTATGTAATACTTGCACATTCAGGCTTATATATTATTGTCTGATGTTGGCTTCATCTCTTTGAATCTGCACCATGATTACTTTGATATACATGTGTTTTTGTTCCAGAAACATTGTTCTTCGGACTGTGATCGATAATCGAAATGCGTTTAAGCCTTGAGGGGTGCATGTAATGCACGCGTCTGACTTTAAGGCTTAAACGGGGCGCGTGGTTTGCACGCGCCCGCGCGCGTGGGCTCCGTCATATGCAAGTTTTTGCGGTGGAAATATGCCTTTTCCGGCTTGTGTTTGTGGCCAGAATTTGTCCTATGTTTGTGTTTTTTTTGTTCAGATTGGGACTCTCTCTAATGAGTAATGAGCATGATAGGTACATGATGTTCTCGACAAAGAGAGAGAGAGGGAGAGGGAGAGGGAGAGAGAGAGTAATGAGCCAAAAATCATAATAATACAATTGGTTGTGTACAGAATTGTTGCAAGTATTTCAAAATTTTAAATTAAATACATTGTCTAAAAGGCCAACAATGACTCGATGAGCCCAAAAATCATAATAAAACAAATAACCAAATTTTTTTAATAAAACGATTAATCAACTATTATGATATACCTTTCCAAATCCGTCAATCCAAGTACAAAAGCACCCAACAACAATCAAATAAAAACAGAGAAAAGAAACGAAACCACATAAATTTCGGCCATTTTTGTTCCTTCTGGAACCCAAAGCCGAACCAACCAAAGAAATTTCGGTTTTTTGAGGATACCAACCAAATCTAAACAAAATGGGAAACTCTTTCTCATCGTACGATTGGTGGGGTCCATCAATTTTTTAAAAATTTAATTAATAAATTAATTTTAATGGGAGATTAATAAATTTTAATTGGGTATTAAATTTTAATTGACATTATTAACTTCTAATTAAGCATAAATAAATTCTAATTATTTAAAAAAACGGATCGCACCAACCACACGGTCAACCGTACCTAAGTTTTTGCCAAACAAAATCAACTAAAACCGAACCCAATCGATCGAAATTGAACGGTTCGGTTTCTGTTCGATTTTGCTCATCCCAATCTATGTTGCATGGGTGCGGGGGCAATACGATACGCGTATGTGGATACGGAATTTTGAAAATCATAAGGTGCGATTCGGCAAGGATACGTCTAGTATTAATATTTTATTATATATACGCAACACTTATAAACTAATTAGAAATTTAAATTTTCATAATTCATATGTATGTAATTCATTTTCTTTAACAAAAAATTCAAGCATTTTTAATTATGTAATTTAATTAAGTAACAAAATATTAAATCAAATATCATTGGTCCAATAGAAAAGCCATAATTCAAATAAATTTATCAAAGTCGACCTCATACACTCACTTGATCCATGGCATTCGCTAAATTTACACATAAGATTCGCGAATCCGATTACTTTTTATTCATTATTTGGAAGGATACGCCACGTTGCGAATCGGGTGCGAATCGCACTCTAACGAGAATTCGATACGGCAATATGGTATTTTTAGAAGAATGCGTACATCATAGACCCCAAGTGATTACTACAACTTTGCCAGTTAAGGGGTCGTAGAAACGAGGCCGAAAACGTCGTCGTCGTACTTCATTTGAGAATCATTCAACTGAAAATGAAGCGATATGAATCTAGCATCTGTCGCCGGCACCATGATTTCTTTGTCTCATTTGAACTTTTATTTATCAGACTTTGTCAAAAATGCAGACAATCTTTGCAAACTCCGTTCGATACTAACATGATATCTCTCTCTCTCTCTCTACATCTCCATCTTCATCATCTTAACCTAGCTCTGTTCCAAATTCCTATCAAAGTATGAAGAAAATTCCAATCTCAACCTGCATAATCTCCCTCCTCCTCCTCCTACACTTCGCGAAATCCGAGGAAAATCTAGTTAGAGATACGCTGCTTCAGTTTTTGTCCAAACTCTCCAACAACAAGACCATCTCCGCCCCCGGCTCCGGCTGGAACTCCTCCTCCGACCCTTGCAGGGACGGATGGAGAGGCGTCACGTGCGATCTTCTGCACGTGCAGAAGATCGATCTGGGCGGGCTCGACTTACAAGGTGTTTTCGATCCATCAACCCTCTGCAGTGTGCAGTCTCTCTCCACATCTCTCCTAATCATCAACATTTCCAAAAACAGCATCCATGAACAAAATCTGGATGCCATTGAGAACTGCTTCGAGCTGACTCACTTAGACATCAGCTCGAACCAGTTCTCCGGAGAGCTTCAAGATTCGAGGATTTCTCATCTCTCGAATCTTGAAGCTCTTGACATATCCAACAACAGAATTTCAGGCTCTCTGCCTGATCTGTCGCGGATGCATGGCCTGACCGTTTTCCTAGCTCAGGAAAACGGCTTCTCCGGCTCCATCCCGGAGCTCGATTTTTCCAAATTTTGGGAGTTTGACGTCTCTAATAACAACCTCTCCGGCCCTATCCCGGTCGGAGCCCATGGCCTGCCTCCGAGCAGTTTTCTGAACAATCCAGAGCTCTGCGGCCCTCCATTGTCAAAAAACTGCTCGGTGGCCTCTGCAGAAGAAGCATCTCCGAACGGAACATCGCCTCCGACCTCCATGACACAAGAACATAAGAAAAATGGCCTTACAAACAATCAAATTCTTATGTATATAGGCTACGTGCTAATAGCTTTCGTCGTCCTCTTCCTCGTCCTCGTCTGGCTGAGGAAGAAGGGCAAGAAGGCGAGGCGACAAGGCGAGCATGATAATAACAATGTGGTAGCAGCAGCCATGGATGATAGCATGGTCAAACCTAGTTTCTCCACAGTTGAGCTCAAGGCAGGGAAAGGTGATCATTTCGAGTACTCCACCGAGGTGTCGACGTCGCTGATCGTGATGACGAGCCCGGAGGTGAACGGAATGAGGTTCGAGGACTTGCTGAAGGCGCCGGCGGAGCTGCTGGGGAGGGGGAGCCATGGGAGTGTGTACAAGGTTGTCTGTGAGGAACAGGGGATGGTTCTTGCGGTGAAGAGGATTAAGGATTGGCCGATTACGAGCGGCGAGTTCCGGCAGCGGATGAGGCGGCTGAATCAGGTGAAGCACGGCGGTGTGATGCCGGCGGTTGCTTATTACAGCTCAGGGCAGGAGAAGCTCATTGTGTATGAGTATCAGCAAAATGGGAGCCTTTTTAGGCATGTTCATGCAAATGGTAATGCCCTAGTTTCTTCTCTTTCTAATTCTTAATTGTTTTGAAATGTGCTAGCCAGGCAGCAGTCGGATCCTCTATTGCAGCATCTTCTGTTGCATATATGGATAATCTTCGCGTGTCGATGAAGTTTAATAATGTATCAGGTTTTGTTTGTGGAAATTCAGGAAAATTGTTGAGATTTTGCAAAAATGAGAATTTCCACAACCAAAATTTGGTGCTTTTTTAATTTTCATAAGCAGATTTTTTGTTTCTTCTCGTTTTGATTCTTGATCAATTTCCTTATAAGGGGTAACTACACTTTTACATCCAAAATATGCCCGCTTTAGTAACCAATAAATTGATTTCGTTTTCAAATCTAGACAGAACCCACTTTTCAGGTATCAGATAGTTGTGTTGGCAACCGGAAATCTGCATGGCATTTGTAGTCGATCAAGTGAAAAAAGACTCGAAAACTTATAATATCCATGTTCATTTGAAACGGTGTAGACTTCTGTTACCGAAAAAGTGGGCACAGTCTAGATTTGAAAACTAATATGTCGATATCGAAAATATGGTCTATTCCTGAAAAAACGGGTATACTTTGAGTGTAAAAACATGATTTTTCCTTCTTGAAACGTGTCTAATTTAGGATATTGTTTCTAATATGTTTAAAATTTTAATGTTATGAATATTTTAGGAGATGAAAACAGACAACCATTGGATTGGAGTAGCAGATTGAGAGTTGCTACAACAATAGCTGATGCCTTAGCCTACATGCATGATGAGCTGCAATACGACAGAATCCCTCACGGCAACCTTAAATCCTCCAATATTCTGTTCAACAAGAATATGGAGGCCAGCATCAGCGAGTACGGGCTGATGCTGGTGGAAGGTCAGGAGCCGAATGTCGGCATTCTGGCCAATGGCGCCCTCCAAGCAGCTCAGGAGGACTACAAGGCCATTTTCAAGGAAGATACTTATGCCTTTGGCGTAGTCCTCCTCGAGCTGCTGACTGGGAGGACGCCTCTCAACGAGGGGTTGGACCTCGCGAGTTGGGTGGTGGCCGTGGTGAGGGAGGAGTGGACGGTGGAGGTGTTCGACAAGAACTTGATACGCGAAGGTATCAATGAGGAGAGGATGGTGAATTTGCTACAGATCGCGATCAAGTGTGTTGCCAAGCCACTTGAGGCGCGGCCTAGCATGAGGCAAGTGGCGCTGGCGCTTGGCGCGATAAGGGACGAGGACGAGAGGTCTTTGGACGTGTCGGAATTGTCCATGACTAGATCATTTGTTGGTCTATAGCAACAGATTAAAATCGGATCAAAGTTCGTGAAGAAAAATATGATTGATTGATGATAGAATAGAGAAATTTATGATGTGATGTGGTCTAGGCAACCACAATTTCTATCTTTATTTGTCTTTTTTTTTTGTGTGACCAGAGATATACTAAGTGTCATGATAATTTAATGTAATAAGTAATGGACAGGGTTTTGATTTTTGATTGTAAGCTTAAGCTATGCAATTTGGATCAACATTTATTGGAATTTTGTATTTTATTTTGATTTCATTTGAAAATACTTAGGCCTCTGTACAACATGCCACATCATTGGCTAAAAACAAATTTGTTTCACTGTCCAAAATAACTATTTGTAAAGTTGGCTTAAAATTCTTAATTAGTGACTTAAAAGATAAACTTGTCGACTGAAATTGACCTTTTCTTTCTTTCTTACTTTCCTTTTTTTTTTCTTGGAATTAATTAGGAGCATACTCGTCCTAAAAAAAATTAGATTTATTCAACTTTTTGCCAAGTACAATTAGATTTATTCATTCTTACAATGTAATTTTTTTCCTAATACTAATTTTTTTGAACAAAAATCTTATTCGAGAATTATGGAAATATTAGTTGAATGTCACTTTTTCGCACCTACTACTACGATATTTTGGTAGAGTATATGGCGGCATTTCTTAGAGCACAATTAATATAATGCGCATTTTCTTGCAAATTGAGTGGGTGCAAAAGGTTTCATCATCACAACATAAAGATTAGTCAAATAATAAAATTATGAAAGCCCATCATAAAAATGTGATAAAATAAATAAATAAATAAGTCGCGAGAAAGGAGCATTATTTGTTAATATCCATTACATGCTTCATATAAAAACTAGTTCTCATGAATTAACTTAAAAAAGTATGCTTATTTTATATATACTATTGTTTATATATAAATATAACAACGCTAACTTCATAATAATGGTATTTACATATACAATAATACTTATTTTCATAATAAACATAAATCATATAAACATTAATGGTTTAGATTGTCTAGTTAACTCATGGAAAATGTTTTTATTTAATCCATTACATCTTTTTAATGTTTTAAATTTATTGTTCATTTAATTCTTGTTTCATTACTCTTATTAGTCTTGTATATAATAATCATTATGTAATGCTATATCCATTATTCATAGAATGAGGATATTGTTGGAAGATTATTTGTATAATTTACGACTATGAGGTCATTCTATGTAAAAAATAATATTATGGATATATAATACGTGCATTCTTTAAAATGGGACAATTAGCATGCGTCGTGTTGTCAAGAGATAACTATTTAATATAAACTCCAACAATTAAAAAGGAGGAATAAACTTTATCAATTATTTATTGCAGTATATATGACACGTAATTGAGTACCGTATAAATCATTATTTGCGAGGTCATATATTTTTCCTATGGTCAATAATGTCGTGCATTTTATTATATTTTGACATTTTTCACAAATCTATGGCTCAGTGAGAGTCATGTTGTCGCAAACAGCAATATTAAAGATTTGATTATGCCACTGAGAGAGAGAGAGAGAGAGAGATTTGAAATAAGTCAATTTTTTTAAATGTTAAATTATCATAAATGGATGACATCGAGATATTATGGTGTTTTCTTTTGGATCAATACATTAGTATTCGTGAAAAAAATTAAGAAGAATCTATTAGAAAAGAAAAATTAATTCAAGAGAGACTTCTTCTTTTTTTTTTGTTTCTTTTTGAGCTTTGTTAATTTTATTAGGCGCCGGCTAACTTGAGTGAGTTTGAGTCATTAGATCACTTGCATCATTTATTTAATTAACAACTCTAAACTCAAATCAAGCCAAAAAAATTCATATATAAAATAACATTTAGGCTATTGTTCGCTATCAATTTTAAGATAAAATACCGAATACGAAGTATTCACACAAACACTCATAAAAATAAGTGATACACATTAGTACACACTACCGAACTCATTTATGATATTTGATAATAGCAAAGTTATTTTCTTTGTGAACATATTAATGGATGATTGACTAACATTTCACAAAATTATCATCATCATATATATGAAACAATAAAAACACCATCATAAAAGGAGTAGTTTGTAAACTTGTGTCTATGTTGATTCATTTGTTTCTTATGACCTAATTCCTTGTATCAATTGATTTGTCCATTTTTGGTCACGCTTCTTATACCTATTGCCTTTAAATTAAAGATATTAAGAGGTGGAATTTGCCTTTCCTTTAATCATTCCAACCACATAACAATGACCCACAAGACAAGCAATGTGTTTAGCCACAAGCATTCAAGAAATCTTACATAAGCGTTGTACCTAGCTAAAATATAATAGTAGTAATAAAATAACAAGATAAAATAAGATTTTATTAATTAGGGGATTTTATATATATATATATATATGTATATATATATATATATATATATATAAACCAATTTGAGTTTTAAGATTTAAATTTCTTAGTTTTATACTCCCTCTGTCCCAATAGCCATGTCCATCTTTCCTTTTTCGTCTGTATCAATAGCAAGATTCCATTCTAAAAAATAGATATAATTAACCCTTCAAAAAGCTTGAGACCTACTACCTTTTATCTTTTTACTCTTGTTTCTTAATAACTGTGCCCAAAAGAAATGAGACCTTGCTATTGGGACGGAGGGAGTATGATTATTGATGTGATTGAGCTTGAATTGTTAAGTTTTAATGAAGTTTAGATCTTATTGAACTAAATGTTAGATTCAAATTATCGAAGATATTAAATTTATTTGAAAAATGATATTTAGGTCAAGAGATTTTAAAATGACATTAGAGCTTTAGACTAAATGAAGAAAAAAAATGTCTTATGTTACAAATTTTAAGTGATGCGCGGTTATTCTATAATTAGAGTCATGTATAGTGAAAAATTACATATTTGATTTTACTACAGTCAAATTTATTGAAAACTATACACGTGCAGGACTTTGATATTCAGTAATATATTTATTAAAAAATATTAAACTACATGTAAAAATTATATCCGTCTACCTCAAATTTATAACTAACTACTCGACATATTTTCATATATTTATACAAATGTGACGATTAATCTTTCTATAGGAGGAGGGAAATTGTTGCTTTTCAAAAGAAACAAATATTTGAATTTTTTTTTTTCCTGATAAAATCGAGTTCAAAATTTACAGGTCAAATCACTAATTAAGGCTCTTAAATCATATTTCAAGTAACCGCTAATTTCAGCTCATTAATTAGGCCTTGAAATTAGCAATTGATAATGCCAGAGAAAATATCATCTTCCACCAGTCAAGCTCTTTTACTCTAATTGACATTTTTGCCCATCAGTTCAGCAGGTGGAACAATCCAATGAGGCCTGAAACCGGTAGGGTTAAAACTGTCAAGTCAAAATATCTGCATCTGGAAGAACGAAATTTGATCTGGCAGTAACATCAGAGCCTTAAATATGACTCACGCCCACATTCTATGGCCATACGATTAGGCGTTTTGTCGGCTACATGTTGACCACCAAAATCCACGCGCCTCAACGGCGCGTGCCGCTAGACCCAAAGATTGATTTTCTTTTTCCTTTTTCTTTTGACAAAGGAAAAATAAAAATGGTGTCTTTTTTAAGCATAATCATTCACTTTGGAAACTAGTGACGACCCTTTAGCTTCCATTCCAAAATGGTTTCTCCCTCCGTTTGAGGGCACTGCTACTGTGTGAAATTTACACGCACTCATCCTCCGTCAGTCGTCACTTCGCAATCTAATTTATATTTGGCACATATCATGTTCGATGAAATGCCAATATAAATATTCATACCAAATCTTGGCTGTATATCTGTATTTATGAGTAGATATTCGTTTGAAGGAGAGAGAGAGAGAGAGAGAGAGAGAGAGAGAGGGTATTCGTATTATAAAAAAAAGGGGTGTAAGATTCCAAGGGAAAAGCTGTGTCTTTAGGGTTTTGCTGGAGCTGCAAGAAGCGGGTCCATTTCTATTACACATATAACGGAGTTGTCATCTTCAGTTTCAAGGTAGGTGAAGACTCAAACATATATAAAGTTACTGGTTTCGTCATATTTTCGTGTATAATTGAACTAGTAGTTTGGGGGTTTCCTATAACAAAACGAATAAAGATTGTTTCTTTATTAGCACTAGCCCACCTACTGCTGTATCTATTCTGAAATCGTATTTCAGTTTTTTATTTTTATTTTTTACCTTTTCTTTTCTTGAAAAAAAATTGGTGAGCTGCATAAGTTTGCCGTTATTTGAGGTTTCTGCTGGTGAAAGATGTGTGTTGTTCACAGTGAGTGGGATTTGTTTGTGGGAATGTTGAGATGGTTTGTCCGAAAATAGAAATGCAAGGGCAAAGATGGTTTTCTGGGCAGATTGCCCATACCCATTTGAAAATGTCGTGGATTAATTATCAAATTAATCAGAAAGATAGTTTCTTGGCAAACCCTCCTCCATTTGTTCTTGCACCGCCTTCCTCTTATGTTGATAGCACTAATTTCCACAAAGAATCAAGCCCTTCTTCTCCCTCTTCATCTGGGACAAGAATCAGCCCTGCAGTTCTGTTCATTATAGTGATTTTAGCTGTCCTCTTTTTCATATCTGGTCTCCTCCACTTGCTCGTTAGATTCCTCACCAAGAACCCGTCCTCGTCTCAGTCGAATCGAAACGTTGAATCTTCCACCTCTGATGCCCTTCAGAGGCAGCTGCAGCAGCTCTTCCATTTACATGACTCTGGTTTAGATCAAGCTTTTATAGATGCGTTGCCCGTCTTCTCGTATAAGGAGGTCGTTGGCCCGAAGGAGCCCTTCGATTGTGCTGTTTGTTTGTGTGAGTTCACTGAGACTGATCAGTTGAGGTTGCTTCCTATGTGTAGCCATGCTTTCCATTTAAGCTGCATCGATACTTGGCTGCTCTCAAATTCGTCTTGCCCTCTTTGTCGGGGGACGCTCTTCAATCCGGGGTTTTCGATGGAAAATCCAATGTTTGATTATGATGATTTTAGGGAGGAAGATGGATGCACCAATTATGGTGATAGTGGATTCTCTATTTCTCAGAAGAGGGTCGAAATCGAGGAGGTTGTGACAGAAAAGGGAGTCTTTCCTGTTAGGCTCGGGAAATTCCGAAAATTGGATGAAACCGAAGGGGTGGAAGCCATAGGAGAGACTAGCAGCAGTAAGTTGGATGCTAGAAGGTGTTACTCTTTGGGTTCTTATCAGTATGTAGTTGGTGATGCTAGCCTTAAGGTGGCCTTGAGCCAAGAACGAGCTCGAAATCGGGCAAAGCTCACTAACAGGACCGAGCAGTCCGCTAATGCTGCTCCTGCTGATGAAAATACAGATGGGAAGAAGATTAGTATTGGCACAAAGACTGATAGCTATTCTGTTTCCAAGATTTGGTTGTGGTCGAAGAAGGGGAAGTTCGCAAGCTCTTCAGGTGCCCAATTGGAGAATTCGTCGCCACCAAACCTCGACTTATCCTGGATGCATAGAACCGAAGGCGTTTGAAAAGGTGTTCGACTAAATTTATTTTTTGATTCATCGTCCCTTATCAGTTAATAGCAGCAGCAGTATTGGCTTGAATGGCTTCCTTTTGTTCTGAAAATTGGCTGCATGATTGGAAAGAATTTGGTATAGCTATATAATGCATCTGAGTTCCTTGTCAGTTTCAGTTTTTTCAGTTATATTTTCTGCTTTCATTTCATATATTGCCATTTTGATCTTGTTGATTCAATTCTGATGCTGTTCATCTTTTGTTTCTTTCTTATTTGGACAGACCTTAGACACATAGTACACATAGTTTAAGAAAACTTATTTCTTCTTGATATGATTGCATTACCTTTTAAGCTCAAATTAACTTCAAAATCACAGCAATTTCTTTTCATATGTTTGATTATACTGGATTTCATATTGAGGATTAGACATGAAGTACAGTCCCATGTTCACATTTAACCTTTCTTTAAGTTAGAAAGCTGTCTTGATCTAGGAAAAGTTCCATACGGTGTATGTATTTTCGTTCGGGTCCAAATTTTTCTCGTTATACCATGTGTTTCCACCTTCAACAAGAACGGAAGATCATACCAAGGATGGCAACCGTAGTAGCATCTTCCTTCTCATAGCAAAGGTTTTGCGCCTTTGCATCAGTCGACGGATTATGAATAGTTTGCTGTACCTTCTCTAAGATCTTGATTCTTAGCTCATGAAATTTTGTAAGGAATCATTTAGAATGCATGTTTGGTTGGAATTGGTCATTGATCTACTAAAGCAGGTAGGAATTTGCATCACTCCACTCTGGTTTTAGTAGTTTATTCGATTTTTCGCCTTTTTTTTTCCAGATAATGTGCTGCTGTTTAGCCCTTTTGGTATAGTGTGAGCACACACACACACACTCTTTTTGTGTATGGGGTTGTTTTTCCTTTTGATTGGGACCGTTTGGTGGGATCCATGAAAGAGTTGTGTAAGAAAATTTCTTGTGATAAGAGCTCTTTCTTTTGTATGTTCAAACTTCTTTTGTGGTCCTTTGCATTTTAGTGCCCTTTGTTTTCAACTTTAGTAGGATTGCTACTTTTGTTATGGCCCAAGTAATTAAATGTCTTTATTCGATTAACAAATTATATTATCCTAACTTTTTAGAACATTATTAAGGTTTCAACCTTTGTAAGGTTCTTCTGTAAAATGTCCTTGTTTCTCCGGCTTGAGAAGTTCTCTTCGGGGTGGCCTAGTTGGTGGAGAAGATTCTGACACGACGATTTTCAATTCAAATGAATGTCTATCTTGTGTGGTTTGCATTAACAGCGGATGTGGATTTTTCTTCGTCATAGAAAAAGAAAGAAAAAAAAAAGTAAAGTAAGTTAGTTAAATCCAATATTTAATTTATTTAATAGGTGGCTTATATTAATGTTTTTTATAAAAAGTAGTGTCAATCAACCACTAAATGATTATTTTAGAAGTAGTTGGTATTACATTTGATACTAGTAAAACAAAGTTTGTTTCAAAAACAAAAACAAATTCTGAAATCCAACAAGTTGAGATAAAAAAAAAAAAAAAGTAGAACACTGCGACTTGATCTAGCAGTAGATATTATATTCAGTAAATTATTTGGGTAATAGATTAGATCCGACTAAGATTATTAGTTTTATTTAATTTTATCAATAATACTTTTTGAACATATATGTCTTGTCATAGAAGGATATATTAATAATTTTAACTTTAAATTTATCAAATAAAATAATGGTACTGGTTAGTGCTCTAATGTAATTTACTTAATTACCCTTAACTTCCATTTTTAAAATGGTAACTGCATATTTTCTTTTAATTACAAAATTAAATAAATGAGTAAAACGGATCGAACCGTTCTATTTTCCTAAACGGGCTGGATTATGTCCGGACATTTATGTAGTACAAGATGATATAGAGAAATTCTCATTCCAAATACTTGAACTAAATAAATTTAACATCAAATTAAAGTGCAGAATTAGCACCATGTATTTTTTTAAAAAAATAAAAAATAAAAACTTCTACAATTATCGAGAAAGACATATTTGATGTCTCCAAGAAATTCTCTCAAAATCCAATAAATAGAAAAATAAACGCAAAAAAAGTTTAAAAAGTAAAACTCCAGCCTACAACCAAAAATTAGGAAGAAAAACTTTGAATTCATTGATTATAAATTTGTAATGATGATTTATCAACAGAATAAAATAATCTGACCTATTAAAATAGTCAACCGACCACACAAAAACCGCCTGACGTCCCACGTGTCCCGATCCTCACCCGCACGTGGCCGTCACGTGCCGCCGTGAATTTGGGCGTTCTGCGCCGGAATCGCCGAAAAACGCGAAGAGAAGTTCCCCCCTTCAAATTCCCCATTTTGCCCCCAGCCGTGGTCGAAGTTGAGCGAGTAGCTCAGAGGATCGTACTGGAATTTCGCAGTCCTCGGTCGGCCGCCGGTCCGGTTGAACCGGCGGATGAAGGTCTTCCATCTCGGTCCGGCGACGAGCTCCGACCATCCGCGCGCGGTTTTCAATGCGTCCATTCCCTTATACCACCAACTCCGGCTGATCACCTCATTCTCTCCGGCCGACGGCGGAATCCGCTCCCAATTACCGGATTGCCGCGATCTGAAGCACGGGAAATTGAAGCAGCAGCATCCACGGCTGACGAATGCGGCGTCGCGGAGATCGTCGAGGGAATCATCGTCTCTCGCGCGGAATTCCACGGCGGATTGCGCCATCGGAATAACGAGACGGATTTAAAGGACAAAAAGGAAAATGAGGGGAAAGGGGGAGAGAGAAGAATGTGAACATGCAGATTGTTCACGTAATTCCGGGTTTGCGGGGATCGAGATCGAATTTGGGCGATCTGCAAACCCTAATTATCTCTCTCTTCGGATCCCCCTCTTTCTCTCTCATCGAAATGTGTGATCGAATATTGGTATATATATAAACGGAGGTTTTCATGTTAGTTTTGTGCGTAACGGTAAAAACGGACGGATGATGAGAAGAGATACCGGTAACAGATGCTTATAACTGTCAACAACCAGGAAATATATAGCTGGCCAACTGCCACCTAGACTGCCAGCTGGACAAAGCTCTACTTTCTTTAATATATATATATATTTTTGTACTTATGGGGGTGTTTACTTTAGGTGATAGGATAGATAGATAAAAATAATATAGGTTAATGCACCGTTTACTTTAATGGATTGATTACTTTTGAACTTGTTTGATCATCTAATCCTTCATATCGTCAATCATATATTTTATTAATCTATCATATCCTTCAAAGTAAACGCCCCCTAAGAGTACTCCACCGATAAACCCATCAATGAGAATATTAGAGGTGTCAAACCCTCGGACCAGATCAAAGGAAGATTCGAGTCGGGTCGGGTATGATCTCATCTAAAGAGCGGGCACTTTTGGTCAATCTGTGAATTCATATCTTAATTTTCAATCTTGTCTGGACGAGCGTACGAGCCAAATGAAAAAATAGAGCCGGTTTAGCTGGACTGGAATTTTTCTAGGGCTTCTTAAAGTATGGCTCGATCCCACGAAAAATTAAGACCAACTTTTGGCAGCGTTATCGGTGAAGTTAAAGAATGAGCCTAAATTGACCGGGTCAATTCTCAGGGCGGGCTGGTGATCAAAATTCCTATTTCAATTACGATAAATCAATATGTATCGTGTATTGGTAATATTTTTTTATGGGTCAATTTAGTACCCAGTCCAAACTTTAAAATATACTACTTTTGTCCCCGAATAAGTGTCGTATTTTGTCAAAATGCGTATACCAAGGTAGTGATCAAAATTACTCTCTATACCCCTAATAATTGCATGAGAAACTGAAAAAGTAATCCTTTTGGCATAATTTTTGTATAGAAATCTACGATGCGACACTTATTCGGGGACATTTTTTTTTTAAATACGACACTTATTCGGGGACGGAGGTAGTTCCTAATGCGCACTTGAATTGAAGCATAATAATAAGTGCAACTACCTTTACTTCAATCTTTCCAAAATCTTGAATTCATGCAGATAAACTGCCAAACGTGTATGAAATGAACACTTTTATAATATAATTTTACTTTCCAAGTACAAACTACATATATTCTTCACACTATATAAGCGCCAAGCTTTAGCCTCTAGAGCCTACACCTTCTTCACAAACTAACACACCTTTTGCTTCTCCTTTGCAAAAAATATTCTCACATCCCATTCTCAATCACAAGAAAAAATTAATTCATGGCCAACATGCCTAAATCACTTATCACATCAATCTTGATTCTTTTCTTGATTTCTACTAGTGTCCGATCACGCCCTATTCAAATCCATCACGAAGAAACTCCCCCCTCTCCGATGTCGGGAGCCATAGATCATCGTAGTGATGAAACCATGACTGCCGATGCTAATATCAAGAATTCCGGTCCGAGTCCGGGTGAAGGGCATTCTTACACTACGGGGTCACATAATTAGCATGATCGATCATGAATATAACTCAGTTCGTGTGAAGACTACAATGATATAGCGATATATGGTAATGGGAGTCTCAAGGATGTGGTTGATGTTTTAGTATTATAGAATGTGCTAATTAAGTAAATAATCTCATGCACCTATTGATATTTTTCCTATTTAAGGCTTGGCATTTCTATTTTCTACTAACTTAATTCGTTCTTTCAATGTCCATCTTGTTTGGAAATCTTTTGGAAATCATATGTAATTTTTTTTAATTTTTTTTTTGGGATTGATTCGATGTATTAGTTAGCAATAGGGAAATTAATTTAGTTTATTCAATTGATTGAGAGTAGGGAACTTCGATAGCTTGTAGAGCAATGGATCATGCTTGTAAGGAATAAAAGCACCATACATGTTTATATATTTTATAGTAGTATTTATTTATAACTAAGAAGCCCCAACTTTCATCAAATCTCTTTTACAAGAGATTTCGAAATCAATCAACACAAACAAGGCTTTATCTAGTATGTACCGAAAGTAGCGGCTGTTAGTTCCCACGATATATATAAACAAAATAAAAGGACTATACACGAAATGACACACTATTAGTTATATTGATTTAGGTTTTAATTGAATTTTATAAAATTACGTTTAATTTATTTGGTAAGAAATCAAACAAAATTAATAAATCATCGAGTCACTTTCATGTGGAGCTTTTGATTTTGATGTAGTCGATGTATTAGGACTGTATAATATGTTGAAGCCCATTATTCATTATTGGGCCTACATATTAGAAATGCAGAAGGCCCAGATAGATAAATGGGCTTGATAATCCAAACTATCCATCCCAGAATATTTCAATTTCGATTATTGTCGTGTCAAATTTTTTAGTATTACTCCCTCCGTCCACGATAAATTTGCCATAATTTTTTTTTGGTCCGTCCATAAAAAATTTATCACATTCATTTATAGTAACAGACCTCACACACCTCACTTACTTTTTCACTCACAACACAATTTAAAACTATATTAAAGTGGACCCTTATTCCACTCACAATACAATCAACTAACAAATTATTAAAACTTGTGTCATACACAATGTGGCAAATTTATTGTGAACGGAGGGAGTATTATATTTTTGTTTGTTAAAAAATAATTAAGAGCTTAATGAAAATATAGGCATCTCTAGCAAAAGTAGAACAAATCCAAAAACTAATAAAGTGTTAAAATCTAACTGGAATGCTCATACGCACAATTACATAATATTTCAAATTAAAATTAAACTTATGCTTAATAAATTGGCCAAAATGCATACAAATTCCTGACCTTTTCTCAAATTCTGGTTTAATTCTAAACCTTTTAATTTTTGCAAAATAAATCTCCACCTTTCAATTTTGCTTAATGTTCTCCCGATGACAAATTTGGGTGAAATTCAAAGTGATGTGGCGTTCAAAACGACGTCGTTGGATTCGGGGTCGGGCGTCGGAGGGATCCGCGACAATCTCGATTCGAAGCAGGCGAAGAATATCCGCCGTTTTGAACGCCACATCACTTTGAATTTCACCCAAATTCGTCATTGAGAGAACATTTAGCAAAATTGAAAGGTGGAGATTTATTTTGCAAAAATTAAAAGGTTTGGAATTAAATCATAATTTGAGAAAAGGTCAAGAATTTGTATGCATTTTTGCCTAATAAATTTATGTATTTTCCAAATGAAAATTTTAATGCTCTCTTTTTTTTTTGGATAATACTCCATCCGTCCCGCATTAGTGTGGTGCAAGGAGTGTGGCACGGGTTTTAATAAAAGGTAAGTAAATGTTTGGTAAGGGCATTTTTAGTGGAGAAATGGACCCACAATTGTTAGTGAGGTTTTTCAGTGGACCTATTGTAAATATTAAAAGCTTTTAAGGGTATAAGGGTAAAAATCATGTATTAAAATAGATGAACCACACTTATGAAGGACGGCCCAAAATGATAAATTAACCACACTTTTAAGGGAACGGAGGGAGTAATTGACAAGCATTTTGGGGCAATAAGTATATTGGTAGTTGTGCCATGTACACGTTTTAAGATCAGATCAACCAGGAATTATCAATAACTAAGATGTAGTTGACGATGTATTTAATGTAGTGAGCAATGTCCAATGTAACAGGATAAAGATAGAAATGTGACACTGTCTAATTGCATATCGGATCTTCTATTGTCTAATGGTGTGATATCTTCTATTGCATCCATTAGATTAATGACATGTGTCGATTTGGAGATAATTATATACCCTAATTGGGTGGAATAAACCCTAGTTACCAATCTTAAATTTAGGGATTGCCACATGTCGTTCATCCAACATAAACAATAGAGGATGTTACACCAATTAGCAATAGAGGATCTCATGTAGTCTAATTGGTAGAGTGAGCGAGTTCGTAATTAAAATTTTATAATCTTAAAATTTATATATATATCTTTTGCATTGAATTCTTTGGATAAAATTCATATGTGAAGGTTACGAATTCGATGTTATTATTAGAGACGTATTCACTCTGCTGATGAATTCGATGTCGTTACTAAATATGTACTATTCCTTAGTACTCTTTTCGTCCCTCAATAAGTGTCCACATTCTTTTCATCACGGATATTAAGGAAAAGAGTGTTTAAAAGGTAAAAAGATAAAAAAAAATGGAGAGAATATTAAAATGACCACTTATCACTGGACAAAGAGAGTATAAAATTATGTACGAATACAAATATATATTATGATAGTGTGATTAACCCAAATCCGAAATACTTTAATCTGATTTAAGATAATGTGACAAAATCTTATGAGATCAGTTTATATGTTTTTCTTCTAAAATAATTTTTGCAGTGGGTGCAATGAAATAAACCTATAATGTCTTCTGCTCACAATAAGTGTACATATTTTTTGCTTTTTATACAAAAGCAAAACGGCCATTTTATGACGGGACGGAGGGAGTATTGATGAAAACTCGAATTCGAACTTTGACGTTCGAATTCGATGTCGTTATCAGAGATGTATTCACTCCACCATTTACGCCACCATAAGTCCTCAAAAGCTATTCTTGGCTTAGCATGCGATAGGTGTGGCTGCATTTGTCAGAAAAATTCATAAATCGAGTATTATAGAACCACGCCTATCTCCTTTTATCATTAGTTTCAGGTAACATCTTTTTCCAATCAATCAGAAAAAAATGACAGGAAAAAAATATATTTAAAAAAAAAGAAAAAACTAGTAGTCATCAAGAAGATGATTTTCAGACCAAAGTGAAATGAGACAATAACAATAATAATAAAAAACATTTGTTTCATATCATATATATATCATATGCAGCTGCTGCTACTTCTATACATTCTGAAACAAAACAAGTACAGTTTTAATGTTGTTGAGATCGAACAACATTAATATTAGCAGCCATACGAGGAATAACTCATGTAGTTATATCTTGACCGTACATTGTTGCTGTTGTACACCGGATCACTGTAATCGACGGCCTTGATCACCATCGCCTCCCGCCGTCCGTCCTGCTCCTGCACCGCCCCGAACACAATCTCGTTCGTCTCGCAGTTCTGCGGCTCGTAGTACGTCTGGGGGCTCGACGGCTGGTGCTTCTGGTGGTGTTGGTGGTGCTGCAGCTGTTGCATGTGGCGCTGCGGCGGCTGCTGCTGATAGTCGCCGTTCCATTGGTTGTTGTAGTAGGAGCGGCTCTGCTTCGCTTGCCTCGTCTTCTCGGATTCCTTCGTCATGTAAGGGTAGCTCTTTCGCGGCGTAGGCTCTCTCTCTCGCGTCTCCAGTGGAGGCGGCTCATCTTCGCGTGGCACCACGAAGCTCTCTTGCACGGGCCAGGCGCTTCCGTGCCTCGACTGGTAAGGGTGGAGATGGTGTTGTTGTTGTTGGTGCTGCATGTGGTTGTGGAGGGGCTTCTTCTTGAAACCGGAGAATAATCCTCCGAAGATCTCGCCTATGGATGAACCGGTGTGGACGAAGAGCTTCCCTAGTGAACCGAACAAGCCGTCTTCTTGCTTGTCGTATTCGTCTTCGGGCGGAATCAGCGGAGGCAAGACGGATTTGGCAGGCGGCCGCTGATACGGCGCAGGTGGCATGCCCGTCGCGTAAGGCTTCGGTTCCTTCGGAAAGAAAGTGATAGGACGATGTCAAATTTATAACGTTAAGATGCATTTTTTTTTTTTTGAACAAACATTACAAGAAATTTTAAAGGTCGCGTGACGGTGGACTTGAACCCGTGACCTTTGGCCCGAACATTAACCACTCTACCACTAGGCTAACACACGCATACGTTAAGATGCATTTTTGGTCCATAACTGGTGTCTCAATCCGTATCTCATTCCGTGTGTAAAAACTTTGAAATAATGGAACAAAGAAAAATCCCATTCTTAAAAACGTTCATTATTCCAAAGATTCCTAAACACGGAACGAGACACGGATTGGAACGCTAATTGTGGACTAAAGCATCGTAACTCACATTCGAAGATGTTTAACAAGACGAGTTAAGATCCTCTAATCCACAATATATGTCTCATTCAGTGCTTGAAAACTTTGGAAAAATGTACTCATTATTCCAAAGATTCTAAACACGGAATGAGGCATTGATCGAAACACCAATTATGGGCCACGAGATCGTAACTCACATTCTGCAAATGCTCGTGATAAGTTACATGAAAGGCACACAATTCATACTTACAGTGTCGTACGAAAGCATAGCAGCAACCCGACGTTGCAACAAGGCCAGCATGTAACCAAAGAAACAAGCTGCAGCAAGCACTGCTATTCCTGAAATGATTCATTCAAATATGTCTCACCACATTGGATTATGATTGTGGAATTCAAGCAACAGAGGCTGGTAAATAGGCTTCGTGTTTACCTAAATCGAGATTGCTGTCTTCCTCATGGGAACAATCATCTTCGTGGAGTTGGATCTCTCGTATTGCTTGATTCCCTCTATCTACAACCAAAAGAGAGCAGCTACTTCCAACGTAGACCAAATCAAAATCGTCTGAGAATTTTGCGTCTTCGCTTGGTCCGTCTACATGCCCTCCTCCCCGACCTAACTTCCCACCCGCAATTGTCACAACTCCTGCACGAAGTAAACCAAAATGCTCACATATCTGCAAGAGTACGAAGAATTCCTTCAAGCGTGATGGTGAGGTTCTTATATTTTACCAGAATCACTGATCTTCCTGATCGCCATGTTCATCGTGTCAGCAACGTATACATTGCCACTGTCATCCATGGTAAGTCCTCTTGGATGGTTCAGTCTTGCTTGTCTCAGCTTCCCGTCTACATGCCCGTTGTACCCTTCAGCTGATCCGGCAAGCAACTTTGGTCGACTATCTGTAACGAGCCAATCATCAAGAACAACGAGCCAATAAATCAACGGCCAAAACTACTAAACTACACTCAAGAACAAATGTCAGCATCGAGAGTAATACTACATTAAAGAACAGCTAAAACGAGCATTGCAACAAAATGAGAAGTGACCCTAAATGCCACCTAGACATTGTTGTATTGTTCAATCAAGTTCATAAACTCAGCATTGGATTCTTGATCAGAAACAGACTTATGTTATGAATTAACAAGTCGAGCGAAGCTAGAAACTTGCAAACTACACGAAACTAAGCCGTGTGAAGCATAATTCATTTCTTGCATAAGATGCAAAGCTAGTTTAGGATGAAAGGGGGTCAAACATAAACTACAAAATGAATCTCATTAAGGAATAAAGCAGTCGAACCGCAGAATATTTATAAGCATAACTCAGTCATATAAAAGTACCAGAAACTAACAAATTTATGAAAAGAGAATCAAATCCAAAGGAAAAAGATGTAAAAAAGAAGAACCTTGCTCTCAGCAAAAGCAAAATATAGAGAATAAAGTAATCATAAACAATACAAAGTATGAAAGAGTAATCTCCAAGAAAGGTATTCAACTAAAATTAACCTCTGAGTTCCAAATTCAGACATAAGAATCAAAGATTACAGCTTCAGTTCATCACAAAAATGCAACATAAATTAATCACAAAAAAAAAAAATACAAAATATCAAGAGTAATCTTAAAGAAAGGAATTCCAAGTGAAACAACCCCAGAGTTCCAAATTCAGACATAACATTGAAAGATTACAACTTTATCAACAAATGCAACATTGTGAGTATTTTTCAAGACAAGATCTTCCCGTCATGAAATAATTTGATGAAATCAAAATAAAATTGCAAGAAACTCACATCGAGATAAAGGAGTTGGGATCTTGTAAATGTTGCTGTTGTGAGAATCTAATATGAGAAGCTCTTCATCCGGTGAGATCTCAACCGTGTAAGGCTCAATTCCATGCTTGCTTCCATCAAAAACTGTCTCAACGGTGTATCCACCTTCAAATTTCATCATCGAACGGCTAGAAATAGCTGCAAATCACATGAGCCCACAATGTGTGTGTGTGTGTGAGAGAGAGGGGAAGAGAGAGCGAGAGAGAGAGAGATTCTTGAAAATGTGAGAATTGTACCGGTTTTGGTGGTTGATTTGAGCGACCACAGACGCTTGAAAATGGTGGAGACAACCTTTGTGACAACCCCACCAACGATTTCTGAAAGATTTGATAGAAAAAAAGAAAAAAGAAAAACAACAACAACAACAGCAACAAATGTTTCAAGATGTGAGAGAGAAAAAAACGAAATTATTTCAAGAAAATTTAGTGGTGAAGAGTAGCTTCTCTCACTTGTAGCAGATGAAGCAGAAGCTGACGAGCATCCAGCAAGAAAAATGAGGAGAATTACAAGAAAAACTGCAGAATTCTTTCTTCCCATTTCACCTTTTTGTTTTCAATCAGCAAACAACCAAAATAACAGAGATTTTTTCAAGAAAATGTGGAGGGTAAATATCTCAACATTCTTCCCCCTTTTTATATACTCATTAGTGTTGTACTTCCCATGAGTCATAAATGAGAGAAAGCATGAGGTGACTAAAGAACGAAGAGAGAGAGAGATATGAGAGAGAGAGAGAGAGAGAGGGGCAAGTAAAAGGTGGTCTAAGTATTTTAACACAGACTTCGGTAATGAAGCAGAGATTAAGCATTAAAAAATAAGTAGAACTTATTAAAGCACTTCACATAATGCTGTTTTTTTGTCTTAACAGAAGCAAACATCTCTGTTTTTTTTTTTTCATATAATTTTACTCATATGTAATAATCGATAAATTAGAAGAAATTACAGTAAGACCTTCTTTAATTAATACTCGATAAATTAATAAAATTTATTACAATATAATAATTTTCTATGGTGCCGACTATATTACTGCCACTTAAATTAACATTCGGGAAATTAATAATCTCTATAAGATAATAATTTTATGGCGTTCTGTATTAATTTATAGAGGTTCTACTGTACGTTGTGATTCATTCAACCATCCCACTTTCTTATTTTGGTCAATAAGTTAGAACTTTTAATAAAATTGATGTGGTTTTTCTTTTGGATTTAAGGATTTGAACGAATCTGACAATTGCAGATTTATTAAATTAATTTGATGGTTTTTTTAAAAGGAAAATTCATTAATTAAATCAAATCGGATAGGATCGAATCATATTTAGAAGTCAAGACGAAAAGTCTGACTTCCAGATCCTTACACACAAAAAATTAATAGCATAATTTGTTGAACTATAAGCTAACTTTGTTCCCCTTAATTTGATGGTTTTGTTCCATAATAAGTTTGAAATGTGACAGCTTGATAACAGTAACAATTTTTTTGAGTGATTTTCATTGAATTTCGAATTCCTTTATTATGAGCAAATTTAGCACGTTTAAGGTTGAAAGGGACTAGCCGATCAGCCACTTAATAATTTGAGACCGTAGACTTTAGCGAGAGGTCTTGGGTTCAATCCCGCCTGCGTGCGGTGTAGTATATTTCCCAACTTATTTGGTGGTGTAGTGGTCCCACCCTGCGTGGTGGTATAGTGGTCCCACATTTATGTGGTGTAGAGGTCCCACCTATATGATGGTGTAGTGCTTGATTAGATTATATATATATATACCTTGTAATTCTCTCAAAAAAAAGGTTGAAAGAGACTAAGGATCACAAAAAAACAAAAACAAAAAATGGTTTAATGGCACAATTATATGATGATTAGGTTTAAAATATCATGCCATGTACTTTGTTTATTTATATGATTTATTACTAGGGTCTAAAATCATTGCAAAACATAGATTAAATAAGTACATTTTTTTTACGTATAAAGTTTGATATTTAATAATTTTTGGTCTCTGTAACTGTGATGAACCGCTTTCTCGATTCTATTTTAGAAATAAATTTAGTAAAATATTCAAAGAAAAAGCTTCCTACTAACACGTTAATGTTGCTTATGTAAGAAGTCAAGTAAGACTTGTTTCTGCTTTGGCACGTATATATAAATATGTCGAAATGGATAATCACTTGAATAAAATAACAATGATATTAAAATTATATAATATAATAAAAAAAAATCGCCTATATACCTATTTGTAAAAGAATTAGTATATGCATACGGGCATGCAAACTACAAAGTGGAACCAAAATTGATTATTTTCCAAATTTAGTTCAGTTGAAATATTCGAATTTGATATAATTGCTTGTTTAATTTTCCAAAATCTTTAAAGACTTTTTCGATTCGATTTGGTTGATTTAAAGATTTCGAACTCAAATTAATTCGTTTCTATTCGTTAATTTCTTACCTCTCGTTCTTTTATAGCAAAAAATGGACTGGAGCAATGCAATATAATTGGGCCTAAATTTTTATATATTAGGCCCAATATTTGTACCCTTCTAGTGATAAAAATTTTAAAATAAATACTCCATCCGTCCCATTTATATAGACTTATTGAACTTTTCACAAGAATTAAGAAAAATTATTGGAAATGTAAATTATATAGTAAACTTTCAAATATGCCCCTATTTATTCTTTGACTATGCATATTTTATGAGTCAATCAAAGAATTAAATAGGGATATATTAATAAATGAGTTAAAAAACATTACTTTTTATAGAAACAATCCTATATATTTGGGACATCCGAAAAAGGAAAACAAGCCTATATAAATAGGAAGGGCGAGTATATTTTTTTTCCTTTCTGTTTATAATTAATTTGCACATTAGCATTCAAAACCGATTTTTACACATACAAATCCCTCCGCGAATTTTTGTTAAAGATGTCATGAAAATTAATCCCCTTTTCTATAAAGATATAACAAAAATATTTATGTTTTTTTTTTTTTTGAGAGAACAAAAATATTTATGTTAAACCTTAACAATTCGAACCATCACTTATACATCTTGTATTTACAAGCGGATAGTAACATTGTGATCGTAAGATGAAATGAAACACGAGATGTAACATCGAAAATTCCTTTCAACTTTTCACCTTACTTTATACCTCGTATAAAAGACTGATACAATCATTTACATCAACCAAACTTCCAAAACAAGAAGCTACACAACAGATCATACATGGTAGATCATACCAACCTCGAGTGTCGATGCCCGTGGGAAGCTCGAGACGTACGTCGGCGCTCTCGAGTTCCTCCGGAGGAAGTCGTAGCCGACGTTCACCACAAGTCTCTTGATCAAGCTCGACCCCGACTTCGCCTTCACATAGCAATGGCCTAGAATGAACGCCATCCCTGCCTCCCTTGCTTCCATCAGTTCCCGCAGCTCGGAGCGTGCCCCTCTCTCGATTTCCGGGCTCTCCGGGACGAGAAACCTAACTCTCTTCCTCGGACCCGGAGGCGGTGAGCTGATCTCCTCGAGCTCTGTCGTGCTCGAGGCATCTGCGGACGAGGGCGGATCTGCGCCCTCGTCGTCCCACAACTCGATGCCTTTTGCATGAGTCGAAGTCGTCCCGATGACGGCCATCTTTCCCTCAATCTCGAGATCGTGTTCTTCACCATTGCATTCGGGCACCTCCGACCGAATGAACTCGGCTATGCAACAGACGAGATCCTTCTCGAACTCCACGTCGTCAATGATCGTGTCGCGGTATCCGTACCGCGCTATACATCGATAAACTCGATACTCCTTCGGCCCGACTCTTCCCACCAAGAATCTCTCGTCGGACCTTACATGGGGCACCGGAACATATTTGATACAGAACAAAACCAGAACCTGATGGAAAGCCGGGAGATTCGTCACGAAATGTGAAAAGATGGCCGGAATCCCGGAGACGAGCTCCGTATGGATGAGGCCGATTCCTCGGACACGAACGATCCCCAGATTTGGACCTAAACCTAGGAGCCAGTTGATGGAGACCTTGTTCTGGATATCAAACTCGTACTTTTTCCGCGTGCCGTAGTGCCAGGTGTACATTATCGCGAGGAAAATGAAGGAAAGAGCGATCGGGACCCACGCGCCTTCTCGGAACTTGATCAGAGACGCGGAGAAGTAGAGCGCTTCGATGGAGCCAAAGAAGAATATGAAGCAGATGGCTAGAAACACACTTCTATTCCAGCATAAGATGATGACAAGAGACATAAGGCATGTTGTAACCAACATAACTGTAATAACTGCAAGACCTGCTCCAGCAAACGACGAAACATAAGAAATACGACGAGCACAGTATTCCTAGATTACTGTATTTAAATAAGCAAGAACACAATCACACAATATGTATAAGTTCCAATCACCAATTACTCTAAGAAAATCGAGTTTTCTATCAGCATATGGTGATATGGAACGTGGCAAAAACGAGACTCTCTTCATACTTCAGACGGTACAAGATGCATGTCGATCAAATGCAAGAATCGAGCAAAATACAGCTGCAGAAGTTACCTGAGGCATTGCTGATGTGTTTTGTATCCCTAAAGCCAATAGTAACAGCCAAACAGAGAAGCATCAAAGTCCAGTTGATTTCCGGGATGTAAATCTGACCGCAGATTTTAGACGACGTGTGGACTATTTTGACCCTCGGAAAACAACCCACTGCACAACATTGCTTGATGATCGAAAAAGTCCCAGTAATGATAGCTTGACTTCCCACCACCGCAGCAAGAATCGCGATTGCAAGAACAGGCCAACGTATCTTTTCTGCAACGATGAGTGGAATTTTACTCGATATAAAAAATATAAAAAAATTCGAAGATGGAGTTGTGGAATATAAATTCAATATACCAGGTACTGATACGTAGAATCCGATCTGGTAGTCATGATTCTCGAGTATGTGATGTTTGGAAAGATAAGCAGCTTGTCCCATATAAGCAAGGATTAATGATGGATAGACGGCACAGCTAAAGGCTATCTGCAGTTGAGAAGCTTTCGATTAGCATTTTATTTCGTCACTAATGGCTTATTGCAGTCGAGCATTAAGAAGCAAGCAGCAACTGATCATATAAATTGACAAGAAAATGCAATCTTCAATATTTTACTTGAAACATTAGATTTTCGTATACCTTGATGGAGAGCTGCGAAAAGTGGCCAAGATCAGCAAACATAGCCTCCGAACCTGTTATGCATAGCAGAATCCCGCCTAACGACATCCAGCCATCCTTCCGTGTCTTCTTCAAGAATTTATACATGTAATACGGAGAGAGCGCCTTGTAGACGTGTGGATTCCAGTGTACGATATTGTAGACTCCGATGGCACTGATGCAGAAGAGCCATGTTATCACTATTGGTGCAAACAGGAATCCTATTCGGTGAGTTCCGTAGTGTTGAAGATAAAATATGAACACCAGTATTAAGCAAGCAATGGGCACTTCTATATCTGTACAACATATTAACACGCAACGATTAAGTCCAAATTATTCGACAGCAAAAGAGTAAAAACCGATTAACTGTTCTAGCATAAGAGTAAAAACTGATTTAACAGTTATGAGTAAAAACCGATAACTGTTAAAATATGATGCTTAAAAGTGATATCTCAACGTGAAAAGAATAAAATCAAGACTTTATCAGAAAATCATTCAACTTTAGTGCTGCTTTCCATTGTTTATAAAACATGGTTTACTTTTCAAAGTTACGACGTTATCCACAAAAAAATATTATAATATAAATTACCTAAGAATCTGTTACCTCAACTTGGATCTCCACTACTGATAATTACATAATTTATACCCATACATGATACATCCACCACAATCAAGAAAGATGGTGACCTAACTTTACTTTATATAGATAAATAGTGATTGGACTTTGATTTAAAACACAAATTTTTTGTCATAGCATAAGAAAGGTCCCACAAAAATGCAATTTCATAACAATTTGGTGTGATCTCTTTGTCCACACGAACTACATGTCTACTGATAATATTAAAAACAAAGAAGATTTCAATGAGAATGCTAAAACATCTTAATCAAATATATGACATAGCTTAGAGAGCCTTTCTTTTTTGGTCTAATCTCAATTTCTACCGAATTTTCGCACATCTTAATCACTCTGTGCTGTTCAAAAATACGAACGCTGAAAAAGTCCGAAAAGGAATAAAATGAAGAGCTAAATACATCCAATTCAGACAAAGGTGAAGCTCTGCAAGAAACCGGCTAATCTATTAATATTATTTTACGAAAGTAACTGTCATTAGCTCAATTTGGAAATTTCAATTATGATCCTTAAAATTTACTCAAACAGAAGATCCAACAAACAAACTAACTTCTTCTCCACTAAAACAGTAACAAATACAGAATGCTCCATATTTCTTGAAATTTTTAGAACATAATCACATACTATAAGTTATAACACAGTGTCTAAGGAGAGATACAGAGGCTCACATTGGTGATGATGCTTCGAGATAACGAGCTCCAATCCTGAAACTGCAGAAAAAACTGCAAAACACAGAGATCAAATCTCAATTTCATATCCAACACAACACAATGGAATCCAAGAATGCCGATTTCTACCTGAAATCGCGGGGGTGAGAACTCCATCTCCAATGACCATACAAGTCCCAATCAAGGCCAAAATAAGCAGCATCCTCTGCAGAACTCTGTGCTTTTCAAATGTGGATCTCAATTTCAGACCAAAACCCTTACTACCAGATGCAATCCCATCTTTCTTGTACTCATACAAATCCTCGTCAGCAAGCTGGCCATTAGGGAGCGTGCTCACACGCGCGTGGCGGCAGAGGAGGGAATACAAGGCAAAAGTGCCCCCTTCACCATTATCATCAGCTCTAAGAACTAAGAACACATATTTGAGAAGTGGGATCAAAGTTAAAGTCCAGAACACAAATGACAAAACCCCATAAATTTCCTCATTTGTTTCTGAATGCTGAATGTCCTCTGCAAATGTGCTCTTGTATACTGTTATGAAAGATGAATTTTCTACTGCTGCTGTTGAAGAGAGTGGCGAGAGTTTTGTGGAAAGAGAAATGAAATTTGGGCCTTTGTCTGAATTGGGGAAAATTGTGAAAGAAGAAGATGAAGGTTGTAATTTGACTGAGTCAAATGAAGGAGAGCATATCTCCTATCCACGTGGCTGAAGGAGGACCAAGAAAAAAGAAGAGGAAGTCGCGAATCCTAAACCATCGCTGTATCTTGTATTTCATTTTTCTATTACCATAGTTATTATTATTTTATTATTTTGTGGATGTTGGGCCATACTTTATAATCCCTTGTAGCCCAAGAAATATCGGCAGAAAAATGAAATATCTCAATTCCTCCTAACTTTTCTCTCTCTCTTCTTCTATTCCAAACTTTTCTATATCTACAGTTTATTTACAAATTTAATACAAAAAAATACAAAAAATAGCTTTGGGCACGCTACAATTGGTATATCAGAGCCAGGCATTTGCAGTTTCTAGAGCAAATCATGGCTGAAGCTACCCGATTTAAAGATCTGCAGGAGGCACAAAAAAAGTTGGATCAGATTCTACAAACGGAGACTATGAAGAGAGCTGCAGCAGAAGAGAAGCTGCATGAGCAGATCTCTGATGTTAGTCAAAAAGTGGAACAGAAAATGCTGGGAATAGATAAGAAATATGATCATCTGTCCCAAACCCTAGCTGAAATTCAGTTACAATTGCTCAATTTGGCCAAGGACAAGGGACAACAGGACGAATCTATACTGGGCAAATCACCGCATCCTTTCAATACTATGCGAGGTAACTCATCTGCTTTTACACCGTATTCTTCTAAGTTCAAGCTAGACCATCCTCATTCTGGTGTTGGAAATTCCTTTCATAAGGTTGATTTTCCAAAGTTTGATGGGTCCAATCCTAGGGCATGGATTATTAAGTGTAACACATACTTTAAGTTGACATCTGCTATGAGTGATGAGCACATGGTTCAGTTGGCTGTTCACAATTTTGAGGGAAGGGCCCTGCAATGGTTTCAGAATTTTGGGTATGAAAACATTTTGGAAATTAACTGGGATCAATTTCTACAAGTTATTGCTGCTAGGTTCGAAGATATCAATGAAGGAAAAATTCTAATGGAATTTAAGAACCTAAGGCAAACTGGTACCTATTTTCAGTATGTTGAGAAGTTTGAGGAACTTAGAGCATGTCTGTTACTCAGTGGTCAGATGAAATATTCTGAGGA
Source organism: Agastache rugosa (assembly GCA_031470985.1). Taxonomy (NCBI): domain Eukaryota; kingdom Viridiplantae; phylum Streptophyta; class Magnoliopsida; order Lamiales; family Lamiaceae; genus Agastache; species Agastache rugosa. The sequence goes on from CM062606.1 coordinate 263,478, forward strand.
GTATTTTGTTGCTAATTTTATCAGTGGGTTAAGTGAGGAAATGCAAAGTTTCTTGCTATTGTTCAAACCACAATCCTTACAGATAGCTATAGATCTTGGGGAAAAACAGGTGGCTACTCTTGATGCTATATCTAGGAGAATTAAATCTGCTCCTCGAATTTTCTCTAATCAAGGCTCAAATTACAAAAGACCAGAAGGGGTGGTTACGCACAAGCCAAGTACCCAAAGCAGTACCCGAGTCCCAGTTAAGCTTTTGACTAGTGCAGAAATGGCAGCTAGAAGAGAAAAAGGGCTCTGCTACAATTGTGATGATCCCTATGTGTATGGTCATAAGTGTAAACACAAGGTTTTTTACATGGCCATGTCAGAAGAACAAGAGTTGGCTCACATTCACCATGAGGATGAGTTTGTGGATTTGGAACTTGCTGAAAATGAACCAATGGAAGAAATTGACATCTCAGTTAATGCACTTTTGGGAAACACAAGTTCCAAAACCATGAGGCTTATTGGTGAGGTGAATGGACATAAACTGCAAGTGCTACTTGACACTGGCAGTACTTTAAGTTTTATTAAGGAAAGCACAGCTAAGAGGCTTGGATGTAAGGTTGATGGTGATAAACCCATCTTGGTTAAAGTAGCCAATGGCCAGAAACTCATTAGCTCACAAACAGCTACTGATTTTTCTTGGTCAGTTCAAGGGCACGAGTTTACTTATTCTCTCAGGCTATTGGAAAATGATGGTTATGATATCATCCTAGGAAGTGACTGGCTGGAGTACTGTACTCCTATCATCCTTGACTACAGGAAAATGACTTGTACTGTGCATGTTAATAGGAAAAGGGTGAAAATGCAGGCAGTTACTAAAGCAACTGAGTGTCAACTCATTTCTGGTGCCAGCCTACACTCTCTTATGCATAAGAATATGGATGAGATTGAAGAAGTTTACCTCATCACTCCCTCCATCATGGAGTCCAGTCAGTCTCATCACCTCACTTCCTTATTAGAGGAGTTCAAGGATGTGTTTGATGAACCTCAAGGGTTACCACCTATGAGAGGTGTGGAACATCACATCCAATTAAAACCAAACAGTATCCCTAAACATCAGCCTCCTTACAGAACCACCCACAACCATAAGGATGAGATAGAGAGAATTGTGGGAGAGTTATTAAAAGATGGTGTAATTCAACACAGCAGAAGCCCGTTTGCTGCCCCAGTCATTTTGGTAAAAAAGAAAGATAATACATGGAGGATGTGTGTTGACTACAGGTACCTCAACTCTATCACAGTTAAGCATGATTACCCTATTCCTATCATTGATGAACTGTTGGATGAATTGTTTGGAGCACAATATTTTTCTAAGTTGGATCTGAGATCAGGGTATTTTCAAATCTTGGTTAACCCTACTGACAGATATCTCACAGCATTTAGCACACACCAAGGTCATTATGAATTCTTAGTCATGCCTTTTGGATTGTGCAATGCACCGGCTACCTTCCAGTCTCTAATGAATAGGGTATTCCAGAAGCAATTGAGGAGGAGTGTATTGGTTTTCTTTGATGACATCCTAGTCTACAGTAAGACTTGGGCAGAACATCTTGTGCATCTTAGGAAGGTGTTGGAGCTATTGAGACAGCACACTCTCTATGCTAAACAGAGCAAGTGTCAGTTTGGTCGGCAACGAATTGAATATTTGGGCCATGTCATCACCCCTGCAGGGGTCTCTACTGACCCAGAAAAGGTTTCTTGCATGCTAAACTGGCCTACTCCTACGACAGTGAAACAACTTCGGGGTTTTTTGGGTCTTACAGGGTACTACAGGAAATTTGTTAAGGGTTATGGGCAAATCAGCAGACCATTAACCTTACTTCTTAAGAAAGATGGTTTCATTTGGAATTCTGAGGCTGATGAAGCTTTCCACCTCCTAAAGCAGGCTATGGTTGCTGCTCCTGTGTTGGCTTTGCCTGACTTCACTCAACCTTTTGTGTTAGAGACAGATGCTAGTGGATTTGGTGTGGGGGCAGTCTTACTGCAGAATCACAAGCCCATTGCTTACATGAGCAAGGCCTTGTGTCCTAAAAATCAGGCTCTTTCTATCTATGAACGGGAATTTCTTGCAGTTGTTATGGCAGTTCAGAAGTGGAAGTCCTATCTCCAAGGCCAGAAGTTTATTATTAAAACAGACCAGCAAGCCTTAAAGCATTTGCTGAATCAGAAGACTATAAATCCTGTGCAACAAAGATGGCTCACTAAACTCTTGGGCCTCAATTATGAAATTCAGTACAATAAGGGGGCTGACAACAAGGTAGCAGATGCTCTCTCCAGATGTATTCCTGAACAAGATACTTGTGCAGCTGTCTCTACTGTCACTCCACAGTGGATTCTTAGGATCATTGACAGTTATCGATCTGATCCTCACTATTCTCAGATTCTAGCAGCTAAAGCCATTGACAATTCTGCATATCCTGACTACCAGGTGGTTTCCAATTTGCTCAAACATAAGGGCAGGATAGTTATTGGTTCTGATTCTACTCTGAAAACTACCTTGCTTGGGGAGGTGCACAATACCCCTTATGGAGGGCATTCTGGAATCAATGGCACTTATATGAGGCTTCGAGGCTATTTTTACTGGCCAAAAATGAAGGAGGACGTTCTCACCTATGTGAAGAGCTGTGATGTTTGTCAGAGGCATAAGTCAGATGTGGGTTTCTACCCTGGGTTGCTGCAACCACTACCCATTCCAAAGAAAGCTTGGTCTGAGATTTCTATGGATTTTGTCGAAGGATTACCAAAATCTGCTGGGAAGGATGTTATTATGGTCATCGTGGATAGGCTTACTAAGTATGGGCACTTTATTGCTATCTCTCATCCTTATTCTGCTCAATCTGTAGCCAAACAATTTTTGGACAACATCTATAAGCTCCATGGTCCTCCAGATGTTATCATTTCAGACAGAGATAAGGTGTTTACTAGCTCATTCTGGAAAGAACTCTTCAAGCTAATGGGAACTAAGCTTGCTATGTCTACGGCATATCATCCTCAGACGGATGGTCAAACTGAGAGACTCAACCAATGTATGGAAAACTACTTACGCTGTATGGTTAGTTCTACTCCTAAACAATGGCTTAAATGGCTCCCCTTAGCTGAATATTGGTACAATACCAATTATCATATGAGTCTGAAGTGCACCCCTTTTCAAGCCTTATATGGTTTTCCACCTCGGCAGCTGGGACTTGGATCCTATTTGGATGTTACCAATTTGGAAGCTAAAGATGTGTTCGAGGAACGGAGGAAGTTCACCCAACTCCTTAAGGAAAATCTCCTACAAGCGCAGAGTCGAATGAAATTTTTTGCAGATCAGAAAAGGCAAGAACGGAGCTTTGAGGTTGGAGATCAAGTTTACCTAAAACTCCAACCTTATAAACAGAACTCCATTTCTCTTCGAAAAAATTTGAAGCTGTCGGCTCGTTACTATGGTCCGTTTTCTATTCTTGAAAAAATTGGAACTGTGGCCTACAAATTGGACCTGCCCGACTCCTCTCGGATCCACCCAGTTTTCCACGTTTCACTGCTAAAAAAGTGCATAGGTCGAGGAACAGTACCTGTTCTTGATCTTCCTGCAGTTGATGTTGATGGCCAGTTCAAGATCGAACCTTTATCCGTCTTGGACTCCCGCACGGTTACCAGGAATGGTGTGGGTGTCCCACAAGTTTTGATTCGCTGGGTGAATGGTGGCTCCGATCGTGCTACGTGGGAAGATGTTTCTTACATCCGGCGCAAGTTTCCTGTTTTCGATCCTTGTGGACAAGGATCTTCGTTGGCGGGGAGTATTGTTATGAAAGATGAATTTTCTACTGCTGCTGTTGAAGAGAGTGGCGAGAGTTTTGTGGAAAGAGAAATGAAATTTGGGCCTTTGTCTGAATTGGGGAAAATTGTGAAAGAAGAAGATGAAGGTTGTAATTTGACTGAGTCAAATGAAGGAGAGCATATCTCCTATCCACGTGGCTGAAGGAGGACCAAGAAAAAAGAAGAGGAAGTCGCGAATCCTAAACCATCGCTGTATCTTGTATTTCATTTTTCTATTACCATAGTTATTATTATTTTATTATTTTGTGGATGTTGGGCCATACTTTATAATCCCTTGTAGCCCAAGAAATATCGGCAGAAAAATGAAATATCTCAATTCCTCCTAACTTTTCTCTCTCTCTTCTTCTATTCCAAACTTTTCTATATCTACAGTTTATTTACAAATTTAATACAAAAAAATACAAAAAATAGCTTTGGGCACGCTACATATACATAGAGAGGTGAAGTGCTTAAATCTCCATAGACAACACCTAAACTCTGATATGCCAATGTCAATACAGTCCTCCATGATTCTCTCTGCACAAAGCAAAATCCAACCCATATCACCAAATTATGAGAAAAAAAATCCCAGAAATTTAAAATGGATTTTTAAGTGTCAAGAACTCACCTTTATGGGATTATTATCAGGACTCCAGCCTTCAATATCCATCACTTGCCCTCTCAAAATCATGGGAAAATCATTTCTTGGCTACAACCCAAAACCCACTATAAAACTATCTTCTTCTTCAGCTCCAGCCCAAAATATTCCAACAAATCAAGAAAAACAAAGAACCCTTTTTCGAGAAATGGTAAATAAAAGGGACAAACACGAAATTCTACAGAGAAATCAAGAAAAATGCAGTCTTGGGCGGATGAACCACTGAAGAAATTAAAAAGCCGGTGGGAAAAATCGTGCTATAGAATATTACTGAGCATATTGCCTCTCCTCTCCAACATATGTCTCATACGTGGACATTATAAATTGAGTAACATGATTTAATACTCAAAAATAAAATAAAAAATATTCTTAAACCTTCTCACTGTACATAAATGGGCTGTATCTTATAAAATATACAGGAATAAGATCAACAGAATCCCACCTCCGTTGGATCAATAAACGCTTAAAAAAATCTTGAAAAATGAAAAAGAGTCAAAGAAATGTGTAGAAAACAGAGCAAATTGTGTAGTGCAGGAGGCTTCGGTTCTCCAAATCAACTTCAACCTTTTGCATTTGTATTATTTTGCAGAGTTTGAAATAATAGAATATACTGAGTGGGTGAGTGGTGTGTGTAGTGTGTGTGTGGAGCTCTATATATTATCTTCTCATTTAGAGAAACTCTACTTTGAGCTCTCGGTGTGTTTGTGGGGTTGGTTGATAATGGGTGGGCGTGGCCACTATACTAGTTAAAAAAGTTTGATTATCGTCGATACGAAAATTTTCGGGTTTATATTTATGATATCATCAAATATATAATCTCGTACGATAATAACTTTTTTTTTGAACAAACATTACAAGAAATTTTAAAGGCTGCGTGACGGTAGACTTGAATCCGTAATCTTTGGTCCAAATATTAACCACTCTGCTAGCACACGCACACATACGATAATATTTAGAATAGAGAGTATCGTCCGGCACGAAGTTATTAGGCCATATTATATCATTTTGGACCATGAAAGTAACATGGCATGAAAAATGAACCGACTGATTCAGTAGGGAACTGCTCTTTCCTATTTTTTAATTTTGTTTCCCTCAAAAAATAAATAAATAATAATTTATTTATTTATAATTCTTTGAGTGAACTGCCACTGTCATAACTCATAAATGGGCGCACTTATTAGTTATTACTCTCTTTTATCACTTACTGTATTTGCATTTTTGCCCCACCACATTTTCTTCTTATCCCCCGAACCACAAATAAAATTGCTTTATCGTTTTAATATTAAACTAGTATTGCCCTCCGTGCGATGCACAGATTAGAGATATGTCATAAATTTAAGTAATAAAAATATTTTATTTAAAGATAAAATGAGTTAATAGGTTAAAAATCTAAAGAGAATAACAAAATAATTCAATAAGAACCAAAATAATCATGATTCAAAACACACATATTTAAAATTAGAAAATATTTTTAGATTTATTTCAAAAAATATACTCTATTTTAAATTGCCTCAATTTTATTTTAATTATATGTTTTATACGGAATATTGTGTAGAATTTGTTACCTTCAACTTTATATAATTAATAAAATTGCCATCAAAATTGAATTGCAATTGATTTGCAATTCCACTATTTTGTTTATATATATATATATATATATATATATTATAGAAGGACACGTGTTTTCTACATTTAATTATATAATTCATTTTATAAAAGTGTTATATTTTATCAAAACGTTTGAACTTTTTTTTCTTTCTATAATGTCATGTCTTTTGGTTTTTGTCAAATTAGTACACAACGTTTCAATGTTATTTCACAAATATCATGAGGTTAGAATTCCGACATGGAAAATTCACATGACACGCCGAATCTGACGCATGAGAAAATTCCACGTAAATTTTTATAATCGTATTTTATACTGCATCGTATTATATTATATGCGAAGTCCACTTAGTTGCGGCAATGAATACACAAAGGTTCAAATTTGGAGATGCATGATAAGATAAAAATTAAAAAGGTATTTTGTTTGAATAAAATTGCACCTAACCATGCACGTTTTATTGAACGTCGATTAATTAAATTGACAGAAAGAAACACTTTACCTATTAAGTGTTGTTTTTGTGTTTGTGAATGACAAAACGTAGAGAACTAGAATTCGAATTAGGAATTTCCAGAATAATGAAAAGTTAATAATAATATTCGTCAAGAAAAATAAAAAGTTTAATAATAATATTTTATTTTTCAACGAGATATTGCATAAGTCCGATTCTACATAAAGATGCCCTACTTTTTTAGACTTCATTGTCTTGTCTTATGTAAGATACCTTTTTTGTTAATAATATTAAATTATTTTGGAATTATTTATTACGAAAGCAACAAGCATTACCAAACAAACACCGATCGTAAATTAACACCCAAAATATAATTTCGAAAAAGAAATATCAACTAAATAATATTAGGAAAATAATAATGCAGCATGAGATCCAAATTACTTTTATTATTATATTATGTTTTTACTTTTTATGATGAGAGAATTTTCACTCCCATTATCACTCTGATTTATTATATATACAAATATAAACAGGAACTGAGTGAAAAAATAAAGGGTAGATTTTTCCGTCTAAATGCTCATTTTCATATTTGGAAAGTCACGTACAATAATTAACAATTAATGTATCAATATACTGTATCACTAGTTTTTTTTAAAGGAATTGTTTTTTTAAGAATTAAAGTATCACTAATTGTTAATATATTATAATATCTCTATGTCAATTTTTAATCTCACCTTTCTCCATGCATTTTACTAGTGTTTTTACAATAACAAAAGGTTCATAGAATTAAACCTGACAATTATTCTGGCTGCAGACCATTTGAATTCACCAAGTTTGATTAAATATCTTAATTTTGTAGTAGGCAGATTATGTGTGTGTGTGTGGAACCAGTTTTTTTAATGACTAAAGTAACATGCAACCACTACCCGACGTGCGTATTGGATAAATTACGTTCTTGTTCAGTAGCATGCATAATACAAAGAGGTAAATCGCACTACGAAAATCTAGTGCGACAGACTCGACCTATAAGATATTGATGAGATTCAAAGTTGACTCGTTTGCTAACATTATAGACCGTCAATAATTATAACATATGATGTACACTTATATAGGAAATGGTTTATATAAAAACATATCCTAGTATAATAATTAATAACTAATTTCTGTCTGATCTACGGTTGTCGTGAAAGTCATTGTAATATTGTTAAAAAAGTATGAACGTAATAAGACATCATTGTATACCTAAAAAGCATGATTGTATGCGTAAACAAAATAAGACTATCTATCGATATTGTTTGATTATGATTTTATGAGTTCACATAATTCATTCAAAATAGAAACTTGATAATAACTTCTAATTATTAGGTTTTCCAACCAATTAACGATCGAGTAGAGTAGGGTTACGAGCGCCGTGTTTGGTAGCCTCATGAAATTTTTTTGAAGTACACAACTTTATAAACTATAATGTCGGCCGATCGAGGTATTTAAGGATTGACGGTTTGGCGACATCCAAACGGGGTGCAACCAATTATCTGTTTGGTTTTCAGTTGGAAGGAATTTATCGCAAGGCTAATTATCTTTAAATAGTGTGGCAATGGACACACATGCACCCAATCACAATTAGGGTTGTACACAAGCCAAACGGTTCGCGAGCTATTCGAAGCTCGACTCGAAAAAAGTTCGTTCAAAATTTGTTCGTTTTTTAAACGAGCCGAGTTCGAGCCTCGAACCGAGCTCGACAATTTTTTCGAGCCGAGCTCGAGCTTATCTATATTTGGCTCGAGAGGCTCGCGAACACGTTCGAGTTCGATACTAAACGAGCTAGCTCGCGAACATGTTCGCGAATCTTTTAAACGAACACGTTCGCGAATTTTTAATACTTTAATATATATTTTTAATTATAATTTTTTTTCGAGTCGAGCTCGAGCTCGGTCTAAACGAATATTTAGCGAGTCGAGCTCGAACCGAGCTCGAGCTTGGTTGTTACCCGTCGAGCCGAGCTCGAGCTCGAAACACAAAGCTCGAGCCTTTAATTTTTTTAACGAGCCGAGCTCGAGCTTGCTAGTGTTCGGCTCGGCTCGGCTCGTATCGTATACACCCCTAATCACAATTCGAGATCGAAAGAGCGGTGAAGATTAAACCATAGACTAATCCCTTTTACTAAGGAAAAGTTTATCGTTTGAGTGTTTTCAAATGAGTTTTTATGAGATGAGTAATTAATAGCTAAATGATACGTGTGATGCACGTTAGAATTATGAATTTAAATAAATAATATATATATATATATATATTGAATTATTAAACTACCTTCAGAAATTAAAAAAAAAAAGGATTTAATTTGTAGTAATACACACTTTGATAATGATAATACATGACAAGTTTTTTTTTAAGGTTTTCCTTTTTCTTTTTTTTTACTATAATTATTTATGATAATCTAATAGCTCGAATATAATATTTAAATTAAGCAATGTTGAAGTTAATAGCACTCCTTTTGCGGGGAAGTTTAGGGTTGAGTAGGGAACTAGGCGCTAATTGAACTTAATTATTTTCATCAATTTAATTATTCCGAGTTATTAATATTGAAATATATATTAATTTATATTCCACTTTATATGATTTATTTATCTAGCCCAAAACAAAATATTTTTGGAGTGTTCAATTAAATAACTCACGTGGATGCCCTTTTTGGCCTATATAACTACTCTAACTAGGAGTCTTAATGTTTGGTTTGGTCGATTATGTTCAATTAATTATCTCTGACAAAATTAATGAATACCGGCTTTCGAATATTCTAACTCGTGATTTAAAAAAAAAGAATCACCACAAATATATAAACTAAATTATTTGGATTCAATTTGGGTTGGTTGGTTTGCTTTGTATAAATAAATGAAATATTATTTGAAGAAATCACAAAAATCCACTAAACACCATCTAAAATTACATCTAATTACTTCTAGAAATTTTAAAGTTTAGTTTTATATATAACGTATTAGGTAAGTTATGATTAATAAACTTTTACAAATTTATCATAAAAAGTAAAGATCGCGAATATAATAATGAGTTCAGCTACCTAAAATGAATAATAAAATTAATTAGATAAGAGGGCCTAAAGCTGATATCACTAAATCTGCTTATGATTTGATTTTGATATACATATTATTATTACATTATTGAAAAAGACTTCGACAAAAAAGAGCGAAGTAGATATCCACCACACTGACAAACATCTGTCCCACTACTGAAAAATATTTGTTCTATTAAAACGAAATGCAATTAAACTAATAAAATTAATGTTTTGATGTGATTAGTGGACCACACAAATGTTTTATTGTATATATGATTTTCTCAACGTAAATAAATTTCAATACTTGGTGGAGGCTACAAAGAATCAAAATTGTGGAGGATCTTAATTAGGTACTTTTTATTTTATATATTTACCGTTGTGTACTTTAATTATATTTAAACCTTCTTCTTTAAATATGTACAATATAAGTTTTTCATAATTTTATGCGAGTTTAAATATTTATTGTAAGCAATTAGTTTAAATAATATGTCAATAATTTCTTATCATATTCTAGAACTTCAAATATTTTATATTTTCCTTACAAGCTTTCCAGAAAAAAAAACATTAATGATTTTATTCCACTTCTTTCGTAGTAATTGTCTTATGTTTATGAGTTTCTTCATTTTTCTCCAATAATTTTTCCATAATTATATTCAATAATTATGAAAATATAACACAAGATTGAACTTGGATCTTTACGGGTTCAAAATCATCCTATAATTAGGGATTCTTATTTCTTTTACCAATTAATGAAACAATAATTTGGTTATTAAATTAAAGAAAACTAGATTTACCCGCACGCGTTGCGCTGCGCTGCGCTGTGTGATAATTAATGTTTTAATTAATAGTATAAAAAATTAATACATATTTCAATATGTATTTATATTCTAAATGATTCTCCAAAATTATATAATTACGTTCATTAGTATTATCAATACAATTATTTTTTACTTGATTATTAATGCAATTATATATATATATATATATAATACTTATGTTGAATATTCAGATTTAAGATTTCAAGTTAAGAAACTCATCCATAAAAATTTAAAAAATAAAGTATCACCAAATAATATATTTTACCAAAAAAATTGTAACATAGTAGTAATAAACAACTTTTTTTGAGAGAATTACAAAGATATATATATATATATATATATATATATATAATGTCAAAATAATATGCCACTTTACTGCAAAATGTTGTTATTTAAATCAAAAAATTAATTTTTGGGCGGCATCAATGAATGCTCATTTTTTTTTTGAGCTAATGAATGGTTATTTTGAGTGGGTTGACATTGAGATTATTGGGTTAGGAGGGAAGTGTGCATGGGGCATACAGAATGGGAGGGAAAGTACATAAATAGGCGGGAAAAGACATTGCAATTATTCTGCTTTAATATAGTAATAGATGTGATAAATTGACAATTTTAAAAGAATTGGTTAAAATCAAATAAGAGGCGGGGGGGGGGGGCGACTATCGACACGTTTCCTTTGAAGTGTACTTTCAAAAACTTTCAAAACCTTAATAATATGGTTGATATTGGTTTGCATGTCTTAATTTAATATGTCGACTTTTTCCTTCAAAAAATAAAAAATAATAATAATTTGTCGACTTATATCAAATTCTATCTTACTGTTTACCAAAAAAAAAAGTATATATATATAAAGAGATTCTATCTTTCTGGAATGGTCTGAATAATATCCCATTTAGATTATTATCTCATATATAAATGACAAATCATAATGTGTGACACGATAATTTGTGACGCGATGCCACTTTCATATATCCTATGGTTTATTTCCATGTTTTATGGATGGTGATATAATTGCAATGACTTTTTCAGGTTTACAAAATCTTGATATATATATTTTTTCTATTTTTTATTTTATTTCAGAGTAACACGAAGTTTATACTTTTATATCACAACCTGCAAATTTATATAAGCAAAAGATCACATAATAGAAATTAATTATATATATGAGGATTTTTTTTTTTGTAATGAGATCTAGAAGATGTCCGTTGATATACGAATTCGGAACTTATACATTCCAATTTCCACCATAGAGTCACCCATAAAGTGATTTCAATTACTCGATTTTTAATTAGTATAATTGAGTAATTATTTGGATGTTTTTCTATTTATTAAGTCCTTATTTTTTTGACTTGGGGAAGGGAGAACGTAGAGCTTGAACTCGAGACTTCTTGTTAGTATATAAAAAGAATCAAGATTTTATCTCAAATAAAAAAAATCGATCTATTGACTTCTTTTTAATTTTCCTTATCAAACTTAGAAAGAGTTCAGAAGGCTAATCAATTAATTTGAACAATCTTTAATCACTTTTAAATATGTATCTAATGCATGATTTGAAATTAGTACTTAATTTTTTATTTTGAAAATCAAGAAGGTGAAATATATTAAGAACATTAGAAAAAGTCGAGAAACCACAAATCAGGAGGTTGAGAGAGAGAGAGAGAGACGAAGGAGTGGCGCAAATTAGGCATCTTGTACACGCTAAAGACTGTAAGACGATAACCTCTTTGCTACAATACAAGTCAGATTAAAAAATACTAATAATTTTTTAGCATAAAAAAATAATAATAATTAGAATCAGAGAGAATCTCCAAATTTCATAAATTATGTAATAATCCTCATCACAATTATATACTATTATTTAAATACCATATGGACTTCGATCAAATCTGCCGCGGATCGTGAGTCGTGAGAGGGATTTAAACTCTACGTAATATTTGGCCATTATTTTTATGTTTATATGATAATATTTAACTTATATGAGGTTAGATTTATATTTTGAAAAAAAAATTGAAATATGTGGATAAACAAAATCAATAAAAGCTTATTTCACAAAATAATCTCCATTTAAAAGGAATATTTATACCGATGATCACTTCCCTTTTCGCCTATCTTCGGGTCACTAATTTTTTTCCTCCTATTTTGGATTTAGCTTTTAAATTGGCGTAAGTACCAAAATATAGTTGTTAATCGACAAAAATATTGATTCAAAATAGTATATATGTCACTCCTCACTCCGTCTCAAGTTAGTATGGTTCAATTAATAGTTTATACCTCACAACAAATCAAATATGAACCACATTTTTTTAGAGACGGAGGAAGTAATATACATTGACATTTATTTTCATTCTGGTCACTTGCTTTTTGGTTATTTTCATTTCAGTCCCTAAATATTCTTTTTCATTTTTTCTAATTCTTTTTTTGGAAATTTTTCGTAGGTGACCACGTGCAGAAAATTCCTTTTAACTTGCAAAATTATGACATATATATATATATATAGAGGATCTGATAAGAACACATTTTTATATAAAAACGTGAGAACAATGTATTTTTATTATATCAGAAATGAATAAAATTCAGAAACTAAATGCATAAATATTTTAATGCATAAACTACAATAACTTAATGCATTAACATTTAAATGCATAAATTACAGTAACTAAATCCACGGTTTAATCAAGACTGTAGATCAACAAGGATCAAGGATCCATATTTGTTCTTATTTTTTACCTAAGAAAGTGTTTTTATTTGATCCGCGCTATATATATACTCCCTCCGTCCGATTTATATAGGCTTGTTTTCCTTTTTCGGATGTCCCAAATATATAGGCTTGTTTCTATAAAAAGTAATGTTTTTAACTCATTTACTAATATATCCCTATTTAATTCTTTGATTGACTCATAAAATATGCATAGTCAAAGAATAAATAGGGGCATATTCGAAAGTTTACTATATAATTTACATTTCCAATAATTTTTCTTAATCCTTGTGAAAAGTTCAATGCTTCTATATAAATGGGACGGAGGAGTATATATATATATATATATATATATATTTCGTACGAACCCAATAATTAAAAACCCCATATAGTTAAAATAATGCTCGAAGTTTATATTCTCTTATTAATTAGTTGTGATATCTGGATCATGCACGTCGATCGAAGCAATCGCATGAAGTATATAAACTCATAAATTATTTAATTATTATGCACGGTGAGGGAACAAATTAAATGAATTTCATACTGTATTTCATAATATATTTCTGATTTTGTTTCTTGAAAAAGTTATATCTGAATTTATAAATCAATTCCTGACGATTAACATACATAAGCCCAATTCAGTAATTGTGAAAACAAGTATACATAAACATTTCATTTCAAAAGTTTTGTAAAATATTGATGTTCTTCTTAAAGGAAAATATATCACACGATATTTTAGAATCCACTTACAAAATTTGGAAACCTTTCATTTTGATTTTTGACCACGTAAAATAGGAAGCTTTAATTTCTAGAAACTACACTAACACAAAATAATTCAAATTTTTGAATTTTCAACACATTAAAATATGCATCTCGTGAATTACACCCAATGAAGTAGCAATAATTCATAATATACTCCATATTTATATACATATGTTATTTAAATATAACATTTAATCGAAACATAATATATATCGAGTGCAATATTTATCAGACTGACGTAATATATAGACAAAAAAGTCCCTACATCCAGATGGGCTTTGAGCCACATCTAGTAGTGCTCTAGAAACATGATAAAAATTGAATTTATTTTGGCCCATTTATAAAAAGTTTCTACTTTTCTACTTATATTTTTTTGCAAAAAATGAATGGTCCCCCTTTTATATGTGACAAATGTTTTGCTTTCACTAATAGAAATTTATGGTCCCCAATGAATTATGTGGCCCGACCTAGAAGGAATTACAAATCACATTGTCATGTAGCGATTGATTGATTTAATTACTTCCTCCGTCCCATTTTTCTTTTTCATCTTTTACATTGATAATGTCCCGTTTTCAAATAAGGAAATAATTAACTCTTCAAAAGTAATGAGACCAACTACTTTTCTATCTTTTTACCCTTCTCTTTAATTACCGTGCTCAAAAGAAATGGGCCTTTATGAATGGACGGAGGGAGTATTTTTTTAGAGAGTAAAGCAACAATTTTGTAGATAGGGAATTAAATAATTAATTAAATCCACCTAACAAAATATGGGGAAGTTAGATGTATATGCATGATTCTTTGATACCCAATTTGGAATCCAATTATTCAGGATGTATTTCAATTTAGGTTTAATATAAGTTTAATTGGAGTCAAATACGATTATTTTCATGGTTGACTCTCATGCCCACATAACATTGCCACATCTTCTGTATGATGGATAGAGGTGGCAAAATGGGCCCGGCCCGATGGCCCGACCCTGTTTTGGGCCTGGTTGGATTTTAAAATTATAGGTCCTATGAGATTTCGGGCCGGGCCAGCCCATAAGGAGCAAAAGCCCGATGGGCTCGGGCCGGCCCAAAATATTTACACTATAAAATTTTTTTTCGGGCCTGGTTGGACTCCAATTTTTTAAGCCTGATAAATTTTTGGTCAGCCCGGCCCGACCCAATTGATGGGTCGGTCCGGTGAGCTCGGCCCGGCCCGGTCTTATGCCAACTCTAATGATGGGTAGAAGAGCGATTTCGATAATCTTTGTTTCTACATACCGTTCATTTGTCTTATAAATATTCCCCTCATTACGTATTTAGGTCCATCAAGTAAAATTATGAGGGGAAAAAAAAACTTGTTGCTTCTTCTTCTAATAAATAATAATTTGATCACCCAAATAATTTTATAATTTATCCAATTCAATTGGGTCAAGTGGCTCAATAAAATTTAATCGATCTAAATAATTTAATTTTATACTATTATCTATGACAAGTGAAGCTTTCAACAACTACCCGAAAATACGTTCTCGGTATAAACCATATTGGTTTAATCATATGCGACTGACTCGTCTTATTAAAATATTGATGAATTTGAATTTGATATTATTGCTAGAGCTACACCGCTTCATCAGTAGGCATTGTCTATCGCTTGAGAGATGTATTTATACTTGTATTTTACTATCTTTCATTTGATGAAGACAAGCAAGATTATATTTCCACATCTTATCGACGATCGAATGGAAAAAAAGGAAGGTTTAAAATCTCACTTTATTCCTAAATTTACTTTGATTTTTCTACACACAATTTTTTTGTTTACTATTATTGTTACTATTACGAATGAGAAAAAAAAAACATGGTTTAAAATCTCACTTTATTCCTAAACTTACTAATTTGGTTTTTCTTCACACAAACAATTTTTCTTGATTAAGTATTAATTTGTTAATTTTATTTATATAGAGTGAAAGCAAGCAATATCCCAAATTATTACAAAACTGCCGATTTTCCCGCGCTTCCTCGTATCATAACCTCAAAAACCTCAACGGTCATAAACGACCAAGCTAACCACCCCCTTCCGACCAAAACACATTCTCCAATTTCTCTCTCCAAAAAACACAATCCAATTCAACTGTTCTTCAAAGCTTTTTCCCATCGAATTCTGTCGCCGCAACAAATCCCTCGAATACACAGAGAGACAGAGACAGAGATAGAGAGAGAGAGCGATTCGAAGCGGAGAATCCGAGAAAAATCGGGCTCCGCCATGGAAGATGAATAGGATATTCTCCAGGCCGGCATCCCACTTCCGCCACCACCTCCGCCACGAGCCGGCGGCGGCCGCCGTCGCTGCAGACGAGCCCAACTCCCTGACCATACTATGGCACTACCAAATCCTGGACCCGAACGGCGACATCGTGAATCTGTGGAACCACATATTCCTGATCGCCTGCTTGTTCTCTCTCTTCATCGACCCCCTCTACTTCTACCTCCCTTACGCTGAGGACGGCGCCGCCTGCATGAACACCGACACCAACGCCTCCATCCTCATCACCTATTTCCGGACGCTCAACGACGTCTTCTACTTCTTGCATATGTTGATGAAGTTCCGGATGGCCTTCGTCGCCCCCAGCTCCCGCGTCTTCGGCCGCGGCGAGCTCGTCATGGATCCTCACCAGATTACCATGAGGTATCTCAAGACCGATTTCATCGTTGATCTCACCGCCACCTTGCCTTTACCTCAGGTATTTTTCATCCCATTATATTTCTTCATAATTATATCTAGAGAGAGAGAGAGAGAGAGATAAGTTGTGTGATTTTGGTAAATTGTAGGTCTCTTGTTTATGCATGTTTCTGCATTTGATGTGTGTGTGTGTGTGTGTGTGTGTGTGTGTGAGAGAGAGAGAGAGAGAGAGAGAGAGAGAGAGAGATAAGTTGTGTGATTTTGGTAAATTGTAGGTCTCTGGTTTATGCATGTTTCTGCATTTGATGAGGTTTAGAGAGAGAGAGAGAGAGAGAGAGAGAGAGAGAGAGAGAGAGAGAGAGAGAGAGAGAGAGAGAAGTTGTGTGATTTTGGTAAATTGTAGGTCTCTGGTTTATACATGTTTCTGCATTTGATGTGTGTGTGAGAGAGAGAGAGAAAGAGAGAGAGAGAGATTTAAGTTGATCGTTTGTCTAAGTTCAAAATTGGAAAAACAGAAAATTAAATTACAAATTTTATCCTATTTTGCAATTACAGTACGAAATTTGAAATTTTGCAAATGATTACAGACTTTTTATTTTTTGCAATTAGAACTCACGCTCTGTTTTTTGGGGATAAATTTGGCTTTTATACACATGTAAAGAGCCACCGTTTCATTCTCTTGAATAACTAGATTAAGACTACATCATTTAATAAGATGAAATTTGTGTCACACTGTCAATTTAACACGGCCACGTCAGTTTTTCTGGTGACGGAAACAGAGCGTGAGCTCTAATTGCAAGAAATTAAAAGTTTGTGTATTTAATTGTAAACTTTCAAAATTCATATTGTAATTGTAAAATAGGGTAAAGTTCATAATTCAGTTTGCAGTTTTCCATTAAAAATTCCATGTAAACCTGCAGATTGCCTTTTCTGCATTTGATGAGGTTTAGAGAGAGAGAGAGAGAGTATGCATGATCTTGTTGTGTTAGTTAATGAGTTCATGTAAATCCTGCAGATTGTGATTTGGTATGTAATTCCAGCAACAAAAACAGAAGGAAGTGGGCATTCAAACAACACTCTGGCTCTTATTGTCCTAATCCAATATATTCCTCGACTTTTTGTAATATTTCCTTTGAACCAAAGAATCATAAAAACAACTGGTTTCATAGCCAAGACTGCTTGGGCAGGAGCTGCATACAATCTCCTCCTCTTCATGCTCGCCAGCCATGTAAGCACACACAACACACAACACACACTCACAATTAAGTAGTTGATTTCTAACAAAAGATGTCTCAATTTGTTTTGGTTAAGGTAATAGGAGCATCATGGTATCTCTCATCCATAGGGCGCCAGCATTCTTGCTGGCAGCAACGGTGTAATGACGAATCCAAGAAAATCCCTTCTTGTAATCTGCAGTTTCTCGACTGCTCCAAGTCCAAATCAATGGGGTTCGAGCGCCAGTACTGGTTGAACGTGACCACGGTTCTTGCTCGCTGTGATGCCAAGAATGGTGATTCCGACTTCAAGTTTGGGATATTTGCCGAGGCCTTCACTAGTGAAGTCGCCTCGTCTCCTTTCATCGAGAAGTATCTTTACTGCCTCTGGTGGGGCTTGAGAAACTTGAGGTTTCGATCTTTTACTTTCTTTCTCGTCTTCTCAATTTCTATCAAGTCGAACTGGCTTTGCTTATGTTGATCTTGAACTCACTTGCAGCTCATACGGGCAGACTCTGAGCACGAGCACCTTTTATGGGGAGACTCTTTTCTGCATATTTTTGTGCATTTTTGGCCTAATTCTGTTTGCACAGTTGATTGGGAATATGCAGGTTTGAATATCAATCAAGAAAGAATATGTTTTCATTTTGTTGAGGCTAATTATAATCTTGGTTTTCTTTTCTTTTCTTTTGTGGGGTGAAGACTTACTTGCAATCAATGACTGTGAGGCTTGAAGAGTGGAGAATCAAGAGAAGAGATACAGAGGAATGGATGAGGCATCGGCAGCTGCCTCCGGATCTGCAGGAGCGCGTTCGTCGTTTTGAGCAGTACAAATGGCTCACTACGAGAGGCGTGAATGAAGAAGACATCCTCAAGTCCCTCCCTCAAGACCTCCGTCGTGAGATTCAGAGGCATCTCTGTCTTAACCTAGTTCGCGGTGTATGTCTCTTTCTATCTCGTTTTCTCTCTCTTATTACTCTGTCCCTCTCTAAGATTGCACGTTTGGGATGTGTAGTCTCAACCTAGTTCGCGGTGTATGTCTCTTTCTATCTTGTTTTCTCTCTCTCTCTCTCTCTTATAACTCTTCCCCTCTCTAAGATTGCACGTTTGGGATGTGTAGTCTCAACCTAGTTCACGATGTATGTCTCTTTTTATCTCGTTTTCTCTCTCTCTCTTATAACTCTTCCCCTCTCTAAGATTGGGCGTTTGGGATGTGTAGTCTCAACCTAGTTCGCGATGTATGTCTCTTTCTATCTTGTTTTCTCTCTCTCTTATAACTCTTCCCCTCTCTAAGATTGGGCGTTTGGGATGTGTAGTCTCAACCTAGTTCGCGGTGTATGTCTCTTTCTATCTTGTTTTCTCTCTCTCTCTCTTATAACTCTTCCCCTCTCTAAGAGTGGGCGTTTGGGATGTGTAGTCTCAACCTAGTTCACGATGTATGTCTCTTTCTATCTTGTTCTCTCTCTCTCTCTCTGATTACTCTTCCCCTCTCTAAGATTGGGAGTTTGGGATTTGTAGTCTCAACCTAGTTCGTGGCGCATGTCTCTTTCCATCTTGTTATCTCTCTCTTATATTACTATGCCCCTCTCTCTCAAATAAGTTGTGTGTTTGGGATGTGTAGGTGCCTTTCTTCGCGCAAATGGACGACCAGCTCCTGGACGCGATATGTGAGCGCCTAACGTCCTCATTGAGCACGCAGGGGAGCTACATTGTCCGGGAGGGTGATCCAGTGGACGAGATGCTCTTCGTCATCCGGGGGCAGATGGAGAGCTCGACCACCAACGGTGGGAGATCGGGTTTCTACAACTCCATCACCTTAAGGCCGGGGGACTTCTGCGGGGAGGAGCTCCTAACGTGGGCTCTAGTACCCAATTCTTCTCTCAACCTTCCCTCCTCCACGCGCACTGTCAAGACTCTAACGGAGGTTGAGGCCTTTGCACTCCGTGCAGAGGACCTCAAATTCGTTGCAATGCAGTTCAAGCGGCTGCACAGCATGAAGCTGCAGCACGCGTTTAGGTACTACTCTCATCAATGGAGGACGTGGGGGGCGTGCTTCCTGCAGGCCGCGTGGAGGAGGTACAAGAAGAAGAAGTTGGCTAAGGAGCTCGCCTTGCAGGAGACCGAGGCCTTGTACTATGCCTCCACGTCTCCGTCTCAACATCTCGGAGCCACCATCTTGGCCTCTAAGTTTGCTGCAAACACGAGACGAGGGATAGCGCAGAGGCTCAGGATGGCCGAGGCCACCTCGTCGTCTAGCTTGAAAATGACCAAATTGTTGAAGCCGGATGATCCAGATTTCACTGAGGAAGTTTGATCAAGTTGTGTGTGTGTGTATTTAGTTAAGTTTAGATTTTTTTGGGCACAAATGTTGTACTAGTCTAAGATAGATTCAGTTTTTCATAGCTTTGAACCTATATATATATACATATTAACATTCGGTAGAGGGGTATCACCCTTTCTTTCTTGCTTCATAACACAATGTAACACAATCATAAACCCTTTGTCCTGCACATTTATGTATATATATCTTTTTAGAGGTTTTTCACAATCTTTCTTGTTATTTCTCTCTCTATTGCATAGTAGTTTAAAATGTTGCTTTCATCATGCTATATATACTAGGGTACATTGGACCATTCTGGTGTGGTATGAGGTGCGGCAAATTCCATCCTATCTGACATGTCCTGAAGCAATGTAATGTTTCAGATGTATTCATGTCGAAATGCAATAAATAAAGTCGATAATATTTAACAAAAATAAATAAATAATGATTTGGCGTTAATTATATTTTATTTAAATATTATCATAGCATTTCAATTTCCTTTCCGTACATTAAAAAATAATTAATTGAAGAATTTTATCTAATACTACTCTAATCTATGAATCACAGATATATAAACTAAAGAAAAGAATGTGTGTTTCTTCAACTATTATCATGTCAATTTGCTTGAGGAATTAAAGAAAAAATACAAATAAAAAAAACTAAGGTGTTCTCTATTTTTGGGAGGAGAAGCTAAAGAAGCAAACAGTTGAACAAACGAAGCTCCAATTTGTTCGATAATGGCAGTGGGTTTTGGGGATTCGATCTCAATTGAGGTAATTTGCTTTTTTTTTTTCCTTCTCTTTATCTTGGTACAATTATATTATGGCCTTCGTGAATTTGGTTATTTCTCTGCGCAACTCTGTAATTTATGCAAGTAACCCTATTTTCTCTGTAATTTATGCAATTAACCCTATTTTTTCCTTAAGTAGTAGTTTTTCTGTTGGCAAAATGTGCGTGTGTGTGTTTTTTCCCTTTTCCTGCTAATGAATTTGTCTTACTGCAAGAATCGTATGCAATTTCTTTTCTTTGATTAATCTAATTCCACCGAGTAGTGTAATCATCAGCTTTCTTTGTTTTTTGATTAATTCTAATTGAAATAGCATTAATTGAATGTGGAATCGCTATGTAGCTCATATATTAGGTAGTCTTTGAGAAACAGTCAGATTCTTCTCTTAAAAATTTATGTTCTGTGTTGGTTATGTGGGAATTCAAGTTTGGAACTTTATTAACAATAGAGGATCTGTGGTGCATAAAAGCATTCAGAAATTGTTGGATTGCTCGATTAGGCGGTCTCTTGAAAGAGTACAGAAATTGTTGGATTGCTCATTTGTTATATCGGCTAAAATTGTTGCATAGCTTGTAAGAGACGAAGTGATGATCTCATTATCTGCTTGTTGCATAGCTCGTAGGAGACGAAGTGATGATCTCATTATCTGCTAAAATTGCTGCCTGAGGAATACTTATGTAGTTCCATACTTAACACTGTTGACTTCAAATGGATAAAAACATAGGCTCATACATAAAGAAATGGGTGATAGATGGGGTTGTGTACACGCTCGTGTGTTAGTATACTACTTTTTTGCTATGATTTTCAATACAGATATCAATTGAGCTTGGAACTTTTAGTTTCCTTCTCCTTCTGTATCTCAATGATGAGGTTGTTTAAAGCATTCCACGAAGAGCCACCCTCTCTCGTAGCTTTTATGGCAGCCTCAGCAACCTCCTTCGCCTTCTCCCTTAATTGATTTCCCTTTTCGCTGTCCATTAGTTCTCTAACTGCACTTTTCAAGCTATCCGCGGTTACAAATCCTTTTGATGATCTATCAACTGTATTGACCCTCAAACCAATTTTGATCTCTTCGACTACCATCTTTGCGTTGAGATATTGCTCGGCCATCATTGGCCATGCCAGAATAGGAACTCCTGCACATATTCCTTCCAAAGCCGAGTTCCAGCCGCAGTGACTCAAGAATCCCCGTATGATTGGATGTTCAAGAATCTCTTCTTGATCTACCCAATCTGTTACTATCATTCCTCTTTCTGTTACCTTGGATTCAAAGTCGTCGCCTAGTAGTTCTACGTCACTCTTCCTTGCCACCCATAAGAAACTCACCTTTGCCTCTTCCAAGCCAAGTGCTATTTCGCGCAGTTGTGTTGGTGAGATTCTTGCTTGAGAACCAAATGCAACGTAGAGGACCGGGCATTGCTGGTCCGACTTTTGGTCTAGCCAATGCATCCATCTAGGCTTCTTGCACTCTAACAGTTCGTTTTTCTCCAGTTTCGCCAAGCAGAGGGGCCCGATGCTCCATGTTCTTGGTCGGCATTCGTGGTTGTGGTAGTCGGCATATAGTTGCTCAAGCTCATAGAAGCTGTTCACCAGCAAGCCATAGCTATTTTCAGTTGTTTGCATTGTCTCAATGATGAAATCTAAATGAGGACTTCTTGGATCGCGCTTATTGAACGGCTCATCAAAATCATTCCTCGTTAGCTGAATCCAAGGAAACCTAACGAGATTAAAGGGCTCGTCATTGGAGTCGTGTAAAGATATCAAGCCATTGATGAGCGCATCGCGGCTCACTGCAGTGGCATAGTAGCTCATACCATAAAAACTCAGCCGCGGTATGCCAAATTTTGATGCTGATTCAAGGGTCCAAGGGAGAAAGCCATCTGATACTATGCAGCTTACTTGTGAATGTGAATGGATCTTCTGGAGCTCTTGCTCGAAGGCGGGTTGCATGAGCTCTATGCCTCGAACGAATGAAAGAAAAGGAGCCATGGATGGAAGCTTATCCGTGCTCTCAGCTCCCTCAGGCACACCTTGTATGTTGTCAGGAAATGGCAGGTCAACAATGGAGACATCAGCTCTTGTAAGAGATTGAGATATGAATGGATGGTTTGCAGGGGTGGTGAAGATGGTGACGACGACGTCCCGGTCGAGGAAGAGCTGTGCTAGGTGGAGGAGAGGAATTGTGTGGCCTTTTGACATGAAAGGAAACAGAACTATGTGAGGTTTAGAGGAGGAAGAAGAAAGAGGAGTCATTTTCTATTTTAGCTGTGCTTTGTTTGGGTTTGGGTCTATTTGTACACTTTTGTTAGGTGTGCAGTGACGGAGCCAGGATTTTGAGTGGGCGTCGAAAATTAAGAAAGTGAAGATACCAAAATGGATCTTTATTGCGGCACTTGCATTATTTTAATGCGAAACTTTTGAATAATATAATTTTACTATATAAAATTACATTTATTTACGTTTGGTGTTGAGGGGACCCCAATAACATAAAGTAATATATATTCGAGTGATGCTATTCGGATATAAATGTCCGGACATAAATTTTGTAATTAAAAGAAAATAATAATAGGTAATATGAAAAAGAAAATTGGGTAGATGTATATTAGAAAATTTTGTCAATGGTAATAAATTAATAATATTGAAAAAGATTAATCGTGAAATAAGGTAAAAAGTTGCATACTTTTGAGCAGAAAACGAAGCGGAAATAATGTAAAATGATTGATGATAAAAGGTATTTTTGAAAATGATTGATTAAAATGATTTTATTAGATAAATCTTAAGTTAAAATTATTAATATACTCATTTATGTCCGAACATATATGTCCAAAAAGTATTATTGTATATATTCTGATTGGATTGTTTGTCGTTGAGGACATCCTGTGATTTACTTCCTCCAATAAGATTTAAAAACATTAGATAAGATTTGGAGATGAGATTTCGGGGATCTAAGAGCATTCCCAACAGATCACTTAAAATTATCCTTAACTCTAAATTTAGGTTAAAGTAATAAAAATTGAAATAAAATACAAATCCAACCGATATTCTAAATTGAATTGGGCCCACAAAAATATTTACACTCTTCTAAATCTAATCTCAAATTTACACTTGTTTTGATTGAGCATAAACATTTTAAATTCTTTTTCATTCTTGCAACCTGCAATTCCAAGTATTCCTTGAATGTGCTCATATTTGTTTATCGATTACATGCAGTTGTTATATTAAATCAGTCAAACTTTGATGGTGGGTTTTCGTTAGGGTTAATTGAGAAAGATGAAAAGGATGAATGAAAGCTTCTGTTTGGGAAATGAATTTTGTTTGGGAACAAAAAGAATAAAATATTATTTTTATAAATAGTTAATGGAAAATAGGAGAACTGCTGTATGCATTTGTAAAATAGGGGTTAAAAATAATATAGGGAAAGCTTTAGAAGCAAATTTTTATGGCAAATGTTTGTGTTGTGAATGCTCTAAGCGATAAGGAAAAAAGGGGTCTTTTAGCGAATTTAATAATACGTTAAAATATTATTTATATTATACCCACAAATTACTTATCAATAATATACAATCAAAGACAACAATTTCTCAAAGATTAACAAATTTAATCAAATCAGTGGCCATCAATGATTCAGATTAAAGAGTGTAAGGAGATGGTTTAATAATTCATAATGGGATAATGAGAATTTTAATTACTATTTTTAATAATTTATAATTAAGGTTGTGTAATTTATAATAATGGTTTAATACAGTAAAATCTCCATAAATTAATAACCATTGTATCATGAGATTTTATTAATTTAGAGAGATATTAATATATCAATAAATCAATAATTTATTGATTAAAAGAGTGATTTTTTAAATTCAGCAAATTAACTATACGTAGTGTTCCTGTGTATTGAAAATAAATAAATTCATATATGTTTCATTGAATATAATCATGTATCACCCAATTCTTTGTAGCTAATTAAATATATTCATGTATCTATTAATTCATTGCAATTAATTAAATCTTATAACTAATTAAATATATTCATGCATAATAAATGAAAAAAAAATTATTACAACTCTTCACAATTTTTTATTGTAGCTAGATAACTCAACACCGGAACTTTTGAGTGCAATTACAAAAGTTAGATAACAATAGATTCATACTTTAGCAAATTACCATAATATTAATAATTGTAATATTTAAGAATTATTAATTTATAATATTGATGGGATCCTACATTTATAAAGGGAGTCTCCAAAAAATTATTATTTTATTATCTTATTTGATAATTTTTGCATTAGCCCAAGTTGGGACCGGAGAAATTTATTATATTAGAGAGTTTATTAATTTATATATTATTAATTTATAGATGTTTTACTGTAATTCATAATTGAAGCTTATTTATCCATGATTATAAATTATTGATTCATAATTAAGGTTTTATTAAACTCATAATTTGAACTTATTTAATGGTTCTCACTGTGCGGACGTGCGCAGAGTCATGCTCTTTGTTTAACAACTAAAAGAATAGTATACATAATATAACATAAAATATTTTACATCTAATTAAAATATCTAAATATACATATCTTAAATTTCTAAACTATTATTAGAAATTAAAGTAAATAAAAATATTATAAATATATCAAATTTGTAAGATAAACATTTTTTTTTTGACATAGGGGAAGGGGGAGCGGTGGGGTTCGAAGGTGAGACCTCACTGCTTACATATTGAAGCCACACCGCTTGAGTGTCCTCTAATAAAAAGGAATTACGCCACAACCAACGTAATATATTTTTAGGGCTATGGTGTGTTTTTTAGGAATACACATTAATCCACAAGAAATAAAATAAGAAGATCTTACGAGAGGGCGACGCTTTCCTGAAAAATGGCAGCACTCCAGGTTGATCTAGAGGTGTGCACAGCGGAGACTAATAGATTATATATATATATATATATATATATATATATATATATATATATATATATTGAGATATATTATATGAACTAGAAATGAATAACTATATGCTAAAAACTAAGAAGAGGAGAATTTAGAAAATCATTATTGTTTTAGAATAAAGGAGAGTCGTATTTCTCTGGTGTGTTTTTACCATGAAAGAGCAATGCTCTTTTTATAGCCAAATTTGGCCAACAAAGAAAACTATCCGACAAAGAAAAACTAAGCTAGTCTAGGCTATATATTATAAAGTCTTACAAACTATGATCAAAGAAAAGACTATAACAAGAAATAATTGAATATATTCTTATTTGATCCGCGCTCTATATATATATATATATATACACGATGTGCATTAATATGTCCAAAACATGAATAACAAATATAGAAAGAGATACATATATATATTATATGCATCAATAAATAATTACTAATAATTTTGTTGGAAGCAATAGCTGGCTTCAAATAGCATGAACCCAAACGACCGCGTTTAGTGACCTTTGAAATGTGATAGCCGTTAAAAAACCCTAATTAGATCTTTTGGGGAAGGAGAAGCTAAAGAAGCAAACAGTCGAACAATCCAAGATCCAATTTGTTCAATAATGGCAATGGGCTGAATTGAGGTTATTTGTTTTTTTCCCATTATTTAAGGTATAATTATTGACTTCGTATGGCAGATAATTTGTAATTTCTCATTTTTGTGGCCTTCGTGAATCTGGTTATTTGTTTGCCTAACTCTGTAATTTATGCAAGTAACCCTATTTATTCCTTTTGAGTAGTAGTTTTTCTGTCAGCAAAATTGCTTTTTTCTTTCATTTTCCTGTTGATGAATCTCCCTACTTGGAAGAATCGCATGCAATGTTTTTTGCTTTGATTAATCTAATTCCACATAGTAGTGTAGTCAACAGCTTCTTGGTTTTTTGATTAATTTTCGTTCTCGTCTTATCAAATTTTTTTGTTTTGTCAAGACGATGAAAAATCGAAATAGCATTTATTTACCATGTGGAATTGCTATTAGGTAGTCTTTGAGAATCAGTCAGTTTCCGTCTCTTATTTCGACATTTCCGGTACAGGTATATTTTGGTAATGTTATTTAATGCACATGTTCTGTGGTGGTAATGTGGGAATTGAAGTTTGGAACTTTATTTTGAATAGAGGATCTGTGGTTCGTAAAAGCATATTGTTGAATTGCTCGATTAGGCTGTGTCTCGAAAGAGTACAGATATTGTTGGATCGCTTATTTATTAGGTAGTTGGATGTTTCAAGTTAATTGCTATTATATGTGCTGAAATTGTTGCATAGCTCATATACTGGGATGTCTCTTAACGAGACAGAAAGAAAGTGACGATCTTATTAACTATTCCATCTTGTGAAAGAAGAACATAAAGAACCTAAGAAATCGTTTGTTTTATTCTTAATAGTCCATACTTAAACACTGTTGACTTCTAATGGAAAAACATAGGCTTATGCATAAAGAAAATGGGGGATAGATGGGGTTGTGCACACGCTCGTGTATTAGTATACTACTTTCTTGTTATGATTTTCAATGCATATATCAACTGAGCTTGGAACTTTGAGTTTCCTTCTCCTTCTGTATCTCTATGATGAGGTTGTTTAAAGCATTCCACGAAGATCCACCCTCTCTCGTAGCTTTGATGGCAGCCTCAGCAACCTCCTTCGCTTTCTCCCTTAATTGTTTCCCCTTTTCGCCGTCCATCAGTTCTCTCACCGCACTCTTCAAGCTCTCCGCGGTAACAAATCCATTCGATGATCCATCGACTGTATGGACCATTAAACCAACTTTGACCTCTTCGACTATCATCTTAGCATTGAGATATTGCTCGGCCATCATTGGCCATGCAAGGATAGGAACTCCTGCACATATTCCTTCCAAAGCCGAGTTCCAGCCACAGTGACTCAAGAAGCCTTGCACAATTGGATGTTCAAGAATCTCTTCTTGTTCCACCCAATCTGTTACTATCATTCCTCTTTCCTTTACCTTGGATTCAAAGCCGTCGCCTAGTAGTTCTACGTCACTCTTCCTTGCCACCCATAAGAAGCTCACCTTTGCCTCTTCCAAGCCGAAAGCTATTTCATGCAGTTGTGTTGATGAGATTCTTGCTTGAGACCCAAATGCAACGTAGAGGACCGGGCATTGCTGGGCCGACTTTTGGTCAAGCCAATGCATCCATCTAGGCTTCTTGTCACATACTGATAATTTGTTTTTCTGCAGTTTTGCCAGGCAGAGGGGTCCAATGCTCCATGTTCTTGGTCGTCGTTCGCTGCTGCTGCAGTAGTCAGCATATAACTGCTCAAGCTCATAGAAGCTGTTGATCAACAAGCCGTAGCTAGCTTCAGTTGTTCTGATTGTGTCAAGGATGAACTCTAGTTGAGGACCACTCAGGTCACGTTTGTTCATCGGCTCACCAAAATCATTCCTTGTTAGCTGAATCCATGGAAACCCAGGGAGAGTGAAGGGCTCATCGTCCGACTCGTGCAGAGATAGCAGGCCGTTGGCGACTGCATTGGGGATTGCTTCACTGGCATAGTAGTTCGTGCCTAAGAAACTCAGCTGCGGGATTCCAAATCTCGATGCTGATTCAAGGGTCCAATGGAGGAAGCCATCTGATATGATGCAGCTGACTTGTGAATGGATCTTCTGAAGCTCTTGCTCGAAGGCGGGTTGCATGAGCTTTATGCCTTGAGCGAACGAGAGAAAGTGAGCCATGGATGGAAGCTTATCAGTGCTCTCAGCCCCCTCAGGTACACCTTGTATGTTGTCAGGAAATGGCAGGTCAACAATGGAAAGATGATCAGCTCCTGTAAAAGATTGAGATATGAATGGATGATTTGCAGGTGTGGTGAAGACGGTTACAGCGACGTCCCGTTCGAGGAGGAGCTGTGCTAGTTGGAGGAGAGGAATTGTGTGCCCTTTCGACATGAAAGGAAACAGAACTATGTGAGGTTTAGAGCAGGAAGAAGAAGAAGAAGACAGTGGAGACATTGTGTTTTAGCTGTGAAGATTTGTTTTGCTTTGGGCCTATTAATACACTTTTGTTACGTTTGCAGTGGCGGAGCTAGGATTTTGACTCGTTGCAGAAAACTAAAAAAGTGAACATAACAAAACTGTATTTAGTAAAATTCATTTTTATGACATTGTTAGGCGTGTTTTATGTGGTTTCTTGAAATGGTGATGTGATTGAACAAGTTTCAACCAAATTGGGTATTTCTTGTTGATTGATGTTTCATCCTCGTCTCTATTTTTTTGTGACGAGGATATTCTGTAGTTTCACAAATTGTGTATTTCTTGCTGATTGATGTTTCATCCTCGTCTCTATTTTTTTGTGACGAGGATATTTAGTTGCTATCGAGATGTGCATTGATTAGGTATCGTTCTTGTGCATTGTCTAGCAAACTATTTAGTATATGATAGGTAAATCACATTTGGAAAATCTAGTGCGGCAAATTCGACTTAATAGTTGTAGTTGCGATCTAGCAAATTTTGTAAGTGCAGATAATAGTAAGATTTTGTCTGTCAAATTTTCTCAATTTGTATATATTGATGGTTTTATATTTGTTTGATTCTTGTGGATTATATGTACTGTTGATAATATGTTGTACAAAACATGGTAAAATAAGCATTCAATATATTTACTGAATAAATATATTATTTAAAAAAAATCGCATAAAATGCTGAAACTAAATCAGTCAACATATTCTACTATGATTTTTTTTTTCCCAAATTGGAGAATCATATTTATGGGCCTTAAAATCCAGTTTATGTTTACCTTTAAAGAACCCCAAAAAGTGAAAATATATATACAGATCCAACATTTTATGGTCCAAAGGCCCTATATTTATTAATATCATAAAAGCATTTTCTTACTAAATACAATTGATCGATTTTTTCTTTCTAGGAATGTTTAATTTAATACTCCCTCCGTCTCAATCATATAGGCTTGTTTTACTTTTTCGGATGTCCCAAATATATAGGCCAGTTTCTATAAAAAGTAATGTTTTTTTAATTCATTTACTAATTTATCCTTATTCAATTCTTGGATTGCCTCATAATCAAACAATAAATAAGGTCATAGTAGGAAGTTTGCTTGTATAATTTGTATTTCCAATAATTTCTTAATCCTAGTGCGAAACTCCAATCAGCCTATATGATTGGGACGGAGGGAGTACTTAATAATGTAATACTGCATCTGTCACGATAATTGTTCCCTACTTTCCTTTTTACGTGAATTGCACGTACCTGTAAAGCAACAAGAAAAACACTGATAGGCTAAGAAAATAATTAATGCATATACTTCTTTTGGTGTTTAAAAATTATCTGTACAAAAATTCACACAAATTCACAAAAATCAATGGATCAAAGCAACATTGATTTCAATGACCTAAACATCACAGCAAGTGCTAAAATTGATTTTTTTTTTTCGTAAATTTAAAATTTAAAGGAAAAAAATTTTCGAGTGCTTCAGCAACCCCAAGCCCCACCTAGATTCGCCCCGACTCTCTCTCCCCCGCCTCAATCACTCTCTCACTAGAATTCACACCTTCTATAGTTTGGCTCTGTGTAAAACTCTCTCTCTCATCACCATCACCACCACCAGTACCGCCAGCTTCCTCTCTCTCTCCGACATCGATGAGATCATCGCCATCGGCAGCGGCGGCCCTGCAGATGGGGCAAATGGGAGTCCTCAAAAGCCACAAATCCACACATTCTGCGTGAAAACTGTGACTGCAAGAAGGCAGCAGCCTGCATCTCTCTCCTGCTTTGAAACTGTCGAGGCAGACGGCGCAGTCTCCGGCGGGGCTGCCGCCGCTGGCCTTGGCGGCGAAGTCGAAACACGGCAGCTTCTCGATGTCGTCTTGGGACATGCTCGTGCTCCCCAAGCTTCCTCTCTCTACCATGTTGCTGTTTCTCTCACTAACACTAACACTAACATCGGTGTTTCTTAGAGTCCTCCCCACTATGCAGACGTGGATCAAGACGAGAACGCCGATTCCCAGAAAGAGTAAGATCACTGAAATCACTATCGCCATCACCAAAACCTCTGTTGCCACCCCTAAAGTATGCTTTTCCATCTCAGATATTCATTCTGGAGAGAGAGAGAGAGAGAGCAGGTAATATGCTCATGAGAGATATCAGAGCGGCCTATGCTGACCTAGGGAAGAATTTATGGGATATATCCGGTGTCCATGTTGGGTCGAGCACAAAAAAGTCGAACATATAAATCCATGCAATAATTATTTATCGGTCATATAATGATTTAAATAACAATTAGTTCAAATTAAAACAATAATGCAACACTATATGAGGTCAAAATATATTATTGACCAGAAATCGGCCCGCATAAATTTTATGAATTTCTTAGTCTTTTTTAGTATCGCCAAAAATATATTACGATTACTCTAATGTTACAATCCTCAGAAATATTGCTCTAGCTTCTCCTTTTTTGAATTAATCTATGATTCAATTTTTTCGTGTTCGACCTAGCATGGACTTACCTGAGTTTATGTGTTTTATGTATCTTCTATTTTGATATCATTTAATAATTTGAGAATATTATATATAATTGAACTAGTTAATTTTATATTATATAATATAGAAAGTGATCAAATAGAAGGGGCTAAACTAATAGAGCCATTGGTGTCTAGTAGTTTAGGCATTTTTTCAAACATTTGGTGCGCTTTGTGGAGTGGGTGGAGAAATTACGAAATTTATAGCTGTTGCACATAAGATTTTTAATTTTTTTTATACCCTTCCTTTTCGTTTTTTTATGGCTTTATTTCTTATCTTCTTGGAGTTGCGTCACAATATTTTGGCAGCAATATACTTGAGCTCGAAGATTCAAATAAAGGTATACTAATATAGATATTTGGTGGCTAATTAATAAATTTGAGTCTATGAAAAGGTAAATATTAGTAGACAGAGAAATTTAATTATTAATTTTCAGTTACTGTCAACATTCTTTTAGTTCATGAATTGACGACGACTTCTTGATTCAAATTGTGTTTCAATTTGATCAATTTGTTATCGGGATACAATTTATATTAACCCTTATTTTTATAGCAAAAATACACAAACTATCGCTCAATTTTGGTATTTAAACACAATCTAAAAATTTGTATTGTCAGAATGTCATAGTTTTGTTGCTGAACAATCAAAGCCCAATAGTGGGGTCCAAATAAATTAGGTCAATGGGCTAGCATTTTAACAGGCATGAAGAGAATGATTTTGGATCGAAATTATGGGTTCATAAATTGTCTTGAAATTCTTTTTATTTACATTTGCAAAACCTTACTTTTTTTTATACTTTGTTCCCTTTCCCTCTCTGTCATGCAATTTATTAAGCGAGAGGGATTGGATGGATGCATTAGATAGAGGGAAGAAAAACTATTGACAATTAAATATATATTTGATCAAAATTAATTCAAATTTTAGATTGATATATTAATTGTATATTCTATTTTTAAAATATTGGGTGTCAAATATATTGGGCCCATGTAGTAAGTTGTTGAACTCGAGACCCATGTTTATTATGTCAGCTTTTATAATACACAAAATCAAATAGATTTATTAAATAATTTTCGTTACAATATTGTCAATATCGATTCATCATAAACTCGAAAACTTCAAGCAGATATGTAATTAATATAAATAGAAAGACCTACTTTCATGAATTGAAGTTTAATCTCTCCCGCCTTTTTCATATGGATTAAAAGATGTATTTAATTTTCTCTAGCTATATGGTTATTCACTCATAAAAAATTAAGTATTCTCTGCGAAGACATATATATATATATATACATGATAATAGAGCTAACCGTTAATACATGACCGTAGCTTTTACCTATTTAGCAATTAAGACTTTTTTCTGCGGACCCTGAAGATTAGGACTAAAACTTGAATAATGGTTGGTTCAAAATAATGTGCTATTTTTTTGGCTAACATTAATCCACTTTTTTGGTAATAAAAACATACATAGAATCATAACCAATTATATTCATTGTTTAATGGATAATAGGGTGTCAACACAATGTGATATTTTTAATTTTACTTTTGAAATTGTGGGTTATATGGTGGGGTAGATGTAAACTAAGATGGTGACACATTTTGAAAAAGAACTATTCTAATGTTGATTGTGGTGTGTGACATTATAGGCTTGATACCCATCACATGAAAATGTCCACATTTTATTTGACATTTTTAGTCTCCACTACTCTGTCCAATAGTAGATGCAACATTCATTTCTTTACTCCAAAAATGCCCTATCAAAATATTGGATATAGAGTAATTAAATACTATATTGTTATACAATGAGAAAAAGTTTAAAATACAAATTGAAGTTCATTTATCTGGTAACTATTCTTGCGAACTGTGATTGGTCATTATTCCTCGAGTGATTTCTATATCATTCTTCACTTTTACCAATACACACATCGAAATTAAAAAAAAAGTACATTATATACTTTGTAATAATTAGGGAGGTCATTTTTAATTGATATAATATATGAAAGAGTTCTTGAAACCTTGGGCTCTCATAACATTGTTTAATATAAACTATTGGATCTTAGAATTTATTACATGCATTTTGTTGTAATTGGGTCAACTTTCTCCAACCATTTGATGATATAATAGGAGCATAATGCAAATTAAAATTTGAAGACTCAATTACAAACAAAAAAAAAGTGTAAAGTTCAATAACATATGGTTGTAAATTTATCCTAAAAATAATTCAATTCATCAATAAATATATATTAGTATTGATAAATACTTCTAAAAAAATTAATAACTTGAGATAAATTAAACCCTTTCGATCAATTTCAATAATCTAACCCATTAAACATATTGCATATATCTCATTTGAGACTTCATCAATGCATATAAATTTTAGGGAAAATAAATTAAAATCATAAAGGGGGTCAAAGGATTTATAGTTGGTAAGAAATAAAATCTTGTTGTAAAGTGGCATTTTGGGAATGAGATTCAAATCCCCACACACTTGACTTTCAATTCCACTAACTATGAAAAGGGTTTCTTGTGATATATATATATATAAATATAACTTTTGTTGTGATGCTGAAAGTTTGCCAACTCAACTCACAAAGATAGATAGATATTGCAAAGCAGTGGATGCAAATAAAATGCATCAAATCAAAGTGATAATTATTTTTTATTCATTTTCTTTACTATGGGTGGTGGATGCTGATAGATCATTGATGTTGATGTTTCTTCTATGTATATATACATATATATATATATGTAAATTAATTTTATATGGACATGTGACACGTCATATCATTATTATTGAATAAATTTGAATTATGAATGAGCATTATTTTCTTTTATTCTTATACATAGTTCTGCCTATTATTTGATATAATTTTTTTAATAATTCTCGATACATTGATACTCACCACCAGTAATATTCTAGGGACAAATTTAAATCTATACGTATTCTAATCACTCACCCTTAAAAAAAAAAAGAATATCACATCAACCTCGATTCTTGATTGTCATGGTCAGTACATGCACATAGACATATATTACAACATGCAATATTATTCTACAAACATGTACGATTTTATAATTTGAATACTAGTTGAAGGAGATTTGAGTTGCTGACTGCTAAAAGAATCAATATCATAAACCTAAAATTTGAAGAAATGACAAAAAAAAAGAGTTTTCCATTGCAATTCACCGACAATTTCCTATGGTTTTATTCTTTATTTATTTTAATTTTCTTCACTTGAATTAACTCTTCACACTTCAGCAACTATTTACCACAATGTAGTAGACAGGTTAATTTCATACATAATTCCCAACATTACAAAGAAATATACAGCAACACTCAAATATAAATTATTTTTAGACAAAGCTAGGAACGTAAATAGTACAAACTAATAAACTGATCTATTTTAAGACCAGATACACCAGCCTATCGGCTCCTGCTGCTCCGCCACCGCAAACACGTCGGTGAAGTAGCTCCGGCCGTCATCGCTGCCGTCCTCCTCCTCAGAGTTGATACCGTCAACCGCCGCCATGCAGTCGTGATAGCCATTGTCGGGGAAGTACGAGTCACCACTGTCAAGAAGCTGACGGCCGTCGTCGTCCACCACTGCGCTGCCGTCACTTCCGGTGCTGAGGCGGTCCTCCACCTTCACCGTGAGTTCAAGGCACGGCGGAGCATCAACTGCCGCCACGGGGTACTCGAGCTTCTGACCCACTTCTCCGGCAGTGTCTTCCGGCTGCAACTTCTCGGTCAAGGAAAGGAGCTGCATTCGA
The DNA here is from genome assembly GCA_031470985.1 of Agastache rugosa. Taxonomy (NCBI): domain Eukaryota; kingdom Viridiplantae; phylum Streptophyta; class Magnoliopsida; order Lamiales; family Lamiaceae; genus Agastache; species Agastache rugosa. The sequence continues at coordinate 298,592 of CM062606.1, forward strand.
AAGTGAACGTGCATTAATGAAGTGAAATACGAGACGTAACATGCAACGAGAAATCAAGATAATTTAAATTTAGGGTATAATTTTTTAGCTAAGAAGGTATATTCTCCTTATAGGAATTGAAAATTCATCTTTCATTTATCAGGTAGGGTTGTGAACATATGCTATTTCACTTGACTTATATGCAAGAATATATATATATATATATAAATAAATAATTAATTTGCGTATTTTAAACACATTTATATTTTAAATAGCTAAGAACGAATCTTGTGCATATGACTTGGCCCCTCGTGTCCCTTTCATCTTCTGATTGAAAAATACAACTCAAGTCGCATCCAATCCAACCTTTTTTTGGAATTTATTGAAATAAATGTGTAATACAATGAATTTTAACATAATCCTTCACCAACTCAAAATTAATACTGATCTAAGTCACTCTACTGATAATGAACGTCTAAATATTAATTGAAAAATAAAATAAAATAATGTAACGTTCGACTTAAGTCACTCTAGATTAAATACAAACTATGACATGAGATCTGGCCATTAATTATTAGTACTTGCTTAAATTTTCAAATTATGAAACTTATTGCATGTGTAAGGGCTTCTTTTAATATTATTATAATTTAACAAAAACTTGTTACGCCACTATCAAAATTCATTAATGTTTCACCATCGCTAAGTTGCCATGCCATGACAAGGACTCCATAATCTTCCTAAGTATATATATATATTAATTAATGATAAAAGGAACTAATTATCCCTAAACATAGAAATTATTTCTGATCAGTAGAGACAAACAATGGAAATAAATATTGTTGTAATCAAGATTAGAAGATAAACAGATCTAAAAACTATAATTCTTTAATTAATTTATACCTCAGATTTGAGCTTGTCATTTTCCTTGAGGATGGAGTCGTAGTTGGAGAGGAGAGAGTCGTAGGAGGATTTAAGCTGATCGTAATCCCTCTCTAGTTGCTTGGTCTTCCACCGTGCACGGCGGTTCTGAAACCACACCGCCACCTGCCGCGGCTGCAGGTTCAGCTTCTTAGCTAGCTGAGTCTTGCGCTCCGGCTCCAGCTTGTTCTCCGCCTCGAAGCTCTTCTCCAGCATGTGCACCTATATATTATATATATATACCCCATCATCACAATTATAAGTCGAGCTCGTCGCACAAAATTATTTGCGTAGTGTGAAATTAAGTTAAATCAAATCACGTCTCAAATCGAATCGAATTAAAGTTAATTCGTCGAACACGGATCGGATTAGGCGATGAATTGGTGGTAGGAAAATGAGGGAATTCGATTCGGATTTGAGTTGGATGGAATATGCTGTTGTAATCAAGTTCTATCGCGATGGAATTTTTGGGGGAAAGTATTGTGATTCCAATTTGTATCTATACCTGCTCCGGAGTGAGACGGCGTTTCTTTTCCGGTAGCTGTTCGTCGAAATATTCCTCGTCGTAAAGTTCCTCCGCCGAGCTGAAAAACGGCCGCCGCTTCGACGATTCCTCCATGTTTATCACCGTTCTTCCTCCGACTACATTCCAAATTAATACAATAAAATAAATAAAAATCTGCAAACTTAATCAGATGAGAAAAAACCAAAAACATCATCAATTTACAGTCCAAATTAAGTAATTACACATTAGGATTTATTCGACAAATTAGGCTTATGCATATTCAAGTTCAGTTTCATCATAATTCACAAATATATAAAACGAAAAATAAAAAATAAATGAAAAAGCTGCAGGATGATGATTGAATACCTCGAAATCCGGAATCTCCGTTCCCGAGGAACAGCATATTGTTGTGGCAAGACGGCTCGAAGAAAATACGTCCGGATTCCATTTCCTTCCGCAGATTGATCGACAGATCCAATACCGACACGCACGCAACGTGTATGTAAAATTGTCTCAGAAAAACACAGATTTTTTAAACAGCTCTACAGTACAATGCTAAAGGCGGATGTAATTCGATCTTCTCTTAAAAAACTAGAGTTTATTAGAACAGCATTAGCTTGTGGCGGAAGAAGCTCGAGCACCACAGCAGCCTCGCCGGTGTTTCCAACGGGCAGATGCAAAATCCCATCATGCGCTGGAGAACTTTTCCCAGCTCCGGTGATTGACTTTCCGGCGCCGAAACTATGATTTTCCCGCCGGAAAAACTAGTTTCAGGCTATGAATGAGCTTATCGAAGGAGGTTTTCAAACCTCCGACGGCGGAATTCGGGACGGCGGCGAGCGTTTTTTTTTTGTAATTTTTTTGTATTTTTTCGCAGCTAAAGTTGAACGAAGAAGGACCGTGGTTATTTATACTGGTTTGTCCGCGGTGAAAGTACGATTCTGCCCAAGTGGACTTTGGAATATTAAGCGTGGTTGTGTAGAATAATTGGCCTTTTTTTGTAATTTAAGAGGATGTGGTGGGATATTTTGATTGGGCATGCCTAACTTGCGCCGGGGGTGCGCGGATTGGATCTGGGCTGTTGGGGGAACTGTAGAATATGGGAGGTAAATAGTCGCCATTCTCTACGGTCGGGAAATTGTCGGGTGCGGTTAAGTCCACACGACTTACGGTTGCTACGCTGCGGTTGCTGCAGTTCGTGCTTGTCAACGTTTTTATTTTTCTCCTCTAAAATTGATCCAGCGAGAATATACAATTAATCAATTATAATATAACTCGTAAATATATAGTTAGAATTTTACTACCGTAGTATAATATTCTATCTTATCATCTAAAGTAAATGACTCCTTATATTAATAAAACATTTCAAATATATACCAGGTTCTTAAATAAATACACTATGCGCGATATGATATACAATAAGTTGTAACTTTTGTTTTTGTTTTAAGATAACGTGCAAAAACATCCTAAATATTTATTGTAATTCTTATATTTTCCCAAAATATTGATTGCGCTTAAAAAAAATTAACCCCAAAATTAATGACATAATTAACGTTCCTTTACAGATATTTTTACAGTATATCATACTCCCTCCGTCCCATTTATATAGGCGGATTGAAATTTTCACAAGGATTAAGAAAAATTATTGGAAAAGTAAATTATATAGGTAAATTTCATAATATGCCCCTATTTATTATTTGACTATGTATTTTTATGAGTTAATCAAAGAATTAAATAGGGATATATTAGTAAATGAGCTAAAAAACATTACTTTTTATGGAGACAAGCCTATATATTTGGGACATCCGAAAAAGGAAAGCAAGCCTATATAAATAGGACGGAGGGAGTATTTTTTTACACAATCTTATTCCCGCCGATCGTCGGTCAGCTAAACCAATCTCACGGTCATGTACGTCGAGCTCGAGTTTTAAAGTTTTGAACATTCAAAATATTTTTAGAGATATTTGGCCTTTATTACTCCCTCCGTCCCGCGTTAGTGTGGTGCAATGAGTGCAACACGGGTTTTAATAAAAGATAAGTAAATGTTTGGTAGGGGTATTTTCAGTGGAGAAATGGACCCACAATTGTTAGTGTTAGCGAGGTTTTCAGTGGGCCTATTGTAAATATTAAAAGCTTTTAAGCGTATAAGGGTAAAAATCATGTACTAAAATAGATGAACCACACTTATGGGGGACGGCCCAAAATGGCAAACTAACCATACTTTTAGGGAGTGTTTACTTTGCGTGATAGGATAAATTGATAAAACATAGGATTGACTATATGAATGATTAGATGATCAAACAAGTTTAAAAGTAATCAATCAATCAAAGTAAACGGTAGATTAACCTATACTATTTTTATTTATCTATCCTATCACCCAAAGTAATCACCCTTTAAATAACTGAGAGAGTATTATTTTTATTTTTTTTATATTTTATTAATTTGTTTGGGTAAAATGTTGAAATTTCCAATGAGGCTATGCTGATTTCAGCTGTTCCAGATCCAACAGCACTTGCAGTGTTGCAGGAGAACCCCGCATAGTGGGGCCCAGAGAATCAATCTTTCATTTTGTGGGGGTAAAAGGGGGAATAGTGGTAAACTATTATTAGTATGATCAAATAGGTCTCACATAAACTAGATTGGGCATCAATTGCAAAATAAATTTTTGATCTTCTATTTTCTTCCAAAGGTCTTTTATATAATAATACTACCAATATCTTATAATAAAATATTATCAACCTAATTGCCCTAGCTAGGGTCCCATAGTTAGCACACCAAATTCTAGAATCGATATTGTAATTGCTTGATAATTTCTCTTTTTTCGATTCGTTTTTCAGTTTATCGTAGATCGTTTGTTTTAACTATAATTGACTAATTTCATCAGTCGTGCCAAATAAGTTATTTTATATATTCCATACACCTTCATCGAGCAATGGTTGATATCCCGAAGGCCTTATTAAGAATAATTTGCTTAACGATTTGTGGATTATTATATAACAGTAAAAGAATTCAAATTTTTTGAATGAAAGACATCGTCTTTTTTTTTGCCACAAAAAATTAAGTAAACACCCTATAAATTATTATATAAAACATATAAATTCATCAAATCCATAGCTGTATCTTATTTATATTTTATAATTCCCATAACAAAAATAAAAAAATAAAAATAAAAAAGATTGAAGCACCATAATTGGCATGTGTAATGTGGAGCAAAACAGTTGCATGAATTAGCATTTATTCTGTGCACATGAAAACAGATTCTAGTGGGATTAATCCAATATATTAATCATTTCAAGCAAGAATAAATTTTCCCTTAACTTGAAGATTATAGAGAATTTCATAAAATTTATTTCTTGTGGTCCACTTTCCATGTGTTCGCCAGTTGTTGCCGTGGAATTGCATTTTTGCGAATAATTTTTTTTTATAGATCAGTTTAATCAATCTTTTCCGAAATAAATCTGATGCCATATTGCAATTGTGAGTAGACAAATCCATACAAAGGAGCTTCTTTCTTTGGAGTAGAATGTAGGGTGATTCGTAGTGGCGGAACCACAAAAAAATATGAGTGATACTATTCGGACATAAATGTCCGGACATAATTCAGCCCGTTTAGGAAAATGGAGCGGTTCGGTCAATTTTACTTATTTATTTAATTTTATAATTAAAAGAAAATATGAAAGTACATTAACTCAACTATCTATGTTAAGACACATCCTTAGCAGCACTAATTCTCAAATTAGCCTCAATACATAAAATATACTCCCCTCGTCCCATTATTCTTGTCTTGTATTCCTTTTTGGGTTGTCCCGTTATTCTTGTCCTGTTTCCATAAAAGGAAATATGCTTCTCTCACAAAAAGTTCTGGGTTCCACCACTTTCTATCTTATAACCCTTTAAACACCCTTCTCCTTAATACCCGTGCCCAAAAGAAATGAGACAAGAATAATGGGACGGATGTAGTATTTATTTAATTAAATTTGAAATTTGGTGCAAATTCTTTCTATCTAAAATGGAAGTTAAGGGTAATTAAGTAAATTATATTAGAGCACTAACCAACACCATTATTTTATTAGATAAATCTTAAGTTAATATTATTAATATATCCTTTTATGTCCAGATATATATGTCCAAAAAGTATTGAAAAAATATTGGGATCGATCTCTACTGTGTTTGGGAGGCTACGTTTGGTGCGGTCCACTTCATTTTATTTTTTTATTTTAAAATTAATTATAATTAAAAATTAATAAATTCTGACTGTGATTATTTAATTCTAATTAGAATTAATTATCTTTAATTATTTTAAAGCTTCCCATAATTAACTCTGACCGCTTTAATCATCTCCTAATCAATCTTTGAGCAACAACCTCTTTGAGCGGTCTTTGCACTTACTATTATATCTCTAGCTAGCTTCTTCACGAACTAGCAAAACCGCGTACTGAGCGGTCTTTGCGCTTACTATTATATCTCTAGTTTCTTCACGAACTAGCAAATCGTGTACTGCCAAGCTCAAGCTTGGTTCGTTTTGCTAATGCTTTTTATTGAATGATGTTGAACGAGATTATATCAAATCGAGCTCTGAATAGCTTAACAACTGATCATTTAGAGTTCTATATTTAGACGCATGAAATTGAATTTGAACTGAAACTTCAATCAGAAAAGGTCTCCACTAAAATCACAATCTCAAACTTGTTAAATTGAATCATCAACATTTTGAGATAGAATTAAATATATAATTTGGAGATAATTCGTTTCCAACCTAATTAAGAAGGAAACATCACTTCCTCAAAAAGATAACAAACTCAAGAATCTTTCTTTATTTAGGGCCACAGCCAAAAAGGTAATTAGGCATTTAAAAGATTTATTAGTCTAAACTTCTCATATATAGACAATAAAGCATCCTTTTTAATGGATCAATATGGAATCAAGGGAACATCCTATCATGCAAATATGCACCTTTATTTCCTACCTATAACACTTCTTTAAGAACTCTTTTTTATAGTTAAAACTTTAATTTTATTTAGAATCTATGCATTTGTTTATACATTCTTTAGTAGAGATAAGGAAGGTAAAAGATTTTTTCGAAATATTTTGGGAAGTTTGTGGCATATAATATTCAATGTAATCGACACGTATAATTGGTATACATAAAAATATAGTATATTTTACAGTTCAGAAAAGAAAATGTTATACTCTAATAAAAGTATATTGCAATTTATTGATATTTTTCACCTTTAATATTGCAAGTGACAAAATTGTGGCATTTTATCACTTGAATTTTACGGCATTATTTATTAGTTAAATCAATGTAGTTACTATGAAATTTTCACGTGTGAAAAAATTGTTTCACCTTTATTTTGACCATCTTATTTGAAGTTATAAGGAATCAATTTATATTTTGTATGCTTTTAATATTTTTATATATTTATAAGTGTCCCTCTGATCCAAAATATTTATATGATTTAGATAAATGATGAATTGATAATAAGAATATATTCTTACTCAATATTTTTCTTTTTCTTTTCTTTTCTTTTCTTTCTTTGAATATTTTTTCAAGTCCACATCTTACGGAATCTACTGAATTGTCACAAGTATGAAGTTAAGCAACTCATTTTGTGTTTTTTTTTAAATAATATCCTCGCAGCATGTCCAATATAATCAAATTTTGCAAAAACAATTTATAGCAGAATAATTATGTGTCGCCATTTAAATATTTGTGCCAAAACATAATTAAAAGTTACGAATACAAATAACATTTTTAACTATAAAAAAATCGCTTCTTTCAAAAAAAAAAAAAAAAACTATAAAAAATCGCTCGCTATAGTGGCCCATTCCTTATATATCATTCACAATTTCAATTATTCCTTTATAAAAAATTTATTCATACCAATCTCTTGGTTTAATAATGTGCAGCGCGGGAATATATTTAAAAGAATTCTTACATGGATCGATTCCTAGTTCGATATTGATAAAGTGGATAGATCATAAAACTTACATACAAATTAAAAACGTGACGAATTATTGGAAATTGCTCTCAACAAGACTTTTCAATATTTAAGTCAATATTTCCTCAAAAATAAAATAATTAAAACAATATGGAATCTAAACTATATTAATAATTCCTTTTTATCAACTAAAAAAATAATACGCATCGAAAGTAGCAGCTGCGATTCCTACTAAAGAAAAAAGGAAGAAGATGAAATCTAAACATGCAATGTTTTCCACTATATTTAAATAATGACCGATATTTTCATTATGTAAGAGGCATGATACATTTATATTACTCTTAATGTCCTTCCCCCTCAAATTTAATTTGAAACATTAATTAGACCCTTAAACTTAGTTAAATTATTCACGGCCTCTCGTATTTTTCCTATAGTCTTCTTATTTATCTTCGTTTTAGATAAATCTTATGATTCAGAAAAAATAAGCAAATAAGTTTATCTAAACGAAAAATATATATATATATATATATATATATATACACGCATAGAGCGCAGATCAAATAAAAACACTTTCTTAGATGAGAAATAAGAACAAATCTGGACCCTTGATCCTTGTTGATCTACGGTCCAGATTTAACCGTGCATTTAATTACTCTAATTTATGCATTTAAATGCTAATGCATTAAGTTATTGTAGTTTATGCATTAAAATATTTATGCATTTAGTTTCTGCATTTTATGCATCTCCGATATAATAAAAATGTGTTGTTCTTACGTTCTCATATAAGATGTGTTCTTACCAGATCCGCTCCCTATATATATATATATATATATATATATATATATATATGTAAAGAAGACAACACAAATTATTAGTTTCAATACGAGATAATGCTAGCTAGCTCTTCAATTATTTTTTATCCACATGCTATGCTTTCAGCTTCTTTAATTTTTCCAATGCCCATAACTGGACGATCTTAAAAAAATAAAAATAAAAAACAATATATTGATTTCATTTCATGGGGTAAAAAGATTAAACTTTGCAAATAAATGGGCTATAATGCATTTATTGTGAAGTTCAAACAATTAAAATTAGAATTAAGGAACTAAAACGTCTAAAATCTAAAAAGTTCAAGGTACTGTATATATAATTTGCATGTATATCTATAAAAAGAATAGTCATATCATTTTACACGTGTCCTATTGAATGACTTTTGATCCAAGTTTAATGATTGAGTAATTGAAGTTAATTAAGCTACGACCAATAGAAAAGATGCACAAATCTTAATTATTTCGCAATATTATAAATATTATTGAGTCATAATTTGACAAAAAAATGGTCAATTATCAAATTCCATCAAATTATCCAATCACACCATGAAAAATGTAAAACTAAACTAGCTAGAGAGGATAAGGAAATAAAAGACAAAAAAAATTCTTGTGGCCAATGATGTTTTCAAATCTCAAGTGATTGAGAAATTGAATTAGGAATAAAATTTTTGAGTCTCATTTATCTCAATCATCAAATTCAATTTAATTTCTACGGTCCAAAAATAGTGTTAGTGGGTACGTGAACAATTGTGCGTGGTAGCGAATAAATGCAGAAAGGCACAATGCTTTTTTTCTTTTTTTTTCTTTCTTTCTTTCTTTCTTTCTTTCTTTTTTTCCTTTTTGTTTTTCGATTCCTTATTTGCTAAGGCAAGTTAGGAAAAAAAGGGTAGGCATAGAAGGTATCTTTTGACTTAGAAAAAAAAAGGGTATAGGCATTTGAGTTTCATTTTATTTTTCTTCCTTTTTTAGTTTAAACTTTGTAAATTCACAACCATTTAATGTAAGGTATTCACATTTTTCTTCTTTACAAAACTAGTGTGTATCCCGTCGAAAATCGACATCGAACTATATTATTAAAATAAAATATATTAATAAGGTTGTTTCTTCGATTTTATTGTACTTCCTTAACAAATATTTTTATTTTTATTATTATTTTGCAATATATAAGCATGAACATTAAAAATAATTTAATATTATTTCGGAGTGATAATATTTCGATAATTGATCAAAAAGAGTGTTTCTTTGATTTTATTTCACTTTCTTTACTTGCAAAAAATCAATAGAAATCAAACTATTTTTTTACTTCACAATCTGTCAAATATTTCATTATATACATCTGATCATTTCGTCATAAAGCCAAGAATTATAATTGAGAATACGTATTTTTAAGATTTTTCTTTTATTTACGTCAATTTAAAAATTTGTTAAATTAAACAAATTAATATTGACAACTACATAATTGATCAAATTAAAATTGTCAATAAAAATAAAACTATTTATTTGGCCAATAAATTAATTTGCCAAATTATATTGGTTGTGCAAAATAATTGCGGAATGAAAAAATACACATGGATAATTGTGAGTATTTATATAGGTTCTCCAGGAATGAAGTTTTATTAAAAATCAATGTGGGATGAGAAAATCTATATTAAATATACATAGAATAAATGAATAAAATGCTCAAAATAAGGATTAAAGATAAATAAGAATATTAAAAGGAGAGAGCGCCACGTAGGACCTCGAATTAAGGAGAGCTCCCGAATCCGTAATCGTTTTAATAATATATGGATGGAAACTTTTGACACATGACAATCATAACAAAACGTAATAGGAGATGGTTGCTCGATGATGTAATAAGGAATCAACTTAGTATTTTATAAGTCGGATCCTCTACTGCATCAATGTGCAGCATTCCTATTCCATCGATCAGTGTCTGACGGTAAATATGAAAAGACGTGCGAATGTTGTATACGCAGAATTTGGTGTATTTTGAATTTTCCTCGACATGTGGCATTCATTCGGATATATAAATAGGAGATGTTGCACGATGATGCTGTAAATCATTGACTCGTCCATTTTCATCATTCAACAAGGTGACATGGTGCTTTATACAAAGGTGAGTGGTAGGAAGAAAGGCTAGGACTCCATAAGACATAGTTAGGTTTGGTGTTTTGTTTTTATATATGAGTGGTAATGACAATCTTAAGGTACCTATAATATGAATTAATGAATAAAATACGAGATGAAATATCATTTTAGAACAGAGAATCCGGCGTTCCAAGAATATAGACTAGTTTGGAGAGATTTAGAGAAAAGGAAAAGCACCTGGGGAGGAACAATTTTTGCTTTTGGGATGTATGAGTTTGTGCTTTGTAAGAAAACTTAGTGCTACTTTCTTTGTTCTTTTTGGTAGTGGGGTTGATACTGTGTGACATTGTTGTATTTGTTTTCTTGCTACTCTCTTGTATATTAGTTTCCTTCTATTTAACACATGGTGTGTTTCTCTATTACATTTTTTTGTTATGAAATTATTGATTTCAATGATTAATTATTCTTTGAGGTACTTTCTTGTTTAGTAAAAACTACTCCATTCGTCCCACCATAAGTGGCTACATTCTTTTCGGCACGGGAATTAAGGAAAATGGTGTTTAAAAGGTAATTTTTTATTTTTTATTAAATAAATTTCAAAACGACATCGCTTTATTTATCGGTCGAATTGGCCAACTCAAATTTTTTGGCGGTCATGTCAGCATTAATTTGGGGAAAATTTGACCTCGGATGCAAAATCAGAAACAATTGAAAATTAAAGAATTTACACGCAGAATCTTTAGGTGGAGAGCAAAATCAGAAATTGCTGAAAATTGAGGAATTTACAGGCCATTACCCCCGTTTATATTATGTACATTGGATATTTGAGTTAGTTCCCACATTGCCTGAGAAGCCTGAGATGTAAAGATGGTTCTCATTTCTTGAGTTCAGCCTAAGTATATTATTTTCACAAATCATTTTAATATAACATGATTTTAAAAGTTACTGGAAAGGCTAATAGGTTGATTAGCAGTAATTTAAAACGATCTATATAATTTATTCACTTGAAAGAGAGAAAAACTGAAAATGACAACCAAAACGTTTAAATGATAGGCACATGTATGTAGCCCAACAATATTTTCTTTCGGCCCAATAAATTTTCAGCCCAATTTCAGTATGGTCCATTTATCATTTATAGTAATAGACCCCACACAACTTACTTACTTTTTCACTCACAACACAATTTACAACTATATAAAAGTGAGACCCTTATTCCACTCACAACACAATCAACCAACAAATTATTAAAACCCGTGTCATTTTCAATGTGACAAATTTATTGTGGACGGAGGGAGTATATATTGCTAAATTAAATTATGAGCAATATAATAAAATTATACGCCAAAATTTTCACGTACTAGATAAATAAGAATTTGTATCTCGTCATTAGAGAGGTGATGTGCTTCATAAAATGAGAGTGATGTTCACAAAATGTGTGTAACACATCACCTCTCCTCGTTATTATACTTTGAATTAAATTAATATCATCCGTCTCTTAATTTTATTTATTTTTGAGTTAATTTTATGCAAGATCAACCCACCAATCTACATTTTTTATACTCACCATCTTTATTTTGCTTAAATTGATATCGTACATAGTCTAGTAGTATTTCTTTAATTTTGAGCCAACTATTATCAACGTATAAATTTAATATGCATAGTTTCTTCATTTACGATAACAGTTTATTTTAATTTACGAAGAAAACCATCTTTATTACTATCCACACGTATATACATAATCAAATACGAGAAATAACTACAAAAAAACTCCTATAATTAATTAAATTACTTACCTCTGACCTGTAAAGTACGTTGTTTATCTAACTAGTAGATACAAACATTAACGAGTGTTTCCAATTCCAAATTTCAGTTAGATTTTTTTCTATCCATAATTAAATGCACTATTAATCTCTTCTTCAACTTATAATCCAAACCTAATCCTCTATATCATATCCGAAATTATATTTCACTAGCTAAGTTTTATTATAATAAACTCACATTTTCTTGTAACCTCAATCTCTCTCTCTCTCTCTCTCTCTCTCTCTCTAAGAACTTGATCACAGTTGAGAAAATGCAAGGACAAAGCCTCGCTCGTTTTATCATCGGAATTCTTGGTTCGTGCTTCAATTTTATTTTTTTATTTTTCTATATTATTTTATACTAGCATATTACTTGACTTCGATTACTTCAATTCCCATTATTTTTTATAGGCAATATCATATCAGCATTGCTGTTTGTCGCCCCAGTGTACTCTCTCTCTCTCTCTCAATGTATCTCTCTCTCTCTAGATTGATATATTTGACGTTTGAATTGTAGGCCGACAATTGGGAGGATATGGAAAAAGAAAAGCACAGAGGAATTTCATCCGTATCCGTACTTGGCGTCGACGATGAACTGTATGTTGTGGGTATTCTACGGCATGCCATTTGTGCATCCCGATAGCATCCTCGTTATCACAATAAATTCATTCGGTCTCTTAATGGAGATAATTTACCTCCTTATTTTCATGCGTTATGCCAGCAATAATAAGTATAGGGTAAGTCACACACATAACGTCTTATTTTTATACACTCCCTCCGTCCCATTTATATAGGCGGATTGAAATTTTCACATAGATTAAGAAAACTTATTAGAAAAGTAAATTATATAGTGAATTTCTTAATATGCCCCTATTTATTATTTGACTATGTGTGTTTTATGAGTTAATCAAAGAATTAAATAGGGATATATTAGTAAATGAGCTAAAAAATATTACTTTTTATGGAAACAAGTCTATATATTTGGGACATCCGAAAAAGGAAAACAAGCCTATATAAATGGGACGGAGGACCGGAGTATATTTGAACCTAATTTTCTTGTCCGATCCGCTCTTTTTGTACGTCCTATTTCATGTCTCGATAGTAAAATTGCCTAGTTTTAGTGGCAATGTATGTTATATGAACTGTCACGTGTACATTATTTATATATGAAAATAATAAAATCTAAATAGAAAAATCTTTACTAATTAGTGTTGGATGTGCCGTATTGTTGAGTTTGGACCATTGCAATTCCTCTAGCAATTATTGACTTCTTATTGTTAAGAACTTCTTTTCTTGGAATATATATTATTTTTATTTTTTCCTTGCAGTATTTGATAATTCGAAGGAATTTCTTAATTATTATAGGATATATATATAAATATATTCATAAATTATAATTCAGAATAATTTAATTATATGTGTTTCTTGTATAACTAAATGATCAGGCAATCATTAGTATAGTGTTCTTGGCTGAGTTGGCGCTGCTGGCTGTTATTGCGGTTATCACAGTCCTATGCTTTCACACATACGAGAAGAGATCAATGTTTGTGGGCATTATTTGTGTCATCTTTGGGATTATTATGTATGCCTCCCCTCTTTCCATCATTGTGAGTGCTCTCAATTTCACTTTTTATTTTATCGAGATCGTTAATTCGTGTTCTATTTCAAAAAAATAAATAAATAAATTGAATAACATATCATATATACACTGGAACTGTCAAATGGATCTGATCGAATCGAACCGACTCGACTCGACTCGAGCACAACGGGTCGGCGTATAATATCGGGTTGGGTCCGTATGGCCAAATATACAGTGGCCGAACCCGGCCCGGAATTAGGTTTGACCGTGGGATAGGGCCAATTTTGATACCATTAATGTACACCAAACAAAATATAATGAATGATATTGCATGTCGAACTTAAGATGTAACATATTTTTAAAAAATAATAAATAACACGCGTCTAAAGAGACTACATGACACGTACCTTTTTAATTGGTGAAAAAATGAGTGGCTATATTTGATTTTTGCTTTAATTAGAATCCTATTCCTAACATTCTTTTTTTTTTTAATTATTAATTCGATCGACAGGCAAAAGTTGTGAAGACAAAGAGTGCAGAATACATGCCATTTTGGCTTAGCCTAGCTTGTTTCGCGAATGGGATCGTGTGGTTCATCTATGCTTTCCTCAAGTCGGTCGACCCTTACATCGCGGTGAGTTCTCGTTGCTCATGTCTAGTGTGTATAAATTAAACGCAATTACTCGTATGCGGCGCGCCGCACGTGGTGCAATCGAACCCACGCGCGCGGGCGCTTGCATGACACGCGCTCGCTATCGACCGTTAAGTCAGGCGTGTGCGATACACGCGCCCTTCAAGGTCCGTCGACGCGCCTGACAATTTTTTTTTTAAATCGGAGCTTGTTTTACACGCACCTGACTTTTAATTTTTTTTTCCGATTTTTTATTTTTTTTAATTCTTTTTTTCATTTTTTTATTCTTTTTTTTTCAGTTTTCTTCTTCATTTTTTAAGGAGTCGAGCGAGTTAAAAGGCATTAATGTTGCCATAATCATTATCAATAAATTAAAATCAGAGCCGAATGCGGAGAAGAAAAAAAATTAAAAAATTGAATAAAAAAAAAATTAAAAGTCAACGGATTGACCGGGTCGGATCAAGCCGGATCCGGTCTAATCCCATGAGGTTGGTTGTATGAGAGTGTGCCTCTAAATTAAATCGTTACTTATAGAATTTATTCTCCCGTTCAATTAATAATATTTTTAATTATTTTTCACCTATTATTCGTGTAGAGTGGAAATGGTATCGGAGCAGTTTTGAGTTTCATCCAACTTTATATTTACGTTTATTACACCCTTAAAGCAAAGAGAAATGAGGTCCAGCTCGAGAAGAATCCACCAGCTTGATTTTTTTTTTTTTTGGTTGAGGAAAGTTACCTAGCTAATTTAATTTGGTTTTATATGTACATATTTTAATTTGATGGATTTTTTTTTATTTGAAAAAAGGAATGGTAGAGATTGAACCTAATGCTTCTCTGAATCTGATTACAGACAATATTTATTATCGTTTGAATGTCTTCTAATTTTAATTTTAGGGGTAGAGAATTTCGTAGTTACTAGATTAATCATTAATTAATACTTATGCAAGGTAATCAATTGGCTAGCTGACGCACCACAAGTCTCTCCTTAGCGTGATGTTTTGGGTTCAATCCCATATGCGTGCGGTGTAGTATATTTCCCACCTTGTTTGATGTGTGGTCCCACCCATGCGTGGTGGTGTAGTAGTCCCACATTTATATGGTGTAGAGATCTCGCTTATATGGTAGTGTAGTGTTTGATTAGATTATATATATATACACGTTGTAATTCATTAAAAAAAAATACTTATGCAAGGTAATTCTAGTTGAGAGAAAGAAGGAAAGAAAAGAAACACATTGGAAAAAGAAATGCTTCAAGGAAAATATGGCGTAGAAAAGTTATCACCAATTTACTAAAATTATGCTTTGTTCCTTTTTTTTTTAAGGGAAGTGTAATTTATATATACATATATTTATATATATTGGACATATTAAACAATATAATACTTGAATTGTATCTTTCTATTTATACTTTTTTTTTTCTTGAATTGGGTCTGCGAGGTTTCACATCTGTAAAACTGGATCGTTTTACTTCTACTTTTTTTTTCTTTTCTTTCTGAATTGAGTCCTGAATTTTGTTTGTAAAAATTAATTAAATCTATATATAGGAAGATAATTTTCTGCATATAAATACCAAATGCGAATTAAAAGACGCACTCATTTATTATGTTGTAAAGTTTAATGATTTAGTCGAATCAAACAAGAGCTAGCTTGACAAAATGAGTATATAAATGGTAGAAGTTCAAAGACCTATTTATGTTTTATTTCTAAGAGAAATTTAATAGTGTGTTTGTATATATATACTCATATAAAGGAAAGGAATTGCATTAAATTTTCAAATTAATATTTCTATCTTAAATATAGTACCAAATCAGTGATTTAGTACGTAGATTAATCTATTTTAAGTTTATTTTCGTTTTCGAATCATAAAAGCAGGCATAATGGGTATTTAATTTCCTTATTTGACTTCAATAAATAATCGAATATTAAATAATCCCATTAAATTAGTAATGAAATACATTAACTTTGATGCATGACAAGTTTCCTAATATATGAGTATATAGTAATTAAACGTTTCCCTAATATAACTCATAACCGAAATCACACGTGAGAATATTTTTTTTAGTTTTAATTTTGGGAATACGTATTGCTGGCGTGTAAACGATAAATTTAAAAGGAAATAAAATATTTTTCTTAAAGAAAAGAGAAGATAAAATTAGCAATAATTAGGTTCTAATTAACTCTAAAAACTGATAATTAATTAATTAATCGATACTACATAATCTGATTATTAAAAATAATAAAAGGGATTTCCGTTCTTGACTCTATATTAACCAATATATATATATATATATAGTGTTTTTTTTTTGAGAGGGTCTAATAACCAATATATTATAGTCATATATACCCTAGGTGTAACCTATTTGTACAAGAAATACCATTTTAGGGTTGATTACTTTATAAATTGAATTTTTATATTTATTTATATGATATGAATTTGCTTAATAGTGCGCACGCGTGTTATCCCCTCACATATATGGACTTAATTTAGATATATATTTCATGGTCAAATTATCCAAATTTAGATTATGATCCATACATAGTTATTCGTACTATCTTTGCTTTCCTAAAATTATTGGCCAATAGTTCAACTCAATCAATTTCTTTCATCAAAGTAGAATATTATCCGAAATTAAATTTTTAAGATTTAGTCAGTGATGGTTGATAGGTAAATAATTTCGTAAATATTCAACCACTGCTCCATTTTTTTTATCTATATATACATGGATTCAAAAACGTACATCACTCACTTTGCTATTCTCTCTTCCAACGAAATACTATTATTTTTTTACTGCAAAAATGCATGGAGTCAATCTCATTCGTTTTATAGTCGGTGTCATTGGTTTGTGCTTCAAATCTTGAACAAACTATAGTTTAATTTCTTTAATTTCATTTTCATAGTTAATTTTCTTGAATGTTAGCCCTTTGCTAATAATTGTAAAGTCTTCTTCTCCGTGTAGGCAATTTCATTTCCTTCTTGCTGTTTCTCTCCCCAATGTACGTCTCTCTCTCTCTCTCCCTCTAAATTTGATGCAACCAGCACGATTGGGCAATATCAAAATTTACATTTGTAAATTGAAATGTAAATTGATTGTACAATATCTCCATAGATTTTAGTGTTATCACTATAGCAATATTGTTAAAAATAAAAGATGACTAAAAGTAATTGAGTGCAATTTTGTTCATCGACTGAATTGACTAGTACTTAATTTCTCTCTCTCTCTTCTCTCTCTCTAGGCCGACATTCTGGAGAATATGCAAGAACAAGAGCACGGAGGAATTCCATCCATATCCATATATAGCCGCGATGATGAACTGCATGCTTTGGATTTTCTATGGTTTACCATTTAATCATCCCGATAGCACTCTCGTTATCACAATAAATTCAGTTGGCCTATTCTTGGAGATTGTTTTCCTCTCTATTTTCTTTATTTACACCTCCAAGAACAAGTACAGGGTAATTATCAAGCCACCAAAATAATTTTTTGGAAAAATACCATTTCGTACCCACGTGTTGAAACTTTTCACAGTTGTACCCCAATGCATGTGAAATTACAAATTAACCCATATGTAGGTATTAATTTGTAATTCCGCACACACGAGGTACAATTGTGAAAAAGTTCAAACGTCGTATTTTTTCCATATTAATCATTTGGCTTTAAACATGTCTGATTTGTTGTTAAATTATTGAAGCAGATGATCATATTTATCTTCATTGTGGGTGAGCTTGTTCTTTTGGGCGTGGTCGCCGTTATCACTCTTCGTTTCTTCCATACACATGAAAAAAGGTCCATGTTCATCGGCATCTTATGCGATGTTTTTGGGATTATTATGTATGCCTCCCCTCTTTCGAATATGGTACGTAAGCCCTAGCTCGTCTCTCTCTCTATATATTTTTAATTGGACGTGACGTGCATTGATGATAGTGAAATTTGATGATCTCGTCTCGAACATTTTGTGTAGATGCAAGTCATCCGGACAAAGAGTGCGGAGTACATGCCGTTTTGGCTTTGCGTTGCCGGTTTTGCAAATGGGATTGTTTGGTTCACTTATGCTTTCCTCAAGACTTTTGATCCCTATATTGCTGTAAGTTCAATATTTTTATAGCATTGAGATTTTTTGTTATTAATTGAAAATATACATTTTTTTTATTTTAATTAATTCAATTTTTGGCATGTCTTTACTTTTATAATTTTCTATATTGTTGATTTTTTTTATTTTTTTTTTTGTAGGTTGGAAATGGGATTGGAGGACTGTTTGGTCTCATCCAGCTCCTTGTGTTTGCTTATTACACCTTAAAGGCTAAGAGTAATGCTGCAAATAGTGAAGATGTGCAGATCTCAAATGTACCATCAGTCTAATATTTCGATCATGAAATTGTCATTACCTTTAAAAAAATTGAAATCGGATCAAAGTTTTGAGGATAGGGTTTAGAAGTAATTAGTTTCTCGGAATAGGAGATTTTATTTCCAATTCTTACTCATTTTTTACCTATTTGTTCCTAGGTATTTGTTACTTGTTAAATTTCTAAATATGTTAGTAGACGTTACATTATTACTTATGATATCCAATATCTTACGTATATATGCATTTAAATATAATGTAAATCTCATGCCAAGGAAAAGTGGCTAGAGTTTTTTTTTTTGGTGGATACGACGACTTTTTAATAATATTTATGTATGCAATTTTACTGAACTCGATGATGTCCTTGTAATCTACCTAGAGAAAATATTCATGTGTTGTGTTTTATAAATGATGCTTATTAAGTTAAAGTTTAATTTAATCTTCTTATATAATATCCAAATCTTTACAACTAATGAATGCGGTGTTACATGCCCAAATAATTAAGATCGCGCGTCTTATTCATAAATGAAAAACCGCAGCAAAAGATAAATATAATATTCAAATTGTATTTAATTAGTATCCATAAAAAGAATTGTATTTAGTAAGACAACGGCAAGACTTGGAAAACAAGTCACAAAAACACCCTTTCCCAAGACTTTAACCACAAGTCAACTCGAATTAAAATATGTATTTACTGGAATTGGATAGTAATTACTAATCATTTAGTAAAAATTTTGATTTCTTGATTTCGCAACACGTGCAAGACATACAAAATTAATACTAGTATTCTATATATCTATATGGATATTAGAGTTTGATTTCTAATCAAATTCAAATAGTGGCCTGATAAATTACATGACTACAGAGAAAAATTAAGGGTACGTAACTATTTAATTAGAGTTTGATTTCTAATCAAATTCAAATAGTGGCCTGATAAAATATATCGGAATCTTAATTTAATTGTTTATTCCTTAAGATTTTTAATTAATTGTATATGTATATCTTCGATTCATTATATAATTGTAACGTTCAACAATTACAATTGATGAAAAAAAGAACAATAATATTATATAATAATATTAAATCTGTAATCATATCTAATTACCGGAGACACCGCATTAGTCTCCAAATTAAAGTAAGATTTGATATATCTAGAATTTCAATAACGGTGAAAACAAAAACTATTACGAGGTATTATACATTATCCAAAATACACAATTCATGTTGGATAAGATTGTATCGGATTCAAATAATAAATTAACAGTTTTATTGATCCGAAGATATACTTTGATTAGGATTAGAATTTAGTTGGTATGGAGTGAATCAAATTGTGTTGATTTGTGTGTATATATATATGTGTGTGTGTGCATGCTCCATCGATCATAACTCACACATTCACCAGCCTTGTTTCGAGAGTAGTTTTTGCTTCTCTCTCTAGTATTCTTTATATTCTTTTATTTGTTTGATTATTATTTGATTCTCTTGTTATCATGGGCATGCACGGTGTGAGTCTCATTCGATTCGTCCTCGGCGTTATTGGTTAGTCTCTATTCTCATTCTTGTATGTGATTTTGATTTTTAATTGGTGATTTCTAGCTAGCTTGTTGCTTAATTGGTTTTTGAGTTTTGTTGATTGATGCTGACTGTTACATGCATATACGGTTTAATTCTAGTCTTAATTAATTAAGAGCTAGCGATGGATTTATTTTGTATCGATTTAATTATGTTTTGTGAACAAATTAATTGTATATATACTCCATATATATATGTAGTTAATTTGTTGAATACATGTCTTGTCCTTACGTAATCGATCGATTTGTTAACTGAATACACACGCACGCACCTACTTAAAATAAATTTATATATATATGTTGTGAATTAATAAGTCCGATCCGTTTGGTTTGTAGCTAATTTTGTTTTTTAATTATTTATTTTTTGTAGGTAATGCAATCTCTTGTGGCTTATTTTTATCTCCAGCGTACGTACCTCCATCTCTCTCGCTCTTACTCTTACTCTGATGAATTGCAATTGAAATTTGAAATTATATATATAAGGGTTGGTTCGCATACAAAACACTTTTCCCGTAAAAAATAATAATAATGTATTTTATATACTAAAATAATGCATTTTATGTGTTATTACAATGCATCGTCATAATAATGCATTTTTTGGATACTATAATGCATTGTTATGATAATGCATTTTATGTTCAATTATAATGCACCGGTCAATGACAACCGTAGATCTACAAAAATCAATGGTTCAGATCTCTTCTCATTTCTTACGGAAAAGAAATTTGATTTAGAATATATGTGGGTGCAGGCCAACATTCTGGAGAATGGTGAAAAAGAAGAGCACAGAGGAATTCCATCCTTATCCATACTTAGCTGCGCTGATGAACTGTATGCTGTGGGTTTTCTACGGCCTACCGTTCATCCATCCCGACAGCCTCCTCGTCGTCACCATTAATGCTTTCGGCATTTTAATGGAGATTATCTACCTCACCCTCTTCTTCTTCTACACCACCCCCAAGAACAGGAGGCTCATCATCGCCTTCGTTCTCCTCGAGCTCGCCGTCTTCGCCGTCATCGTCGTCGTCAATCTCCTGTGCGCCCACGGCACCAAAACCAGGACCTTGGACGTCGGAATCATCTGCGTCCTTTTTAACGCCGTTATGTATTTTTCCCCTCTTTCCAACGTGGTACGTACCTAAACCCTAAACCCTAAACCCGATATATCTTAATTATTTATTTATTTCTTCGTATATTTATTTATTCATTAATTATTTTTCAGCGAACCGTTATCAAGACGAAGAATTCTGAGTTCATGCCGTTTTGGCTTTGCCTTGTTGGTTTCGCAAACGGTTTGGTTTGGTTCTCCTATGGTTTCCTCAAGACATTTGACCCAAATCTTGTTGTGAGTAATTTATATCTTAATTATCAATTCAATTTTTTACATACTTAATTAATTGTTTGATTAATATTAATATAACATTTAATTATGTAGGCTGGAAATGGGTTTGGATCATTGTGTGGATTGGTGCAGCTTATTGTCTATTTCACCTACAGAAATGGCAGCAGCAACAAAGAGGATGATGACATCATTAAGCCAAAGAAAGTGCAGCTCACCGACGTAGTTTAGTTTTATCGTTTTTTCTTTTCTTTTTTTCTTTTCTAAATTTTCATTTTCGGTTGGGTTTTAGGTATGTTGTTTTGGAACAATATTACATTTTAATTATGTTTTCTTGTTTTAGTTTTATTTGTTTGTTTTTTATTGTTTTTGTTTGGAACAATATTACATTTAATTGGTTTTTAGGTATGTTGTTTTTGTTTTTTAATTTCTTATTATACATTATCTTCTGCACTTACTTCATTCATCAGTTTATATATATTCTCATACATATGTAATGTATTAACTTGAAACACTATTAATCTGAGGCTGAGGCGCTTATAATTTCTCCAAGCTATAATTTATTAATTTTCTTCAAAAGTTAGGGTCAAGACAAATTGGGGAAAATGACAAACACTTTGCTCTTCCATCCCCTTAAGTTTATAGCTTGCTAAACAAGACTCATTTATCAAAACCTATTCAAATAGAAATCGATATTTGTGGTCCTTAATTTCCTAGTACAGAATTTAAGCAAAAACCATTAAACTGTACACCAATCGGCTAAGTTTTTATTGGAAGCGTCACCTATATATGTACACCGTTAATAGAATTTCTCTCCCTAATAATAGTTGTCGATTTTTTAATTACAAAAGGGTAAGGAAGTAACTGAGATTTGGGAATAGCGCGCGGAAATAATGGGATTTGGGAAACAATATGCAAAAATTGAACCAATGTTACTCACGTAATTTAAAACCATATATTTATTATCTTAGTTTCCTAATGCATTACAGAAGAAAAAAAATAATGCATTATACTTTATATCTTAATGCACTTAATCTTTTTGTAAAGATGGCACAGTATAAAACACTGCACTACAGATTGTGCAGTAATGCATTATAAAGTGAAATAGCATAGTAAAAATGATTTTTTTCATATTTTCTTTATATAATGACGAAACCACCAATTCTTAATATACGTTTCATTTTTTTGTGTGCCTCTTATTTGACTAAAAAAAAAAAACCATGAACCTTCATAATTTGTTGCTGCTTTGAATTTGCTTTTTGATATATAACATTATATTTTTCATTCTTCTAATTGTTGAAATGCGGCGCCCTAAAATTGAGAGATTAGTTTTTGTAAAGACCCTTTTCATTTTAACTGGTAATACGTTCAAGAATTTACGGCGACACTAATTGATACTATGTTTTAATTTGATATTTCACAAAATATTCCAACGCCAAAAAATCCGCCACCTTCTCACTTCCCCCATTGTTAGGCTGCTACCGATAATGTAATAATTATGAATTAGATATACCGTTAATTTGTTTTAGGATAATCTACGGCCTAGGATGCTTCCTATTTCTTACACTAGGATAGTTTTGTATGGAACTCATCTCTATCTATAAAATTACTTTCCCGTAAAAAATAAGAAATAATCTGAGGCGTCCATCTTGATTGATCTATGGTCCATTTTTATTGTCATGTTTTTTATTAAAATCTTATCTTGTGTAAATGGAGGGGTGCTTACGTATTTTAGCTTTAGTAACTGCTAATAGAGGTGGCCGCGGTTCGGTTCTCGGTTCCACCCCAAGGGAACCGGAACCGAACTGCCGACCACTTCGATTTCGGTTCCAAATTGGAACCGCAAGTTTCGGTTCCGGCGGTTCCAAATCGGAACCGCATATTTTGGGGTTCAATTTTTGTAATTTTTTTTTTCGTTTTGTGCTACTTTTTCTTGTTTAAATATAATTTTATGCATTCTTACGTAACATTTAGATGAAATAAATATAAATTGTAACAAAATATAGATAAAAACATAAAAAATAAAAATAAAAGTAGGAAGAACCGGCGGTTCTCGGTTCCACAACTTTGGAACCGAAACCGAACCGACGTCGATCAATTGATCAATTGCAATTGAAATTGAAATTGAAATTGATCGTTTTAATTGAGGCTAATTTAGCTCCATCTCTCTCATACGAACACATAAAAAAGGCTCCATAAAATGTTGTACCACATAAGAAATTCTGACCAGCTTCGCTCTGTTCATCATGTAAACTAGGCGCACACACACTCAGACCACCTCTTCCGATTGCAGTTAATGCTACGCCTACATACAACAGAGCTTTCTGCTTATCCTCAATACAATTCTTCCTTTTCTCACTCGCTTTACATGAATTCATGTCGAATGCTAGCGAATACATTCCAATTCCACTATGTTCGAATTAGTCAATTAAACTATCAACAATCACAAAACATTGTGTCAGACCGTCTCATATGTACTTAGCGTTTTCATTACTAAATATCATATTTTGAAAATATTATATACCCTATACTTTTATAATGCAACCATAATAATCAATTATTAACTCAAAAACTGCCAAATATAATAAAAAATAATTATAAATCCAAATTGGATTAATAAATTCTAATTAATAATCATAAAAATTAAATTAAAATATAAGAGACTAAAATTAAAGCAAAAAATACCTTGAAAAATTGATAGTGAGACATGTCCGTATAAACTGACATACTGGATTCAGCCATAATAGGCCTATCATAATTTTGGGCCCATTTGAACATTATATATGGACTCGATCCAACCAACAAAATACAGTAAAATAGTGTGCGTGTGTTAGCCTAGTGTTAACGTGATTAATGCCCAAGACTAAAGGTCTCGGGTTCAAGTCCACCATCACGCGGTCTTTAAATTTCTTGTAGAACAATTAAAAAAAACAGTAAAATCAAATATTTGGGTCAGGCTGAAATTCCGATTTGGTTCGGTACTTAGATCTAAATCAGTGGCGAAGCCACAACCATGGGTGGTGGGGCAATTGTGCCCCTCCCAAAAAAAATTAATTACCTAAATTTATGTAAAAATTTATAAATATTATGAATAAATTTATAACATTATCTATATTTTGTCCCACCAAAAAAATTAATAAAATATGGGCAAAACTTTTTGCCTCCTTACCCACAGGGACTTGGCTCCGCCATTGCTCTAGCCATCTAACTAGTGATGAATAATAGTACTCCATCCGTCTTTCATAAGTGTGGTGTGTATTTGATTATATGTGTAGTATAAAATATTAGTTGAACTACACTAACCTGGGACGGAGGGAGTATTAAACTATTAGACGGTCTGAGGAAAAAAAAAAAAACTTTGGTGCGGTTAAGCCAGATTTTTAAAAAAGGATTAATTAATATTTAATTAAATTCAATTACAATTAAAATTTATTATTTCCAATAATTTATTTTTTACAAATTAGATATAATTCAACAGTGATAATAATAATAATAATAATAATAATAAATAAATAAATAAACATAAAAAAAGTGACCACACGCGAACGGTAGTGTGGCACGGTGAAAAATGCCACCCTTGCCGTAAAAAGAAACAAAAGAAGGGAGTTACATGTTCTGGTCACTGTTTTTACCAGAATTTTCCAGCAAAAATATTTGTTAAAAACAATTCGATCCTTCTTTCATTATCCTGTGATTGCATTAGAATAATATATTCAAGCCAAGATTAAATATAACTAGTAAGGAACAAAGGAGTGAAAACAGAAAAAAGAAGCAAAGAATAAAGTTAGATTCAAATTATGTTGCCACTTTAGGTAGGTTTGGAGGAAAAGAATAAAAAACTAACATGTGTTACATGACATGACAATATATTTTCACTCATTTGTGAGCTAAAAAGAGGAGCAATATTGCACATACTCAGCCATTGCAGAGGGCAACTAATTACTCCCTTCGTCCCACCGAATATGACCTGTTTTTCATTTTGGATCGTCCCACCGAATATGGCATGTTTCCTTTTTGGGAAATAATTAGAGCTTACTTTAAGCTAAAAAAATACTTTAGTAGTACATTGTTGACCAAAAAAATACTTTATTAACACTTTATTACACCTAA
The DNA here is from genome assembly GCA_031470985.1 of Agastache rugosa. NCBI lineage: Eukaryota > Viridiplantae > Streptophyta > Magnoliopsida > Lamiales > Lamiaceae > Agastache > Agastache rugosa. The sequence goes on from CM062606.1 coordinate 324,227, forward strand.
TTCTCTTTTTCTTAATCTCCGTGTCGAAAACAAATAGGCCATATTCGGTGGGACGGAGCGAGTAAATGCTATAATTTGTTACACATGCATAATATATAAATAAAGTTTCTTTCCTTAGTTCTAGTGATCATGAGAAGATGTCTCTCATGCAGTTAGTGGTTAAGCTAGTAGATTTTAGTAATTAGCCGTATTAGTTTAGCTACCTGTAATTAGTTAGAGATTACTGTTCTCCTCTCTTCTTCTTCTTCTTCTTCTTCTTCTTCTTCTTTTTCTTCTTCTTTATATACAATATCCTGTAAATCAGTTTTTCAATAATGAGATGAGAATGAATTCCAGATATTTTCTCTCCTCTCTATGATCCATAGTATGCTTTAACAAAAATGATACTCCCTCCGTCCCACTCACAATGTCTTCTTTCCTTTCTCGTCCGTCCATTGATAATGTCTCATTTTCAAAAATAAAAATAATTAAATTTTCAAAAGGGTGGGACCTATCATATTCTATCTTTATATCATTGTTCAATTCATTAATAATTGTGTCCAAAAAGTAGGACGGAGGGAGTAGTTGAGAATTTTCAGTAATTGGGAGAAAAGATTGAATTTGTCTAGGAAGATTTGGATTTTGCAAGGAAAGAGGCTTGTTGTAAGCGATAACGTCGTCGGCTACCATTGTTGATAACGACATGGAGTTAATTGCCGGTCACTATCGCAAAGCTTTGCCCGAAATTCGTTTTGCTAAATTTATAAAAACAATTTGGCAAATTTAAAAGACTTAATATGTTAAACTAGTCCCTTTTCAAACTCAAAAATAAAAAATAACCCCTAAAATTTAAAAGATAAATTTTGTCCCCTTTTTTACCTTTATACCCCTACCCTTTCTTAATACTCTCTATTCCCTCTCCCCCACCCTCCAGCCGCAACTTTTCTCTCTCTATATATATGAAGCGTACGTGTTCGTGTATGTGCGCATGTTCTTCATGTATACATATACATACATGAAAAAACACTTCATGTATGTATACATGCATATGAATTTTACATATTTTATTGTATTTATATATATATACATGAAGAGTTTTTTCATATATGTATATATATGAATTCTACATGTTTTCATGTATGTATACATACATGAAGTATTTTTTCATGTATGCATACATACATGAAGAACATGCACACATACACGAATACGTACGTACACGAACACGCACACATACACGAGAGAGAGAGAGAAAGTAAAAAAAAAGTGGCTGGGGGTGGAAAAGTAGGAGAGAGAGTGAGGGTAGAGGGGTCAGTTCACTAATTTGAGAGACAAAATTTGTGTATTTAAGTTTTTCGGGCTATTATTTATTTTTTAGTTTGGAAAATGGCTATTTTGAGATTTGCCTCAATTTAAAATGTGTTCAACTTGCAAGTAATAAACATTAATGAAATTTCAAGAGTCTCAATTTCATAAGAGACCAAATTAAAAAAAAAAAAATCCCTCTTTAGACAAATTAGTTGTTGTTTGAGACTTGAGTATTTGTGAAGGAAAGTTTGGAAACTCATAAGATTGGACTTACTATATATATATATATATATATATATATATCTTATTATTGCACCCAAACAATTACTTATTTTGCAATGTTGTACACTTGTACCATGTAGCATTGAAGCGGATGAGATCCTCTGTCCCCAATTTGTGTCCCACTCTCCGAGTCCCGCTATTAATTTCACTATTTTAAAAAGATTTATTTAAAAATAAAAATTTAGTAATATATAATGAACCTTAATTAACATTTATTATGAAAAATTAGAATTTAAAAAAATTATATATCCTAATTTTGGAATAATGAACCCTAATAATCAATTAAAAATTAAAAAAAATGCAAATTAAATATAAAAAATATATATAAACCTTATTATGATGGATGAACCCTAATTAATAATTGTAAAATTATACTAAAACATTATAGATTGAAATTGAAGAAAAAAAAATGACAAAAACATAATTAAATATGAATTTTGGAACAAAGTGGAACACCAAAGTTGGGGACAGAGGATCCTAATTGGCATTGAAGGGCATAGATATTAAGAAAGTACAATTTGAACTATATCATCATCACAATCACTCAAAAAGAAAAGAAAAAACACAAGATTCTTCAATGAATTTATTTCCCGCGCACGACATATTAGTAAACAGAAATACAAGATGAAACAGAGAATCTTGATCTCATGATGTATTGAGTGGGGCCTCCTTGGACGAGCGTTTACGCATGTACCCCAAAGCTACCAAGTTGAACACAAGTAGATTGACAGCACTCAAAGCCGCCAGTAACCAGTAATACCGGTCCAAACGACTCTTGTTCAACGTATTCTGAAACCAGTTAGTGCATCTCTTGACAACATAAACCGACAGCACACTAGACAAGTATCCCATCCCAATCACAGAATCAATCGCAGCGACGAGGTACCTTTTCGCGGCCCCATCATCGTTGAGTTTTCTTTTCAACTCTTGAGGAGCATGATCCTTGTAGAACTCTTCGATGCTTTTCCGAAAAAACGAATCCAGCCCTGCAAGAAGGAAGAATTGGAACAGGAGCCACGCGGCATGCATCGGTATTACATAGTCGTCTGGCTTGTCGAACAGATGATGCCTTTTGATCACCTTCAGCCTCTTCATCTCCATTCTTGCAGCGGCTATGCAACATAGGACGGAGTACATCATTGCGATCCCGATCCCGACGATCGGCTTCATCCCCGGGAGATGGACTTTGAAACGTTGTGGCATCCGGACGTACTTGAAGAACAACCACAGATTGACGTCGCAAGACAACTTAAAATACAAAACCGGCAGCCGCAACGCAAGGAGAGGAACGTTCCATTTCCCTACCCTGCGGTTCATGTGGTTGGCTTGTTCTACGAAATAAGTGTTCCCGATCGATGATACAATCCCACAGAATATGAATGTGATTGAGATCGGAATCATCCCGACTACAAATCTTGTGCTTTCCACTTCCTCCTTGTCCACGCCTCCGGAGGATATGGCCCCGTCCAGAAACCTGAATTACTTGTACATCACATTAGGAATAAAAAATTATTTTAAAACCCCGTACCCGATCCAAACTCAAATGTACTAGAACATAAACATCAATATTAAATAGTAGAAATAACAAAATATTGTAAACATAATTTTAACATAATTATAAATAGAAAATTTCATTATATTAAATTATATGTAGGTTAAAAGGTTAATATAAAATCCTAAAATTATTAATGTTTATTCTAATATAAATTCTATATTTAATTATTAAAATTATTAATTCTTTGTATGCGGATTAAAAAGAATAATGTAAAACCCTAAAATTATTAATATTTATATTAATATCTATAATTATATTATAAATTATATATATATAATATTACTTTATCTTACATATATATAAATGAGTTTGGGTAGCGGGTACCCGTAGGTAAGTTCCCAAACCCGTCACGGGCTTGAATGTTTATATCCAAACGCCTCCCAAAACCATTTAATTAATAATTCTCAAACCCGTCCCATCAAGGTTTGGTGGAGCCGGGTACCCGTAAAAAAGGGACTCATTGCCATCCTTACTAATAATAAGGTTCACCATAATTAAATATCAATTGATTAAAGGAATTAAAGATCTTATTTTTTGATTTATTTAATCTCTAATTAAATATTAATATATTAACTGAAAAACGAAGTCCATGCCGATTAAAATTATCAAGTATAGTATATATATGTGAAGATTTTTTGAATAATGCTTGAAATAAAAGTAAAATACACATGAAGATAATTAGATGAATGGAGTATAATACTCCCTCCTATTCATAATAAGTGACGTTTTAGATTTTTTGATTATTTGTTATTTAGATGACGTTTTGAATTTATATCCCAATATTTGCCCTCAATTATTAGTCTTCATTAATTTAAAATGACTTTGCTTCTTCCACATCCAACTACTAGTTTCTCAATAAATAAGGTTAATTAGGGAATAACTTTTATTTATTAATTTATGTGCCAAAGCTTAGGATGACCTATAATATGAAGAGTGATGCTATTCGGACATAAATGTCCGGACATAATCTAGCTCGTTTAGGTAAATGAATCGGTTCGATCCGTTTAACTTATGTATTTAATTTTGTAATTTCTCCACATTCATTCAATTTATTATTTTTTGAGTAATCTAATTCAAGTGAATGCATAAATATCTATTAAGTAATAGTATTTCCGAAAGATTAGTGAAAATCACAAAATAACTTTATTAGTTTAATTTCGTATTTTTTGTATTCATATTTCTCTCTAAAAATGGCGGTTTAGATTAATTAAGTAAATACATTAGAGTACTAACCAACACCATTATTTTATTTGATAAATTATAAGTTAAGATTATTAATATATTCATTTTATGTCCGGACATATATGTCCAAAAAGTATTAGTGTAATATAAATAGGAGCGAGTATATGAAAAGTTACCTCGTAAAGCACGTACTATATATACTAGGAAAACGAGGAAAGAGAGGCTCGGGATGATGATGATGGTCAGTTTGTGATTCATTCTTGGAAGTAGCAGCTGCGTGTAATACTTTACATCCGGTAATGAATGGAGACTGTGGTGGAGTAGTCTTCTTTAGCGGGTAGGTTTTCTTAAACCAGTGAGATGCACATAGAAAGCAAAAGGTCATGTAGGCACTGTAGATTGCTGGAATTCCAAATAGAAGTTTCCATTTTTTTATGCAGATAAGGACGAGGAGCGATCCAGTTAGGGATATAACATGCTTATCCATCCAAACACCGCAAGAAACGTAGTGTTGTACAATACGTTTCAAGCAGCTGCAGTGTTTATACTTGGGATTATCCTGTTCGTCACGTAAAGCATCTAAAGAGAAACTGTTGCCGGCTCTTCCAAGAGCTATGAGCACCATGCCTGTGAAGAAGAGGGCTTCTTCTGTGTGGTTGAGGCACGACTCCCCCTTGCCTATTTTGCACCACCCTCCGTACCGATTCACGATACGAGGTACTGACAGAGCAACCATTCCGATTCCCTGGAATCATTTCTATCAGATCAGGGCCGTGTGCAAGTTCTTACAACCAGAAATATTTCACTAAATCGTATACGAAAAGGATAGGGATGTAAACGCGTCGGGTCGGGGCGGGGCCGGGTATTGCTTCCCCATTCTCATACCCGCTTCAGAATTTTGTCCCCGTTTAAATCGGGGCGGGGATTACCCGTCGGAAAAAGGATCCCCATCGGGTACCCGTTAGATAATTTATTTTATTTTTAATAATTTATTATAACAAAAAAAATACTCCATCCGTCCATAATAAATTTGCCACATTGGGGATGGCACGGGTTTTAATAATTTGTTGGTTGATTGTATTGTGAGCGGAATAAGGGTCCCACTTTTATATGTTTTAAATTGTGTTGTGAGTGGAAAAGTAAGTGAGGTGTGTGGGGTCTATTACCATAAATGGATGTGGCAAATTTTTTGTGGACGGACCAAAAAGGAAATTGTGGCAAATTTATCGTGGACGGAGGGAGTAATTTATTAATAATTTATTTTTAATACTTATTAAAAATTTGTTAATAATTTATTTTTAATACTTATGAAGTTGTTTTCCATACAATTTGGTAATAAAATATCTACTTACAAAAAATTAAAAAATTAAAAAAAAAAATTGGGTCGGGTTCGGGGCGGGGATCTATATCCCCGTACCCGACCCGAATCCGATTCGGGTATTTTAATTCAAACCCGTCTCCGACCCCGACCCCGAAAAACTTCACCCGAACCCGGCCCATTAGGGGCGGGTACCCACTGGGACCCGAACCCGTGGGGAAAATTGTCATCCCTAGAAAAGGATGCATATATTTTCATTTCGGTCCATGTACATTTCATATTTAGCAATATGACCCATCTCCATTCAACCTATTATTTACTCATTTTGTCATTATTGGACCCACCACAAATAACAAGTAGGACCATTATTACACTCACAACACATGTATTCAACGTATTATTAAAAAGCAATTTAAAAATATTTAACAAGTGGGACCATTATTCCACTAACAACAAACTCAATTCATTTTTTAAATCCGTGGACGGAGGGAGTGATTTTTTTTAAATATAAATAAATTAAGGCATTCACTTACAAAGTGTTGCAATGCTTGCATGTTTTTAAACAAAATAATCACTATTATTAAAAAAGAAAAATAAAACGCCACTAAAAATATAAAAAGAAAAGTAAAGCAGCATTATTTCGAAAAACATTCGGATGTCAAAATCACCTACGGGCTACGACCACCTGGTTCCAAACAAGACGCTCTACCAACTAAGTTGTGTAATCTAAAAAAAAAAATCCTAAGTTGTATAGGCTAGTTCATTTAGAAAAATTAATAGACCTTTAGAAAAATGATCCCATGAAATTGTTCTAGTTATCAAAAAAATTGGAGCATATATGTTTTTTCTTAGAGCTGGCAAATTACCGGGCCGGACAGCCCGCCGGGCTTTTGGGAAAAATCGGGGCCGGGCCGGCCCGGCCCGAAAATTGACCGGCCCTGAAATTGGGCAGCCCAGCCCGGCCCGGAATATAAATTATAGTGCATTTTTTGCCGTGCCGGCCCGGCCCGAAAATTCACCGGGCCTGGAAATGAATAGCCCAGCCCGGCCCGAAATCGGGCCGGGCCTAAATTGACCGCCCTATTTTTTCTCCATGCAAATCATTATTTAAATTTTTAGTCATCAAATACTGGGGGCATGGATCCAACCCAATTTTATACAACGTTGCACTCGTGCATGCCCAATATTGAATTTATTTTTTAAAAGTGCAAAATCTACGAAAATAAATTTTTAGTTTTAATTTTTCCAAACCTTTTAATTTTTGTCAAATCTTGCTTTCCACTAATGTTCTCCCGACGACGAATTTGGGTGAAATTCAAAGTGACGTGGCGTTCAAAACGGTGGCTGTTCTTCGCCTGCTTCGAATCGAGATGGTCGCGGATCCCTCCGACGCCCGACCCCAAATCCAACGGCTTCGTTTTGAACGCCACGTCACTTTGAATTTCACCTAAATTCGTCGTCGGGAGAACATTAAGCAAAATTGAAAGGTGGAGATTTATTTTGCAAAAATTAAAAGGTTTGGAATTAAACCAGAATTTGAGAAAAGATCAGGAATTTGTATGCATTTTTGCCTTTTTTTAATAATATTTATAATTAAAATAAAAATCATTATGATATAATGAATTTTAATTTTTTTTTTTACTACCAATTGGAGCTAACAGAAAGTATATACCGCTCCCTCCGTTTCATTTCAATAATTTTATTAATAAGTGAATTATTATTATTAAAAGTGAATTATTATTACTACCTCCGTCCCATTATTCTTGTCTTGTATTCCTTTTTGGGTTGTCCCGTTATTCTTGTCCTGTTTCCATAAAAGGAAATATGCTTCTCTCACAAAAAGTTATGGGCTCCACCACTTTCTATTTTTTTACCCTTTAAACATCATTCTCCTTAATACCCGTGCCCAAAAGAAATGAGACAAGAATAATGGGACGGAGGTAGTATTAATAATAAAGAAAGAGAGAGAAAATAAGTTATTGATGAACTCACAGCAGTAGAGAAAATGGTAGAAACGACAGCCACCACAAAATTTCCCAGAACGGTGTCGGCCAACAACTGAAGAAAAGGCGGCAAAACAAGGCTCATTCCCTCCCAAAAATTCATAATTGCAGCAGCATGAGTGAAGCTTATCCTCCACACACTTGTTAAATATGCTTGCATCACAAAAAATACGCTCTGCACTAAAGCATCTGGAAACTTCGGTAATACAATCATAAAATCCCTTTCTGCAATTAAACACCCAAAATGCAAATCAATAGTCTTTAAATATATCTATAAACACAGAATAAGAGGTTGGATTGAAAGGTGATTCTTTACGGCAGCTACTAATGGAATCCCAACAGTTTTTTATGCAGAGTGACATTGTTTCACCAAATCAGTCGACTGCAGCAAAGGATTACTAATGAAACAGAGAAAAGAATTATTATTGAATAAATTAAAAAAAAAAGAAAAAGAAAAAGGAAAAACAGAGGATCCGAGAAAATGAGTTGTAGTTTTGAGAGCTTAAGATATTTTGATCGTGGCAACCTACAAATTTATAGTATAACATTCTTGAAAGTTGTCCCACCATCAATATCCCTTCCCCAGTTTTGAGGTTTCTACTTTTAGTCTTTAGATTATTACAATAAATACTTCAAAATTTAGTACTCCAGAAGGTATTTAAATTTAAATTAAAATAAAAATGATAAGCAGCAAACAAGGGTTAGTTTATTATGAGAAATTCGACTGCAGAATTATGTAAAACAAATATTGTTTTTTTTTTTTTTTAAACTCAATGTGCTCATTTAGGTAATAATTTATTCAATAAAAAGCAAAGAATAAAGTTAAAATCAAGTTATTTGCAACTTTAGGAAGGTTTGAGGTAAGGAATAATAAAAATGTGTAACATGCGAGTTTGGAGGTGAATCGAAACTTTATGTAGATTATGTTGAATAGATGAGTATATATAACAATCATTCAATTGTGTATAATAAATAAAGGGTAAATCGAGTTAAATTCTCGACCTGTTTTGAAATTCTACTTTATTTTCTAACTTTTTAATTTATGGCCTAAAATCTCCACATTTCAATTTGTTTGATTTTTCTCCCAGCGAATAATTCCAGTGCAATTAAAGCAGAAAATTCTCAAGGGTTCCCACAAATTAAATCAGTAATTTATCAGTTATTTCTCAGGAGTTACGGACGATGAATGAGGGAGTAAAAGAGGGGAAAAGATGAGAAAATTTTGAGTTGGAATCGATCTGTGTCCTAATCCTATGAATATAAGTGTTTGTTTGACATGAAAAACGATGAAGTTTTGAGCTCCAGCGTACGTATCTCTATCTCTCATTTTCACTCTGATCAATTGCAATTGAAATTTTACACACACACACACATATATATATATATATATATATATTAATATATTAATTTTTCACTCTGATCAATTGCAATTGAATCTTGTTGTGAGTAATTTATATCTTAATTATCAATTCGATTTTACATATCTAATGTATTAACTTGAAACTACTAGGCGTTTATTTATTTAGATTAATCTACCGCTTATAATTCTCCAAGCTACAATTTATTAATTTTCTTCAAAAGTTAGGGTCAAGACAAATTGGGGAAAATGACATAGATGAAAAACACTTTGCTCTTCCATCCCCTTAAGTTTATAGCTTGCTAAACAAGACTCAGTAATCAAAATCTATTCAAATAGGAATAGATATTTGTGGTCCTTAATTTCATAATACATATTTAAGCAAAAACCATTAAACCATGTACACCAATCGGTTACCCTCCAAAATTTTCAAATAATTATTTCTAGTTAACATATGAAAGATTTTTATTGGAAGCGTCACCTATATATATACACCTTGATAGAATTTCTCTCCCTAATAATAGTTGCTGATTTTTTAATTGAGATTTGGGAATAGCGCGCGGAAACAATATACCAAAATTGAACCAATCTCTACTCACGTAATTTAAAACCACATATTTATTATCTTAGTTTCCTAATGCATTACAAAAGAAAAAATAATGCATTATACTTTATATCTTAATGCACTTAATCTTTTTGTAAAGATGGCACAGTATAAAACACTGCACTACAGATTGCATGTGCAGTAATGCATTATAAAGTGAAATAGCATAGTAAAAATGATTTTTTCAATTTTTTTTATATAATGACGAAACCACCAATTCTTAATATACGTTTCATTTTTTTGTGTGCCTCTGATTTGACTAAAAAAAAAAAACCATGACCTTCATAATTTGTTGCTGCTTTGAATTTGCTTTTGGATAACATTATATTTTTCATTCTTCTAATTGTTGAAATGCGGCACCTAAAATTGAGAGATTAGTTTTTGTAGAGACCCTTTTGATTTCAACTGGTAATACATTCAAGAATTTACGGCGACATTAATTGATATCTTTTAATTTGATATTTCACAAAATATTCCAACGCCAAAAAATCCGCCACCTTCTCACTTCTCGGCTAATGTTATCATTATAATGTATTAACTTTCCCCATTTTTAAGCTGCTACCGATAATGTAATAATTATGAATTAAATATAGCGTTTGTTTTAGGATAATCTACTGCCTAGGATGCTTCCTATTTCTTACACTAGGCTAGTTTTGTATTGAACTCATCCCTATCTATAAAACTACTTTCCCGTAAGAAATAAGAAATAATCTAAGGCGTCCATCTTGATTGATCTATGGTCCATTTTTATCGTCATGTTTTTATTAAAATCTTATCTCGTGTAAATGATGGAGGGGTACTTACGTATTTTAGCTTTAATAACTGCTAATCTCCTTAAATTATGGGTATATCCGGTTTTTTTATTTAATAATTATCTAATAAGGTTTTTTTATTTGTTGGATTTTTAATTTATAGATATTTTTATGAATTTTATTTTATTCGATGAATCTGAACTTATTATTCTGCACAAGATGATGAATTAGTTGTTCTTTGCAGTAGACTCTTTTTTCAGTATTGTTCTTAATCTTCTCACGCATATATGTGCTGCCTTTTGTCTCTTCAGCACACTAAAATAAAAAATGCATTCTTTCAACATTTTTCTTGATTTGTTCATCCGGCTCGTCGACATTGCTTCTGGAAATGTCGAAAAAAAAGATTATGCACTAGAGAATCAAAAATCTACAGATCTTAATTTCTGATGCAGGCTGTCAATAGCTGGGCCTAACTTTGCCTCAAAATCATGGTTAAGAGAGAAGGATTGCCCACACTATTTAAACCTCAACAGCCTTGCATATTTATCCGATGTGGGACGTCCTCCTCAGGCTTACCGCAGCCAAGTGAGTCCTCCTCACTTGCCCAGGGGCTGGATCGATGCCCCTGCATCATTCACCCTCCCTTGAGGACCGTCCCCTCCGGACGTCCTCCTCAGGCTTACCGCAGCCAATGAGTCCTCCTCATTGCCCAGGGGCTGAATCGATGCCTCCCCGCATCATCCACCCTCCCTTGAGGACCGAGCCCACACCCGGCTTTGATACCAATCTGATGCAGGCTGTCAATAGCTAGGCCTAACTTCGCCTCAAAACCATGGTTAAGAGAGAAGGATTGCCCACACTATTTAAACCTCAACAGCCTTGCATATTTATCCGATGTGGGACGTCGTTCTTACGTTCTTATATAAGAAGTGTCGTGCATTTAGTTATTCTAATTTATGCATTTAAATATGAATGCATTAAGTTATTGTAGTTTGCATTTAAATATTTATGCATCATACGCAGGTGGGATTGAACCCAAGACCTCTCACTAAGAAGAGTCTTGTTGTGTCTTAACTAGCCACTTGAGTTAGACAGCTACTCCCTCCGTCCCGTTGATCTTGGCCTAGTTCTTTTGGGCACGGGTATTAAGAAGAAATGTATTAAGTGTAAAAGTTATGTTTAGTGTAGTTTGTATATATTATTTTATTGACTTATAGTGTTTTTATTGACTTTTCAATTTGCAGTGTTTTTTATTGACTTTTGGGCTTAATTAATGTACTAATTGAGCCATAATTTTGTCCAAAAAAGGAAACATGCCAAGATGAGTGGGACGGCACAAAAAGGAAAACATGCCAAGATGAGTGGGACGGAGGGAGTATTTGATTTTTGTGATTTAAGGTTCCCCACTTTTCACACATGTCTAGTGCGGTTAATTTTCCATGTTCTTCGATATTTAAAAATCTACTATTATGACCTTATTCGTATATAAATTATTGCTGATAATTAATAAAGTATTATATGAACAATAATAATCAATTAATCTTGACTGTTATATTTTGGCAAATCAATGACTGAGGATGCTTCTTATTTCTTACAGTAAGGGAATTTTACATGTGAATTCACCCATATATATATATAGAGGGGTGAAATCAACCCTTATGTAAAAATTAAAAACCAATCTATATCATTGATATAGTGTAATCTATGATCCAAATAATACTTCATTTTTAAATAAAGTTGCTTTTAAATATTAGATTAATATCCAAATGAGGGTATATTTGAGCTAAAAAAAATTCTTATTATATATCTTCCATGATTTACGGCTGCAAAGAGAATTAACCAAACACAGAATTACCTACCATATATTATTGCAATATAGTTTGAATTAATTAAAATTTTAGATTTACCAAACACAGAATTACCTAACATATATTAATGCTATATAGTTTGAATTAATTAAAATTTCAGATTTACCAAACAATATTATATTGCAATATAGTTTGAATTAATTAAAATTTTAGATTTACCAAACACAGAATTACCTACCATATATTATTGCTATATAGTTTGAATTAATTAAAATTTCAGATTTACCAAACACGCGCGATTATCCTTTTCTCATCCTCCCCAAACGGTAAACCCAAAATCCCCAAAACCCTCCCTCACCAAAATCTATAAATCAAACATTAATTACTATTGTTTGAAACATTAATCAATTTTGATGTGTATGAATTTAAATTATAAGCGGTAGATCAATCTAATCAGAGCATCAAATTAGTAGTTTTCAAGTTAATTCATTACAAAAAGTTGATATATATTTCCGTTTGATTTCTTACCTACATTACATATGTATGAATATATATTGTATACCTAATTTAATAAAAGGAGAGAAAATTTCACAAAAATAAATAAAATAATGGGAGAGGACGTAAACTTGTAAACTGATGAATGAAGTAAGAGCAGAGCAAGCAGTAGTAAAGAAATCCGATTAATTAATTGAAGTAAAAAACAAAAACAAAAACAAATTAAGTGTAATATTGTTCCAAAACAACATACCTAAAAACCAACCGAAAATGAAAATTTAGAAAAGAAAAGAAAAAAAGAAAAAACGATAAAACTAAACAACGTCGGTGAGCTGCACAATCTTTGGCTTAATGATGTCATCATCCTCTTTGTTGGTGCTGCCATTTCTGTAGGTGAAATAGACAATAAGCTGCACCAATCCACACAATGATCCAAACCCATTTCCAGCCTACATAATTAAATGTTATATTAATATTAATCAATCAATTAATCAAGTATGTAAAATCGAATTGATAATTAATTAAGATATAAATTACTCACAACAAGATTCGGGTCAAATGTCTTGAGGAAACCATAGGAGAACCAAACCAAACCGTTTGCGAAACCAACAACGCAAAGCCAAAACGGCATGAACTCAGAACTCTTCGTCTTGATAACGGTTAGCTGAAAAATAATTAATTAATTAATTAATATACAAAGAAACAATTAAGATGATCGGATTTAGGGTTAATTAGGGTTTAGGTACGTACCACGTTGGAAAGAGGGGAAAAATACATAACGGCGTTAAAAAGAACGCAGATGATTCCGACGTCCAAGGTCCTGGTTTTGGTGCCGTGGACGCACAAGAGATTGACGACGACGATGACGGCGAAGACGGCGAGCTCGAGGAGAACGAAGGCGATGATGAGCCTCCTGTTCTTGGGGGTGGTGTAGAAGAAGAAGAGGGTGAGGTAGATAATCTCCATTAAAATGCCGAAAGCATTAATGGTGACGACGAGGAGGCTGTCGGGATGGATGAACGGTAGGCCGTAGAAAACCCACAGCATACAGTTCATCAGCGCAGCTAAGTATGGATAAGGATGGAATTCCTCTGTGCTCTTCTTTTTCACCATTCTCCAGAATGTTGGCCTGCACCCACATATATTCTAAATCAAATTTATAAATAATTTCAATTGCAATTCATCAGAGTAAGGGTAAGAGTAGGGCTGTAAACGAGCCGAGTCGAGCCGAGTATTGGTCTGCTCAAACTCGACTCGATTAAATATTCGCTTGCTTGAGCTCGACTCGAGCTCGAGCTAGACTCGTCAAAAACTCGATTATGTTTAAATTCAGCTCGATACATGTTAATCGAGCTCGAGCTCGAGCTCGCTTAAAGCTAATGTTTTAATTTTATGTACAAAACTCGATTATTAAACTCGCGAACAAGCTCGACTAAAACTCGATTTGTAGGCTCGCAAACATACTCGATTGTAGGCTCGCGAACATGCTCGATTAACTACGAGCCGAGCATGTTCGCGAGCCTGACGAGTCGCATTATTTTAGTATATAAAATACATTATTATTATTTTTTACGGGAAAAGTGTTTTGTATGCGAACCAACCCTTATATATATAATTTCAAATTTCAATTGCAATTCATCAGAGTAAGAGTAAGAGCGAGAGAGATAGAGGTACGTACGCTGGAGATAAAAATAAGCCACAAGAGATTGCATTACCTACAAAAAATAAATAAATAAATAAATAACAAAATTAGCTACAAACCAAACGGATCGGACTTATTAATTCACAACATATATATTAATTAAGACTAGAATTAAACCGTATATGCATGTAACAGTCAGCATCAATCAACAAAACTCAAAAACCAATTAAGTAACAAGCTAGCTAGAAATCACCAATTAAAAATCAAAATCACATACAAGAATGAGAATAGAGACTAACCAATAACGCCGAGGACGAATCGGACGAGACTCACACCGTGCATGCCCATGATAACAAGAGAATCAAATAATAATCAAACAAATAAAAGAATATAAAGAATACTAGAGAGAGAAGCAAAAACTACTCTCGAAACAAGGCTGGTGAATGTGTGAGTTATGATCGATGGAGCATGCACACACACGCATATATATACACACACAAATCAACACAATTTGATTCACTCCATACCAACTAAATTCTAATTCTAATCAAAGTCAAAGTATATCTTCAAATCAATAAATCTGTTAATTTATTATTTGAATCCGATACAATCTTATCCAACATGAATTGTGTATTTTGGATAATGTATAATACCTCGTAATAGTTTTTGTTTTCACCGTTATTGAAATTCTAGATATATCAAATCTTACTTTAATTTGGAGAATAATGCGGTGTCTCCGGTAATTAGATATGATTACAGATTTAATATTATTATATAATATTATATTATTGTTTTTTTTTCATCAATTGTAATTGTTGAACGTTACAATTATATAAAAATTTGAAGATATATATACATATACAACTAAATATCTTATCTTAATAGAAACAAAGGAATGAAAAATTATTTTTAAGATTCCGATATATTTTATCAGGCCACTATTTGAATTTGATTAGAATTCAAACTCTAATTAAATAGTTACCCTTATATAATTTTTTTTTTAAATATTTACCCTTAATTTTTCTCTGTAGTCATATAGATATATTTGAATACTAGTATATACTAATTTGACATCAGTCTCATGTATGTTTTACACTTGTTGCGAAATCAAGAAATCAATTGAAATTTGTAAATGATTAAAAATTACGATCCACTAGTAAAAAAAATAAAAATAAAATAAATTTACGATCCAATTCCAGTAAATGCATATTTTGATTCGATCGAGTTGACTTGTGGTTCAAGTCTTGGGCAAGGGTGTTGTTGTGACTTGTTTTCCAAGTCTTGGTGTTGCCTTACTAAATACAATTTGAATATTAATATATTTATCTTTTGCTGCGATTTTTCATTTTTGGATATTATTTGGGCATGTAACACCGCATTATTTGTAATTAAAGATTGGATATTATATAAGAAGATTAAATTAAACTTTAACGTAATAAGCATTATTTTATAAAACATAACACATGAATATTTTCTCTAGGTAGATAGATTACAACGACATAATCCAGTTTTCAGTAAAATTACACACATCAATATTATCTTGCATAAGGTTAAATAAACATTATGCACAATACATGGGAGTATACGGTTGATCAAAGTATTGGGCTTATCCTAGTCGATCAAAATTAAGTAGGATATAGGGTTAAGAATTAACAAGTAATAGATCAAAATTTTCAGTAAATACATTTTTTTTTCTTTTTTTAGAGGTCGGTAAATAAATATTAATGATTAATTAATTACGATCCAAATCCAGTAAATACATACTCCCTCCTATTTTAATTATAAGAGGTTTGAAGCTTTTCAATCTTTTGTACTCCTAAATTGACCTTAATAATTATATCTTGTATTAATTACTTTCATACACATTTCTCTATTTCATTAGTTTATCTTTTTTATATCCACCAAATTTGATATCAATAAATAAGGTTAATTAGGTAAACAAATTTTTTTTATTAATATACATGCCCAAATTTAGGATGATATCTAATATGAATGGGATGGAGGGAATATTAATTCTAGCATGACTTGTGGTTCAAGTGATGGGCAAGGATGTTGTTGACTATATATCAGATTTCAGATATGCATATAGGTATGGTTTGGTATGAGTATGGTATCAAATATTAAGTATATATGTATGAGATTGCATGATATCTAATATCTCTGTTTGCAATTAACTCTTTTCATTTCAGGGCTCGTTTGGTACAAAGTATGGGATAAGACCTGATATGTTTTACTGAGATATCTTATAAATATAAAGAATTAATATTCCGTTTGGTATGATGTATTAAATTCTCTGCAACACATATTAATTATTGTAATTTATTGTTATAATTAGTTGCAGTATTATTTATACCATCTCTTAGGTAGTATACATAACAGCAAAAATAAGTATTATTCATACGGGCCCGAACTTTATAAAGGGCCGTATACTTCATACCAAACAAGATATTAGGGTGTCATAGACATATTATACACCCTAATCACCCCTACCAAACGAGCCCTATATGCATGAGATTGCATGATATCTAATATCTCTGTTTGCAATTAACTCTTTTCATTTCAAGATATCAATATGATATCCATAACATATATATCTGAAATACCAAACACAATATATGAATATTAACCATATCCATACACTTACTGGTATATGTATATGGATATCAAACGAGCCCAAAGTATATTTCATTCAAATCTGGAAGATGAATTTCCACCTTATCCATAAAATAAATAAATAAATAAAAACAAAAAAGACGTCTTGTTTAATTGTGTCTGACCCCATGATCCGACCCGCAGAGGCCGATTACTTTATTGGATTGAATCCGAACCCTTGATCCCAATTCGGGCCTCAAATCCAAAGCTCGCAACTGAATTCAGTTCGAGAACGGGCCGGGCTTTCAAGCTAGATTTGAAGATGAGCTTATCCGGACTGTGAGGTTGACTCGAACCTTCTTCACTCTCTCTCTCTCTCTCTCTGTCTCTGTCTCTGTGGATCGTATTTTCTCTCTCCTTTTTCCAGATTTTTCTTCCGCCACACAACCTTATCTTCTCTCCAATCAATTTCCCCTTCCTACACGTAGCAATATACCAATGCTGCTATACTGCTGAAACTTTTCGAGCTTTCCATCAATGGCGGCCATCATTTCGTGCCACGCTAATTCCTTTTCGCGCCTGAAAACAAAGCAGAAGTTTGCCAGCCCTACCTCTCGATCTAATTGCATCAAATTGCCCTCTCCTACTCATCATTTCAAACCTCTGTGCTCACATGAATCAAATTCCTTCGAGTCAATCTCCGAACAGGTGAGTTCATAATTTCTACGATTGACGAGCTAAGCACAATACTTTAATACGCACACATTATCGACGGTAGTTCAACAATGGTATCATTATTTCTGTCGATTCTGTGATTTTGGATAATTATGTTTCTAATCGGGAAAATAATGATGCTTTGATTCGAAAAATTTATGATTTTGATTATTCTGTTTATAATACACACACATTATCTACTTTAGTTCAACAATGCTATCATTATTTCTGTCGATCTTCGGATAATGTCTGTTTTCTAATCGAAAAAATTGATGCTTTGAGCAGAGGGATTGGTGTTCATCAATCAAAAAAGGTGCTATTTCGATTGCGCTGGCAGCAGGTTTGTTGGGCGGATTTAGTGATTTGGGATGCTTAGAATCGGCTAATGCTGCAGCAATTGCTCCAGCATTGCCCGATGTTTCAGTTCTGATTTCCGGACCGCCAATTAAGGATCCTGGAGCATTGCTGAGATATGCATTGCCTATTAATAATAAGGCCATAAGGGAGGTTCAGAAGCCTCTAGAAGATATTACGGAAAGTCTGAAAATTGCTGGTGTGAAAGCCCTTGATTCTGTGGAGAGAGTAAGGAATTTTGTGTAATTTGTTTGTGCTTTGTGAGTTTTGTATGATTGTATTTGCAGTGTTGTGAAGATTGTTTGTGTTGTTGTGTAGAATGTGAGGCAGGCGTCGAGGATGCTGAAGCAAGGCAGGACTATGATAGTCGGAGGTCTGGCAAAGTCGAAGGTGGATGATGGGATTGCATTGCTTAACAAGTTGGAATCAGGAATGGATGAGATGCTGAAGATTGTGGAGAACAAGAACCGAGATGGAGTCGCGCCTAAGCAGAAGGAGCTGCTCAATTATGTTGGAGGGTGAGTTTTAGATGGTTCTTAAATAAATATTTGAGTGTTTAACGTTGTGATGAAATGTGATTTCCTGAGATTCTGGCATGTTATCTTGTTTATGTTTTTCATATTTGGTTTTTTTTAGCAATTGAGAGATACATATTGGGATTGAAATGGTTTTATGACTTTATCTACATCATATATGCATTGCTTCAGATGACTTAAATTGATGTGTGAATTCGAGTATTCTTATGGAGTTTGAGCCTTTTGATAGTTTCAAAGAATATTTCAATAAGGAATTGTGCTCGTTTAGATATTCTCACGTTGTCCTAAACTAAGAGTGGATTCTTTATATTAACCAGGTACGTGGATGTGGTGTTTATATATGAAAGATCGATAAAAATGGAGCCAGGAAAAGATTAAACAGTTCCGTGTACATTAGAATATCAAACATCAATATCCTATTAGAACCACTAATGGCCGTTGTCCTCAACTATTTTGTAGTGGATCCTATTTAGTTCTAGAGAGTGGAGAGAAAAACAAAGAATCAGCCTTCCTAAAATATGCTTATTATCTCATTTAGACCCTTGTCATTGACTGCAGCTGAGATCTTCCTGGGGCATTGGATTTCTGCAGTGTTGAAGAGGATATGGTCGATAGCTTTCCCTATGACGTACCTGAAGAATACAAAAACATGCCATTGCTGAAGGGAAGAGCAACTGTAGATATGAAGGTCAAGATCAAGGACAACCCTAATGTGGATGAATGTGTGTTTCGTATTGTTTTGGATGGTTATAATGCCCCCGTAACCGCCGGAAATTTTGTGGATTTGGTGGAAAGACATTTCTATGACGGAATGGAGATCCAAAGAGGCAAGTGTCTTTAAAGATTGTTTCTTTAATATATTAGAGAGTTCCCGACTTGTTGGTTAATATCGTGCACAAATTCCCTAAGTTTCAACAAGATATATATTTCATTAACGCTTATAGAACTGTACTTTTGTTCCTTTTCCAGCGGATGGTTTTGTCGTCCAAACGGGAGACCCCGATGGTCCTGCTGAGGGCTTTATCGACCCTAGCACAGAAAAAATCCGTACTATACCTCTGGAAATTATGGCGGAAGGAGAAAAGGTGCCCTTCTATGGAGAAACTCTGGAAGTAAGTCTTCATAATTAGGTTTTGCGTAACCTTCGTCATCTTCCTCCACCCAACTGCCAAATGAGGTGCTGAACTTCACATTTCCTTTGCAAATTTCATATAATGCACATTATTGTACAGGATCTCGGTCTATACAAGGCTCAAACAAAGCTTCCATTCAATGCATTCGGAACCATGGCCATGGCTCGAGAGGTAAAAGAATCCCTAAGCTTGCTCAACTCATATAATTTATGATATTGGTGACTTCAGAGAGCACGATTCTTGAAATCTGTTTGTTTTGTAACTGTCAGGAATTCGAGAACAATTCTGCTTCGAGCCAGGTATTTTGGCTATTGAAAGAAAGTGAACTTACTCCTAGCAATGCCAACATATTGGACGGTCGGTATGCAGTGTTCGGGTATGTAACGCAAAACGAGGAGCTTTTAGCAGACCTGAAGGTTGGTGATGTTATCGAATCAGTCCAAGTGGTAGCAGGCTCAGATAATCTTGTTAATCCGAGCTACAAGATTGCTGGTTAGGTAAACTAGTTTCTGCTATTGGTTTTATCCTTCAAATTTTCTGCTTGAGAGAGAGAGAGAGAGTTCATCTAATTCTTTGTACTTATGTTGTTGTTGTTGTCGTCGTCATCGTCGTCATCGTGGTCGCCTTAAGTCGAAAATCAAATAAGTTGTTGGAGCATGTATGTAAACTCTCATGTTTGGGCAAATATTTGTAAAGAAAAACACCTTCAACTTTGAAGAGTCATTTCATTGTAAGAACTATGGTCATGTACTGTCAATCAATTTAAATTTTCTTGATTCAATATATGTTAACAGCAGTTTATTTGCAAAATTTTCATGCTATTCTGTATTAAACGTTCAGGCTATTTTGTTCGGTGTTTTTTTTTTTTTTTTTTTGGATAAGAGATAATAATTTTGTATCAGAATGTCATCTAAATTTAGTTTCTAAAACTTAGAGTTTTGGGTGACTCATTTTGTCTTATCATTTCTTACCATGATGGGATGACATTGATATTATGCAATCAAAATTTTAAATTTCATGCAAGGCAAGATAAATTCCAAATGAATTTAATGCACTCCTTATAAATATAAGATACTTTTATATTACATTATTACTCATAAATTATAATAGGATATAATAGGCAATTCAAATTTTATAAAACAATGCTCTTACATAAAAGTATAAATGAAGTAATGCCCAAAATTTGGGTTGTAACTTTTTTTTTTTTTAGAGAATTACAAGGTATATATATAGAATGAAAAGTTTCAAAGAGTTAGATTTAAATTTTGCCTTTTTATATTTCTTCACAACTTAAACCCACATTCTCAATATCGTATGAGGTATTGGTGTTAGACTGTTAGTTTTGTATCTACAACATATATATTTAAGTAAGTAATGCAACCAATTTTCTCAACAACAAAAGACTGGCTGTAGTCAAAATATAAAGAAAAAGTTGCACGAATTCAATGAATTCAAAATGTTAATTTTGTTTCTTATTTGAGCAAGAATTTGAATTTACAAAATTCTAATGGGCTTTGTACATGAAGAAAGTAGAAGATAAAACACAATTTATAATACGAGAATTTCGCATAGTTTAGCATATTGAATTACAAGATAATGACAAGATTTTCAATGCAATAACACCTCCAAATATCATAGCTTGTCACATTTTACATCAAATATTCTATCTGCATCAAACTGAAGGCTTCAAATTCATTATTTAATCTCCAAATTCCACAGCTTCATTTCATGGTTTCTTGTTAAATAACAGTTACATGATTACATCAAACGCTGTACAACTTCAGATTCCACTTTATCAGCTTCTTCTTCTGCACTCTGGAGGAAAGAAGCTGGTAACATTCCTCAAGGCCCTCGACTCGCGCGAAAGCAGAAACAGCCTTGAGATTTATTGGGAGGAATCATACCTCCTCCCTTTGATGTGTCAATGGCTTCCACCATCGACACTACTTCATCCATTTCCGGCCTCTTGTCCGAGTTCCCGTCCCAGCACCGTTTCATCACATTCGCTAGAGCACTCGGGCAGCAACGAGGTATCTCTGGCCTCAAATTCTGTTAAATGATGATTACAATGATTTAGGAATAATGACAGTATATACAGTTTCAGTTCAAATTGCGCGCGCGCGCACACAGAGTTTAGATTAATCTACCTGATGCACAACAGCTGAAGTCAATTCGGAGAAGCTGAGGTTCGGATATGGCATGTCACAGCAATATATCTCCCATAAGCAAATACCAAAACTATATACATCACATTTCCTATTGTAAGGGTGACCATTGAGAACCTGAGATAGATTGAAGTGAGAGAAAGTGAGTGGTATCAAAAGATAAGATACCAGACGAGCCATGGTTTCGTGCTGAACTTGACAGTTAAAGTAGATACCTCGGGTGCCATGTAACCGAGGGTCCCAGTCTCGCCAGTCATCTCGTTAGGATTCGAAGCCTCAACACGGGCAACACCAAAATCAGCTATTTTGACTGTTCGGGTCTTGTCGAGAAGCATGTTCTCTGTTTTCACGTCCCTGTGGACGATCTTTTTGGAGTGAAGATAGCTTAACCTGTGGAAATTTGTCAATGGATAGTAATGTGATATTCCGCCTAGAGCAAGGATGTCCCAGCGAATATAATGTAACAATGTAAACCACGTTTAATTAAGGTGAAGCCTTACCCTCGTGCAAGATCCAAAGTTAGCTGAATAACAACTTTGAAAGCAAGTTTCGCCCTTGAATTTCTAATGAGGAAATTTTTAAGGGTACCCCCTGGTAGATATTCGACTACCACGCAACAGACATTACGTGGCATTGCCAGATGGCCGTTATCTTTCTGTATGTTTAGTTCTGATGCACCCAGTGTAGCTCCAACGAACTGCAAATTAGCGATTCAGCACAAAAGGAATCTAAAGTGGACTGATTGACAGAGCAACGAAACAAACACAATTTTAAAGTGCTTTAGGTGAGAATCCTAAACAGCAAAATCCTCCATAACCAACCTCTTACTTTCTCACAACAAAAGAAAACATCTTTGTTTTGTACTCGTATAGAGGCCAACATCACATCTTAAGAGAAATGAGCGGGAAAAAAGGACAAATTCGCAATAGAAAATAAAAGGACAAGCAATGATCAAACATCTTAAGCAGTAAATTGTTACCTTGGTTACATTTGGATGATCAAGCTTGTGCCATACAGCAACTTCTTGGGCGAAAGCAGCTCTAAGCGAAGCTATTTCAGCCTGATTCCTATGGCCTTCTTCCCCCCAGTCGAGAAGTTTTACTGAAGATAGAAGAAATCAACTGTTACTGGTGCAAAGCAAACAAATCCAATGCTTCGGAATTCGGATCTCAAGCCTTGCAACCTCACAGATAACAAGGAGACAGACTTTCAAATTAGTGTGAATTATGTAATTCAACTATTTCGGAGTATGTTTTTTTTTTTTTTAAATCTTTATATCGATACTCACTTATTTCATATAAAAAGTTCTTTCTCTTTATGGGATTTTCAGAAATAGTTGTTTTTTTTTCTATTTCTGGTGGTGTATCAACTATCAAGCATCTTAAAGCAATAATTTATTTTTCTTCATATATTTTCTTCACATATGTTCTTCATCAAGATTAAAAGTTTTGACATGAACAGCTGTAACTGTCTACTTGAAACAATAATTCCAGAATTACTGCATGCTTTTTGCTACTGACATTCAGACAAAATAACAAACACAAGAAATGCAAACGTCAATTTAGCCACATTTGGTAAAGCCTCTTTCCGCTGACTTGCAAAAAAAGGGGGAAAATCAAAATTGAAAAAATTAACACAAAATTCAGTCCAATTCGCACACATCATAGACATCAATAGCAATAAAGAAGAATCCGAACAAAATCACAAAAAAATAAATAAAAATACCTGCAACATCTTGTCCATCGTAAACGCCGCGATGAACGGTGCCAAAGGTGCCACGTGCCAGCACCGATTTGATCAGGAGCTTCGAGGCGTCGATTTCCCAGCCGTGCCTCACCGGAATCTCCCTCAATTCATCCTGCTGCTGCTTCCCTCCATTCTCCTGCTTCTTCTTCTCCATAGTCAGAGCTCTGCTGAGATGGCGGTGGAGCTGCTCGTCGAGGCTCTTCAGATCTATCTGATCCGCCCTCACAAATCCACCGCCGCCGCCGCCGTGAACGTCCTCCTCCGCCATCTCGCCGGCAAAGCGTCAATGCGACGTCGTTTGCGATTTTGTGTGTGCTGATTTAGTGGGAGCAACAACTGTCAGTGTGTGTGGAAGTTTTATCAGTTGGGATTTGGAAAAAAAAAAAACCAAAATTATTAATCCCAGAGAGATTTTGTCAGTCGGATTAATTAGTCACATGTGATGTGATTTTTGTGCTGCATTTATTTCTACCATTTTATTTCGATTTATCTTATAAACTATATATATATATAAGTATTACTCCCTCCGTCCACGATAAGTGTATCACAATTTCCTTTTACGTTCGTCCACAATAAGTGTTGCACTTTCCATTTTAGGATATTATCCCACCTATTATCCTTATTTTAGACCTCACAACAATTCATTATAGATCTCTTTCTCCACTCAAAATCTGTGTCGAATCCAAACTGTTACTCCCTCCGTCCCCAATTAAGTGTCCCTAGCCATCAAAATGTGTATACCAAGGTAGTGGGTAAAATGACTTATTTTACCCCTAATTATTGCATGGAAAAATGAAAAAGTAAACTTTTTGGAATAAGACAAGGGGTAAATATGACAATTTGACATAACTTTTGCATAGAAATCTGAAATATGACATTTATTCGGGGACAAAAATTTTGACAGCTCGGAACACTTATTTAGGGACAGAAAGAGTATACTTATTGTGGACGGAGAGAATATTTATTTTTTGTATATTGGTTGGGTAATGTGAAAAGATTCCACAATATATTAGTATTATATTTGTTAAATTAGTTACTCCATAAGGTAATATTTTATAAATTTGGAAAACGACCAGTTGACCCGACTTCTTAGGATCTAATCTGAAGTTTGACCGAGGGCTTTCAAGTCTAACCCTAGGAAGAATATTTCGATTATTTAATATTATTATCTGATACATTTATTTGATACATTTATTTCGGCAAACATATGTTGTCGAGTGCGTTACCTAAGAATATTATATGATCATTTTGGTAAATATACGTTGTCGAGAATATCACGTAAGAACTTATTTCAATATTTGAAAGAATTTCGAGGATCCTTACTAAATACAGGCTATACAGCTCAAATTAACTTTTGATATGAGCTAAATTTAAAAACTTGGATGGAAAAGAATTTGTAATGTCACATTTTAAACAATTTTTGGACTCACGTAATTGATTAGGCAACAAGTTTTTTTAGATGTTCGGATTTAAGTGAATGCGTACAAATATCATATAATTCCATTACCATATAATTTCTATAATGGCCGTGAAATCTCATTGCACTATCATATTTATTTCCAAAAGCAAGATTCATGACTAAGGACTCCTTATTTTCAAGATGTTCACTTAGAAAATACCCCTTTTATATCAAATTTCACATTGACTAGAAGAAATCCACAACATCTATAAATCGATAATGAGTATGTGATGAATAATTCTCATGTTGTATATGATAGTTAGGAAATCGTGTAAGGTAAATTCACTTACTCCGCTAATTAGATCACCTCAAATTTAGTATGTTTTGTGTAATTCTCCTATTTATAATAGTCTGAAAATCATACAAGTATGACAAATTCACTCTCTCCATCAATTAGACCGTCTCAAAGTAACTTAACTATGGGAATTATACTGATTAACTTGGGACCTCGCTGTTCTAATACAACTTTATCTCCCCATATAGAATTATTAGGTGATTAAAATAGAAATTAGATAAAAAAATATTATTAAAAAAAAAAGTTTGTAAGTCATTGAGTACTAAGGAACAGGTCTATCTAAGGAAGGCCATTTCCCTGCAATAATAATAAAGCCGATGCAATGACTGAACTAGCAAATTATGCTCCAACCACTATCTCTTCAGAAATAAATATATTAATAAATAAGAAAAACATTAATGGGACCTTTTGTAGGATTAATTCCCAAAAATTTAGTCAAAGTAACTTGATATTTGAACTTAAAAGTGAACGAATCAAACTTGATTACATCAATTTCTTAAGCAAAACCCACATTCGAAATATATACTATCATAAAATTAAATTAATTTTTTTTACTGAAATATATATATATATATATATATATATCTTTAATAACTTTATATTTTCCTGGCAAAAACTTGTGTGCGGCCAATTGCATTGTGCGGTTAGCTGTAATTAGAAAGTACTGATTAAGAAGATTAGAGGTAATTATGAAGTAATTAAGGTTAATTAATTCTAACTATGATTGGTTAATCTCAATTATGATTTATTATAAAACCTCAATTAATATTACTTAAATTTTACTTAATTAAAAAATAGGACAAAACACACCAACCGTACGGTGCAATCCGTCGCACCTGAGACCATCTCGGCCGTCACGGTCACGATCTACTTGGCTTATGAATTTTTTTTCCTTACTAATCCCTATTTGTTGAAGAAAGACGATACAAAAATTCATATTTGAAATTTTCATAATTTTTATAAATCTTGAGTTATGAAGCATGACTGCATGAGCCATAAGTTTGTATTCAACGTGAAGCATGATGTAGTCATACTAGAAAATAGAGATAAAATAATTTACCATGGTGGTGAGTGAAGAATCAGTCTCATTTAAATTTGAATATTTTAATACATTTTATATAGACACCAAGCATTGCGTATTGCCGGTCCTAAATGTATATTAAACTACACTCAGATGTAAAATACTACTCTCTTCGTCCCAATAGCAATGTCTCATTTCTTTTGAGCACGGTTATTAACAAACAAGAGTAAAAATATAAAAGGTGGTAGGTCTCAAACCTTTTAAAGGGTTAATTATTTTCATTTTTGGAAGGGAAACTTGATATTGGGACAAACAAAAAAGGAAAGAGGGATCTTGCTATTGGGACAGTGGGAGAGTAAATCATAATTTAGTTAATAACTCAAATCTTGATATAGCTTAGCTAATAATTTATCATTTCGCTGGGAGCCTGGGACAAAAGAAAATGGCAAGCAAAAGTCAGAAGTCACATTTCAATATATTCCAATAGATATGGTGAGAACACTATTATCCCAAATCTATATTTTTATACCAGGGTCTATATAATAAGTATTTATTCAAATCGACAATTAGATTGCAGATGCATTTAAGTAGTACTCCCCCCGTCTCAATAGTAAGGTTCCCTTTCTTTTGAGCACGATTATTAAGAAACAAGAGTAAAAAGATAAAAAATTGTAGGTCTCAAGCCTTTTGGAGAGTTAATTATTTCCATTTTTAAAATGAGACCTTGCTATTGGGACAGACGAAAAAAGAAAAATGAACCTTGCTATTGGGCCAGAGAAAGTAGTATTTTTCAGGAACAATGTCTTTTTCATAGATAGATTGATAGATTCTATCTTTGGGTAGTGCGTTATTCAATAGATACTTACTATAGAAAAATATATATAAAAGAAAAAAGTAGCCACATTCGTGTATAACTAATCTAGAATACTCAAAAAGTAATATCTATTATTTTCTACTTGTTACCACTTTATTTACTTAAATATAATTTTGAAATATAAACACTACCGACAGAAAAGGTATCGAGATTACCATCAAAGATATGCCTCCTTAAGATTTGGAGCTATCGCCAATAGTTGTCGGCTTCTTATTCAAGCATGTCCTAGTTTTTTAGTCAAGTTTAGAAGACGTGATGTTAATGTTGTTACTCACAAATTAGCTAAAATATCTAAGGACTTTTCTTCTACGTATGTGTGGGATGAACCTTCGTCTAATGTGAAGGGTCTTCTCCTTGTTCCACGAGTTTGTGATTATGAATAAAAAGTGGGTGATTTTTTCCCTAAAAAAAAAGAGGGAAATATGTAAATAATTCCCATCTCCAAATTCTCTCTCTAACGTGATAAATAAAAAAATTATACAGTATAAGACACCACTCTTCAGGGGTACAGACGTAGAGAATACTACTCCCTCCGTCACGCCATAAGTGGCCACATTTCCTTATTGGGCTGTCCCATCATAAGTGGCCACTTTCCTAATATGGAAACACCCTATCTCACACAAAAGATGTGGGATCCACCACTTTTTATCTTTTTACCCTTTAAACACTCTTCTCCTAAATACCCGTGCCCAAAAGAAAGTAACCACTTATCATGGGACGGAGGGAGTATAATTTAATCGCTAATTTTGTAGCCTAACTTTTAGAAATTTAAAGTAATACCTAAATGTAAGAATACGGGAACAAATGATTGTGTCCACTCTTTATAAATGACCTTATGTAGGGTAATTCCCCTACACTAGAACAAAATGGACCACAATTTTTGGCTCAACTTTTGCATAACCCACAACCAAAATTCAGTTATCAAAGCACCACACGAAAGTGATTGTGATAATTGTGCTTGCTATACGGCATCTAAAAAACAAATTCCACAACAATGCCACGAAAATAGGGGAAAAGTTGTAGTTTATAGCATGATCTTTAGGTCCACTTGCAAATTTTATCCGACTTTTAAAATATGCAAAATAAATTTTCAATCTTTCAAAAAAAATTACAAATATGGCACAAGCTCACATTTTCGAACTCGACAATATGGTGTGGAAGATCCAAATCTGACATGAAATTTCCTTTTTATTTTGTCAAATAATGTGGGAAATATATTTTTACTAAGAATCAAAACGACATTTTTTTAATGTTCGAGTGGAAAAAAAATATTAAAAAAAATCTATTCAATTAAAATTTAAAAAAAATACAAAAATTAAAAAAGAAAATATTCTAATTTTTTTCTAAAAATAAAAAATGCAAAACATTAAATAATATGAAGCCATAAATTATGAGTCTATACTCTAGACTATATCTACAACTTTTTTAGAAGGTCAAGACTTTTTTGCATATTTTAAAGATCGAACCATATTTGCAACTCGACACAAAAGTCGGGCCATAAAATACAATTTTCTCCTAAAAAAGTTAGGGAGAAAAGAGACGAAAAACAATACTCCCTCCTATTCAAAATGTAAGTCATTTTAGAATTGTGCACACAAATTAAGGAAATTTATTTTTATCAAATTTAACCTTGATAAATTATGAATTGAAATTAGTGAATAGTGAAAATGTGAGTTTGGAGGTGAGTTAATTAGGAGTAATTATGGATTTTGAAGGTGAAAAAAATGCTAGAATGACATATATTTTGCAAAAGTTATAAAAGCCTAAAAAGACTTACATTACGAATAGGAGGGAGTACTATCTGATGGATTTAAAATCAATAAATGTGACAAGCATTAGTAATTACAAAAATAAAAAAAGGCACGCCTAACCATCCCGAGAGAGAGAGAGAGAGAGAGAGATACTCGGTAGACAAATCGGGCATGTTCCCATTCAGAAGAACAAGAGTAACGAGCACTGTAAAACATTAACTAGGATAGTAAGTGATAAGTATATAAAAATTTGAGACACATAATCAAATATCCTCTCAAAGTAAATAAAACATGCTCTGACATAAGATTAAGCATCAAAATAAAGTTCCTGAGCAAAAGAAGCCCTGATGGGAGCATGCGTGTGATAAATTGCCATGTGTGTGTGAGAGAGAGAGAGAGAGATTGGGAGTGTTCACAAGAACCCCAGTAATGAGTAGTGGGAACTACTACATGTTAAATGACTTCATCAGAAACAATTCGGACACACGTTTACATGGTTGTCAAAACTCAAAAATGCATATATCCAAGTGAAACTTATACATTGTTCTTAGCAATGAATATAGTGGCCTATTTGATTATGTCATTCAAACATGTTATGTACGGATATATTGAAGATGTATGTGCGTGGTGTATAGTTGCATCATGTTATATGAAGAGGAAAATAGAGCAAGGATAGTCAAACCACTACATCCGTCGCCTTTTCTTCTCCGGTGTCTCAAGCACTTGTGCTTTGACTCCGTAAGTCTTTTGCTGAAAATTCACAAAGGCATCAGAAATAGCTCCAACCTGCACAAGCAGAAAAGTCGAGCATTTATTAGTGTAACTACACAACCATGGAATTTAATTTAATTAAGTTATGAATAGCTGATTCTAGAGACCAGTTCAGGCTTTTTGGAGTAGACTCGCACGATCATGTCTTGGTAGGATGTTGGAAGCAAGTGGCTAACACGATGATCGGATATATCCAGTTTCTGATCACTATCATAATCCTTGAAAATAAAGGGTTGGGGGGGGGGGAGTCAAAACGTTGCAGGAGTGTAAAATCGTGGAAATGACGAATCTAACACGAGCCAAAATTGGGATGAAATATATACCTGGAAAAAGTGGATACTGGAAGAAAGAATGCATGCAAAGAATACGAAACATTAATATAGCTTGTCAAAACCTATAGCAATTGCTGTGTAGAAGCTACTCAATATGGATAAGCACCTGTCAAGAGGATTTTCTTTTCCTTTAGTCAAATCAATCCGGACATTGGTAACTACAACGTCCTCCACACTTATAGATGGTCCACTTATCTGTACGCAAGAATGCAATATAGATGAAATGCGGATTGTTTCCTGGAAAATAAGTAATATATCGACATATTATTTTCTAAAAAAGCATTCATACCTGTGAGCAAACAATATCTTGAGCAGTGACTTTTTTGAAATTATCCAAATCTTCCAACGGGACAGAATACTCATTACAAAACTGCAAAACCAGAATAGAAGACCAGAAGATAATAGTAAAAGAGAAAGTAGGAGTAGTCACCAATCATCGAAAAGTTTTTATTTTATGAGAGTGAGACCTTATATAAGTCCCTTCGACGAATCCGAAGGAGCAAATCCCTGGATTCCTTCAGTTCTTGGTCTGGAGCAGTCTCAATTTTCTTTATGATAGTATCGTCTAACTATAAAAGAAAACAGAAACATGAACCTCAAATATAGTGCAATAGGCAGTTAGTAGTGATATAAATGGGAGAGCTCCTCAACCTTCCAATACTTAGAAGGATCCTGTATGTGAGATGATATTTGTAGGTGATTGTTTGCGCTCACTAAGGCATCTACCACCATCAGGTCTACAGCCTGGAACATAAAACTAAATTCTCAGCGATTTTCATATATAAAGGCCACCTAAGGTAAGCAGAACACAATATATTTTTGCTCCCGCTATATATGTGCAATTAAATAAACAGTACTTAACATCATTCTGGCCCGTACCTTTACTTTTGCATGAGTATATACAGTTCTGTACAGATCAGCTCGGGTGGCAAACAGCTTGTGGATGGTCAGATCTGCAACTTATACTCTATAGAAGAGGACAGCAAAATAAAAGAAAGGTGTGTGTTCAGCTATATTATTTATATACTTACATTCTTTTGCCCGATAGCATATCTCATCTCCTCCCATGACTCTCATACTCTCCATTAACCTACAAGTCATAATGAATCATTCGTGAAATATGGTTGTATCTAGTAAATTCTTTCCCAAGTTGTAAGTAACGTATGTGCATGTGAGTTAAATCACAAACAAAATTTGACAATAACCTCTCAAACTGGAAGTTGCATCCTAAAGCACATGCGCGGCTGTCGCGGACGATGTAATCAAACCTGCAGCATAAATTTTATAAAGATGATAAACAAAGGTTTTATGGAATATATACTTGGGAAAAAGATATCTATAAAGAAAATATAGTCCCCTGAGTGGTCACTAACTTGTCAACGTCAATGCCATTTCGACCATTTGCCACAATATCATAAAGAAAACGCTTTTCCTTTGAGCTCTAGAGATTGGAGAAAACCACAAAATTTAATCCGCATGTTTGATCTAACATGCCGCATAGCTGCTCATTACTGATAAAATAAAAATCGCTATGATCTTTATAGATATCACTTACTATGTCAGTAGCATGTTTAGAACTTGCAAGTATCATTTCCTGCAAAAGATTAAGGGATTGAAAGAAAGGAGTCATAACTAGCAAGTAAAACATTGACTCAACAATGCACAACATACAACAGAAAACGGAACTATCATTGAGGCAATCTTATGAAAAAATAGAACAAAGCCTCATTGCCTTAAGACTAAAAATAAATGACACTTCAGAATAAATTTAAAAAGAAATATTCTGTTTCACATCTCAAATAATCAGATAGCATAAAAAAATTTGGCAGCACAACCAACAAAAAATTAGGACCTAACACAACCAACAAGTGATAGATGTAATGTAAAGCAGAAATTACTCAATTAGGACTCCAAGGAAATGACTAATCGCGTAAGTTGACTTTATCACATGAATATTATGAAATTATGTTTCTTCTACAAGCTTCAGATAACAAACAAAATCTCAAGTAGAACTCACACATTAAACCTTGTGATGATAAGCATTATCATTAACTCACCTTGACTCTTTTAATGGTCTCAACATCTATATCAATGTGATGCTCATCAACAATATGATCCACCATCTCTACAGACATTTTCTCATGAGACCTACAAGTGAGGTAATCATTATAACAGTTTATCAGGACCTCATCAACTGGAAACACGTTATTCTACAAAAATTGCAGTTAGTCATACAATATTACCATTCTGAACCTGCATGGACCTTGGGAAGAAACTCACGTTCAAACAAATGACTAAAAGGTCCATGACCAACGTCATGCAAGAGCCCTGTCAATCAAAATATAAGAGGTTGTCAGGAACTATGAGCCGTGCAAATAGAGGCTCCTACTTAAAACATAAAATTCCAAAGAACCTGCAAGTTTCACAGTCTGCATATCAAAGCGATCGATACCCAACTCTAATCCCTGCAATATGCATATAATTTATGAAGAATACAAAATAACTTCACTTATTTACTTTGAATAAACAATTATAAAATGCAGAGGACGCACTTGTTGGGCCTTTAGCCTGTGAACAGCTTTACCAGATAGCCAGTAGACTCCAAGTGAATGTTCAAATCTAGAATGGACAGCTCCTGGATAAACCATGTGTGCCATTCCTGTAGATAGAATAAAATTTAAAGAAACGAAGCAAAGTAGTCGATGGATGAGACTAAGGATCAAAAGTCCCTTCATGTAGCTTGAATAAGGTTTCTGAAAACTGAAATAAGATCCTTCATCAGGAGATAGCCTCATAAAAAAAATAATTAAAAAAAAAAAAAAGACCATGATATTTCTTCTTGATAATCACTGTAGTTTGAACAGCACAAGCAACTACAATTGTGTAAAAAGACCGTAATTGCTTCCAATATTGGAAGTAAACGAGTAAGGCTTTTAACACAACAGTTACAACAGAGTTTCTATAAAAATATCTCTAAATTTTACTACAGAAGAACATGCATAGATTTCAGGAGGTAAAATGCAATTTCATTCAAATCAAGATTATAGAAAGGTAGTTCATTAAATAAAATCAACACATAATACTGAATTATAAATAAATAACGTAAAGCCATAAATCTTATACTCAAGATACTCAGCATAATCATCTCACAAATCAAGTGTATTTATTGGCAAATGACTATTGAGAGAGACTAAAATGTCGTGCACTCACCTAGTTGCTTAAGATCGCGCAGCCTGCCAATAAACATATATTGAGTTAGATACTAAGAACACTGTTTGTTTGAAAATTTAATAACTAATTCTTCAATTGCACATTTAACTTTTGAGAAATGATCTAAAAGAAAGAGTTGCCTCCACTTTTTCCAACTAATAATAATTCTTACTCATAGAATTATCCCCCTAACAAGTTTTCCAAACCTCATAGCCAACTACAGTTAGAGTTCTTTCCCTCAGTTCTAGAACAGTCATTAATTTTCAGTGGAAACAGTTATCTCAGAAAGTCGATTCTCTATATTCCAGAAGTCCAAATTCACCAAATCCTCAACCAAACACTCTCTAAATCATCACAACTACGTCAGACAGAGAGGGCGGAATCAAATCAGTTTACCTCTGAAACTGCTCAGTATCGACGAATTTCAAAGAGAGCTGCACAAAAGTAAACAATCCGTAAATTGACTATCACGTGAAGAAAAACTCAAAACACCAGAAAATATATGAGCTCTTCAAGTAGGAATATACAACAGCTTTCACAATGCTTAAACTAAACCTTTTATCACTAGAATTGGAATGTAGCTATCCACTCATTAGAGACTAATTTAAGATTTTTTTTCAGCATGATGAAAAGCGGCTCCAATAAACACACACACACACAGAAAGAGCACGATGCACGTTACCTGATCGAGATAAATGTCGCCATGGACATTATCATGAACTTGCTTGGATAATCTGAGATCCTGCGAGCTCGCGAAACTGAAATTCGACGACAGCGAGGACTCGTCTTCACAAACCGCTACCATTCTCGCTCTTCAGCGCTGCTCTCCCGGTGCCAAAAGCTACAAACGAACAAAAGAAGCAGAAAAAACTCCGTTACAACTGTAATTCATCACTCATCCAACAGATTTCTAGCACATATCCAAAGAAACAACCGGAAAAGTAGTCGTGATTGAGCGCGGAATTCATTTACCGATGTCGGTCGAGCGGGAGCGGGGGCGGCGGCGAGGATTTTGCGGCTGTTTGCGGAATTGCAGGAATATTGGAAAAAGGAAATAGGAGAAATAGTGCCGCGAAAAGAATGTGGCTGCAGTAAAATGCTTTTTCCTCTTCGTTACGTTATTGTGGGACTGGGACTATTATTATTACATTATTATTATTATTATTATTATTATTATTATTATTATTATTATTATTATTATTATTATTATTATTATTTTCTTGTATTAATTATGACGCAGCCTTAAATTGATTTAAATGGGTAAATTTGATACTGCGTTATTTCGAAATTTGTATAAATAAATCTAGCAAAACTTACAAAATTAAATCAGGAAAAATAAGAGTAATAAATGTAGTAAAATAGTGTGAGTAAGAGCACTCACAACGCTCACTTATAATCATTTCTAACTCTAAATATATGTTAAAATAATAAAAAGTGAGATAAAAAGTTCATCCAATCGATCTCCTAAATTGAGTGGACGCGCAAAAATATTTACACCTCCTTAAATTTTTCCTCAAATTTACACCTACCTAAATCTACTTTTATCTTACAAATTGAGTTGGGTCCACCATTTTTATAAAATAGTTAATGAAAATAAGAGAACTGTTGTATGCATTTGTAAAATAGGGGAAAGATATAGTATAAGGAAAACTTTAGGAGCAAAATTTTAAGATTTTTGCTGGGAATGCTCTAAGAGACTCACAATAGTTCACTTATAATCACTTTTAACTCTAAATTTATGATAAAATAACAAAAACTGAGATAAAAAGTCCATCCAATAGATCTCCTAAAATGAGTGAACCCCACAAAAATGTTTACACCTCCTTAAATTTTTCCTCAAATTTACACCTCCCTCAATCTATTTTTATCTTACAAATTGAGTTGGGCCCACCATTTTTATAAAATAGTTAATGAAAATAGGAGAACTGTTGTATGCATTTGTAAAATAGGGGAAAGATATAGTATAAGAGAAGCCTTAGAAGTAAATTTAAGAGCAAAATTTTGAGAATTCTGCTGAGAATGCTCTAAAGCCTGATTTGCGTAGCAAATCTAGGACGTAGCAAATATAGGAAGTTACAAAATTGATTTTTCTTTATTAAATTGCAGAAAGTAGGCAGATAAAAAATAAGAGGCAAAATTTGAAATACTCAAAATAGATAGTGGAAATTAATAGTTGGCCACCAAATTTATTTTCATAAATTATGTCAAACTTTGAGAATTTTGGACAAAATTGCCCCTAGAAATTGATGGTATGTTGCGCGTGGTATACTTGGAACGAATGAAATCCGTTAGTACCAAGTTATGGTGTTGCGACGTGGTACACTTGGAACGAATGAGATCCATTCGTACCAAGTTATGGTATTGCACAACTGGTACACTTGGAACGAATCCGTACCAGTTGTGCCACACTTGGCAAACTTCGTACCAGTTGTGTCAAGTTAAAGTAAGGGTATTTAAGTCTATTCAGCTCAAAGTTGGTGGCCAACATTTATTTTTCACTAACTTGATTTGCTATTTCGCACCATTACCGCCAAAAAAAAAAAAAGATAATCCATACCTATATAAAAATAGTCTTGTTTTACAAAATTTAAATTGTCTATTATATCCCTTATGAATTTAATTTAAAGGTAATAATGTAATATAATATCTTATATTTATAAGGAATATACAAATTCATTATAAATTTATTTTGCCTTATATAAAATTTAAAATTTTGATCATGTAGTATCAATGTCATCCATCATAGTAGGAATAAAAAGACATAATAAGTTGCCAAAAAAAACACTCTAAGTTTTAAAAATTAAATTTAAATTACTCTTATGAATAATTATATCTATACATATCTAAAATATTGAAATAAAATATATTTATTTATGGAATTTTATGGTAGTACAATGTCATCCACTGACATGTATATAATTATAATTACAAATGTCATTGAATACATATTTGAATATGAAACTTATACCGTCTCCCTGTGAGCCGATTTCATACAAGACTCTCCTACGACAAAAATAGTAGAAGAGACAAATAAGACGGTTGTGATTAGTTCCCCCAATATGAAGTGATGTAACCCGAAATCATCCCAATTCGAATGTTTCTAATTGGTTTTCAAAAATATCCGCAACTACTACCACAAGTGTGCACAAGCATCGATAGAATTCCAACCCGCGATCTCCCAATCATGAATTCAACACTCCACCACAAGGTCATCCGACAAGGGGCTTACTATTTGATATTTATAAGTTATGATGAAAGTCTCGTAGCAAATAAACATTACAGAAAGTCATCGTTTCGTTTCCAAGTTTAACAAAAATTAAAACACATGAAGGAAACTCAAAAATTAGCATTATCTACAAGACTACTCTGTATCAAGAAAAACAAGACTTACACCTAAATTTTCCTCAAATAATCCGGTGCCTCAACAAATTGAACTCGAAAGAACTGCCACAATAATGTAAGCCATACTTAACCAATCCATGAATAAAATTACGCGATAAATGTAGATATACATATCCGGTATCCCATCACCAAAACGACCACATAAAAATCAATACACTTCGAATCTCAAGTTATAAGGAGTTAATCACCTGAAAGAGATCCAGAAGACAAAAACCAAATTTTTCAAATTAAAGGAAGTTGGTATGGAAAGAGATCATGTGCTACCAATCATACAACCATTTTGGTAATACATTTATTTTATGTTTAAACAAGATAGACTTAGTTGCAATGGTCTTCCCATCGTCTCTATTACAGGTCCTGCTATAGTGGAGTCGCAAAGCCTGATAGAAAGAAAACGAGAAAGAATCATACCCTCGTGACCTGAATCTTAAGTAAAGATTAATGTGATAACAAAAACATCTATAATGATCTGTCACAAATGAGTGCACTTATTTGATGTCATGGATAAAATTTTCATTAGCTAGTTTGCAAATGAACTATTAAATCATTTTTTCCCTGCTTCTACCATGAAGAGCTCTCTTTTCCCACAAAAACTAACACTTATTGCGGGAGTCAATATCAAAAGCCAGTCACAAAGGTCTTTAGGTTCAAACTCAGACAATCGGATTAATAACGAATCCAAACAAGGAAATGAAGACTTCGTATATCACTTTCTATTTCAATTGCTTTTTCAATCAGACTGACAGTTACTCCACAATAACGAATCCAAACAAGGAAATGAAATCTTCGAATATCACTTTCTATTTCGATTGCTTTTCAATCAGACTGACAGTTACTCCACAGTTCCTAGCAAGAAAGTTCATAATGTTGTAACCTACAGGCTTCTGTTCTCAAGCAAGAAGATTCGTAATGTCGTAATTATTCAATCAATAGCTCGGGCAATAAAATCCCCTAATAAAAAAGGAAATTCCTTCTACAAAACATATATTAAATCCTGCAATCTTCTGATAGCTCAAACCAAACAGTAGCAAGCCAAAGAATCAAGCACAAGTATCATATAAATTGAATTCCAACAATTCAAAAACCGAAGCATAGAAAAGAAATGACACCAAAACAAAACAAAAAAGAAAAGAAAAATTAACAAAAATTCAAAATACAACACCTTCTGAGAGAAATCCCCAGCGCCCAATTTTGGAAGAAAGCATTGAATTCAGCAATGCCGACGCCGTCGCAGAATGGAGAGGCATCAACGACTCTCCACACCCTAGTTCCACCGGCAGCCTTAACATTCACAAAAATCCACTTAATTCAACAGGATTACCGTTTAATTGTCCAATAAATAAATAAAACGGCGAGCATTTTTCAGGCGAACCTGGAGGAGGAGGAGATGAAAGGACTGCGGCGAGGTGACGGCCGCGGTACGGTGGCTGCGAATCCACTGAGCTTTGGTGCTCCGGCGGGAATGGAATGCGATGATTGGCTGCGGAACAGCAAGGTTTTCGCGGAGTTGGAAGATCGTCGCACCAGATTTCTAGCGCAGGACGCCATGGTTGACAGTTGGATTTCAAAAACCTCTGATCTTAAACCCTAGAGGCCGTACGAAATCGATGATGAAGAAAATTCGGGTCGGGTTAACCGATTCGTGAAAGTGGGCCTACCAAATAAATAGAGGTTAATGGGTTATCGAGTTTGTGTTATACGTCTTCCATTTCTTATTCAATATTTAATTCAAAATTCTGTATTTTAAATTAAAGACATGGATTATGGTTATGGAACCGTAATTTAGATGAATTGTTACTAAATAATTATTTACCTTTTTTTCCTCAAAAAAATAAATGTTTATTGATCATTGTAATTTTTATAAATTGAAAGGTGGTTGTATGCAAAATAGAATTTCAACTAAAGTTCGTGTTTTTAAAACATATATACGTGGGTAATCCAAAATGAGGCAGACTCCTATGCGATCAGTCTTACGGGTAAGACCGGATCCGGGTTGATCCGACCCGGTCAAATCGGATCAACCCAGGTCAAAACGTTGACTTTCAGTTTTTTTTTAATTCAATTTTTTCAACAATAAAAATTCTTCTTCGCCTTTGGCTCCGATTTTAATTTATAGTTAATGATTATGGCAACATTAATGTTTTTTAGCTCGCTCCGAGGCCTTCGGCTCCCCTCGCTCGACTCTTTAAAAAAATTAATAAAAAAAACTAAAAAAAAAAGAATAAAAAAACTGAAAAATAAGAATTAAAAAAAATGAATAAAAAAAAGAAAATAATGAAAAAATGAAAAAAA
Organism: Agastache rugosa; assembly: GCA_031470985.1. NCBI lineage: Eukaryota > Viridiplantae > Streptophyta > Magnoliopsida > Lamiales > Lamiaceae > Agastache > Agastache rugosa. The sequence goes on from CM062606.1 coordinate 363,159, forward strand.
GAATAAAAAAACTGAAAAAAAACAAAAAAATCGAAAAAAAATCAGGAAAAATATATAAAAAATAAAAAAGTCAGTCGCGTGTCATACACGCGCCTATTAAAAAAAACTGGCACGTGTATTACACACGCCCGACAATACACGCACCAGCGAGCGTGGGTTCGGTCTTACGGTACGACCGATCGTACCTGAGTCTTTGTCATCCAAAATAACCTGAATTTTAGGCGGGCCATATGCTACTAAAAATCGACCGCACAATTTTCAGTTCCTACCACAAAACCACGGAAATTTTGAAGTATAAGAGCATCTCAAAGAAACTCTCAAATAGCGCTCAACGCTAATTTTGTGTAAATTTTCCTTTAATATAGTAATGTATTTTTGTGCAAACTGTTGGAGATGGTATAAGTAAACTTAAAGTCCTCAAACTCAACCTTACAACAATTTTCATAAGCAAAATTAGTGCATTCTTCCACAATTGAAGCATTTCAGATGAGAGAGAACAAATAGGGACATAAACGATACAGTACAAAGCGTTTATTCATTAGCTCAAATTCAGACAAGAACAAGATTGTTCAAACAAGCTTGCTTTATTTAGGCATGCATGTCACCACACATGACAGCACTCCGGTGAAGCTCGTCGTCTACCGGTATTGGCTCGCCAGTTCTCCGTCCTTAACGATGTAATTCTGGGCAGGAAAATCCTCACCCTTGAAGTACCTCTCCAGCATGTCCTTCGTCCCAGCAGCGTAGCGCAACTGCACCACCACGAGCATTGTAGTTCAGTTTTGAAAATGGAACGAGAAAGCAACAAACAACGAGAAGGCAATAATGTTTTACCTGTGCATCAATAGTAGTCCCGGATATATGAGGGGTCATGGCTTGGTTTGGCATGTACCGCCATGGATGATCCTTTGGAGCTGGCTGCGGGTACCAAACATCTCCACTGTAACCTAGATTATCCGACAAAAGAATCATCATTCGTGTATTCTTACAACTCGTTCAAGTTCTTGACATGAATTCAGACAGTTGGAATCGTGATCGTGATGAAGTTAAAGATGTATGTACCTCCAATGTGTCCGCTTGAACAAGCATCGACAACTGCTTGAGTGTCCATGATTGCACCTCTAGCGTTGTTCACGATTAGAACTCCCTTTTTCAGCTTTGCTATCTTCTCTTTGTCAAACATCCCTCTGAGAAAGACAGTATAAAAATCATCATATATATGTTGTGAAATATTTAAGGATATAGCTTGTGTAATGAAATCGACGAGTATGACATCAGCCAAAGCACACGACATCCAAGATACGAACATTGATTAAACGAACAAGCAACAATTATGCAACCAAAACATGTATATGTGTTCTTTTCCCCATAAATCTTGATAAAGAAAAATGAGCTTACTTAGTTTTCTCAGTAAGAGGAGTGTTGATGACAATAATGTCACACTTAGGAAGCATTGCATCAAGATCCTCCTCAAACTTAGCTCCTATTTCCTTCTCCACCTCCGGCTCCATCTTAAGACGATCATGGTACAGAAGATTACAGCCGAAAGGCTTCAATCTCTGCAGCAAGAGACGGCCAATGCGTCCAGCTCCAACTGTTCCAACAGTCTTACCTTCAAGGTCATAAGCTCTGTGAGCAATAGCAGCAACATTCCATTCACCAGTAATGACCTGATGGTGTCCGGGCAAAAAGTTTCGAACGAGGATGAGAATCCTCATGAGTTCATCTTCAGCAACCGAGACAGTATTGCTTCCAGTGACCTCGGCCACTGTCAGTCCAGCCTCAGCCGCGGCCTTCAGATCAATGTGATCTGATCCGATTCCTGCAGTTAGCAAAAGTTGCAAGTTTTTCGCCTTCTTGATTCTCTCTGCAGTTACATATGCCGGGTGGAAGGGAGTAGATATCAGCACGTGAAGATCGGGTATGTGTTTGTCGAGCTCTGCAAATGGACATTCAAACAGCAGAAACAAAAGCCAATCAGCTGTGGTATGCAGAAATTTTTTGCACAGCCCTCCACCAAAAATAGCAACATCCGCATTAGTGAATCCGATTCACAAACATTGTTATTTTACTATAATAGCAAAAAATGTTGATTTCAACATCTTTTAGTTTTCTATTTGATATAATTTAGATAACCAGAACATATTTACATATTTCACCATAATATTTCTAGATTTCAACAACTAGGGAGAAATTAAGATATTCTTAATTTTATCATAAGCCAATAAAAAAACTGGTCATTTGCCATTTCAAATCTCTTTGTATATGATCATATGATTTTTCTTGCTGATCTTGATCAACAAACATACAATGGACATTTCTTATAACCTCTTTATGATCTTGATCAATAAACCAACACATAAGCCAACAAATTTTAGTTGGAAATACGATTTTAAAACAATATTTTTCATGACTTAAGATTGTTACTTACCGCAGCCTGGTCCATCTTTGTCCGGAGTAACTATGTACTGGTGACCCTGGGATTCCAGCCATTCGCGTATGCCTAATGCATTCTCAGCACAACCAAGGAAATTCGGATTCATCGAAGCATACTCATTTGCCGTGTAAAAGACGCCCACGATCTTCTTGCTGCCTGGAGAAGCCTGTACAGAAATAACAAAGATGATCAAAAGAACAATATAACACCATGTCAGGTTGAAAACTTCTCAAGACAGTTAACATCATCATAGTGTATACATGATATGCCCCGACACTTGCGGCCGCAGGGGGCTAGGGTGGGCTGAAGCCCCTAAACTGCAAAACTCTTTTTTAAGCAATAGCTCCCCTTGTAAATTTAAAATTTTTTAAAAAAAATGGAGCTCTACATTTTTTTCTGGTTAATACATAATTTGCTATTGAATTAGTTATGCATTTTTGCATAGTGCTTCCAACACTGTTTGAATATTTTGGTAGTTTCCTATTATAAGAATTCTAGTTAATTTGTCATTCTTATATATATCGAGGGAAAAGGAGTAGACACGTGTTAGAACTTGTACATTTGATACGGCCTCGTAAAATGTTAAGGAACGTGCTAAAAGATCATAAGTTCGAATCTCGCCAACCTAAAAAAATGTTGAAGGCATCCCATTCTTATATGTAAGAGGTAAAAAAAATCAAAGTTTCATCCCTTAATTAAATCTTTAGAATAAGTGAAACACATGACACGTCAAGGACCCAATGCCATGTTATTTTGTTACTTCTTATTATTTCTGTTAATTTTCTAGAAAGGTGGGTTACTCATGCCTGGGCTCACTGGGGAAATTAGGTCAATTTTAATATAATATCGGTATTCATCTTAACAAAAAATAAAAAATAAATACTAGTAACATTTTAGGACACGACGCCGATGAGATCTAGCTCAAGTGGTTAGTTGAGGCTTCACAAGTTTCTCCTTAGTAAGAGGTCTTGAATTCAATTCCTATGGTTTATTTTCCATTTATTTGGTAATGTAGTGATCTCATCCTGTGTGGTGGTGTAATGGTCCCACTTATATTGTACAGTGATTTATTTGATTAAATATATATACCACTAATTGTAATTACCTTTTAAAAAAAAAGCCATTTTAGGACAGGACATAAGTAAATGGATTGGTGTATTTTCTCCTATTTCCATGTGATTTATTAAAACAGTGGGCCCGGCGAACTCAAGTAGTAAGATGCAAATTGGCTTAAGTTGCCACGTCATAATACGACAAATACGTCGTCGTCACGGTTCACACAAATGGCGTGAAAACGGTGATGATTTCAGTTTCTTCCTTGTCCAAATACAAATCATCGTTACCCTCTATACAAATAATTAATTTGCAACGAAAATAAAATTCCAAATTTACCTCCAAAAAACAAAAAAAAAACGCGCGCAGCGCGTCACACATTACTAAAAATCAAAACAAATCCTTCATGAACAGGCGAGATCATTGCCAGCACAATTTTTCCAATTATTTGAAGAAAAATTAAAAACGAAAATAGGGAAACGGGAAGACGTAGAGACGAAAACGATCGGATAAATCAACATAATAAAATTGTAAAAAGGAGCAGAAAAATAATCGTAAATATGGAGATTTTTTTTTTTTTTGCTTACGTGGAGGTGTCTGGTAGAAACTGAAGAAGCAGCAGAAGAAAGTGCACGAACTGCAGAAGCAGCGGCGCGTTTCATCGCCATCTCAGCTACTCAGAACTGTAAGAATCGGAGAAATTAATGATTGGGAGGAAACAGAGAGCGATTGGAGAGAACCGTATGGTGGTGAACGATAGAGAAATGTGAGTAGTGGTTTACGACTGCTGCCTTTATATAGCGAAATGGAAAGGTGAAATTAACTGTGGAACTGGAAATTACTCCCTCCGTCCCATTAATAACGGCTCAAAACTATTCAGCATGAGAATTAAAGAAAATAGTAATTAAAAGATAAAAGAGTTGAAAAGTGATTGAACTCAACTTTTTGTAAAACAAAAAAATTTTCTTATTTGGACCGATTAATGGACAATCTAAAAAAAAGTTGACCATTATCAATGAGATGGAGGGAGTAATAATTTATGGAAAATGATGGTTCATGGATTTCTTTTATATTATTGAAACCTAACTAAGCCTTGGATAAACTGTACTAAAATAATATAATTTTTATGTATATTTGACATTCGTAGAATCGGAAATATTTTCTTACTCTATCACTATGTCATCGGGCTAATGTTTTTTTTTTAATATATTGACCACATAATTGTAAATAAACAGTAGCAATAATTATTGAGCTAATCCGGTTTATGGATGATTGTTGGAATAGCTCGCACTTTTAAAAAGGTTTGGAAGTTGCATTATTGGGATATTTTCGTATCAGATAATTGGAGCATAATTTTACTTGGGGTAAATAAATGTGGTGCACACTTTGCCATCTAATTAAACTATGTCATTTTTAAATATTTGTAATATGATTTTTCTTCTTTCCTATAACAATTTGCAAACTAATTTCTTGTGGAATTTAGAATTTGCTATCTAACCTTTCGTTTTTTAGCAAAAATTTGCAGTATTCACCAATTACTAAAATTATTGCCGTGTTATGATTAACAATTAGTTCCTACTTATTATAGTTTATATGGAGTATCATACCGGACTTAGCTTGAACGTATGAATAGAAAAATTCAATAGTAAATTAATATATAAATCATCTTCACAATTGAAACGATCATGCTTCACGAACATATCATTAATTTATGATAAGTTCGCGAAAGAATCCAAATTCTCATAATCAGGTAAGATCAAAATCCTAAAATTCTCCAAATATGAATATTATTTATTGACTGAATTCAAATAAGAGTTGTCATAACCTTGTATTGGTTTAACTGCAAAAATAACATTAAAGCAAAGGTCTAACAATCAGCCCACCAAATCCTATGAAATTAGATAGCAAAATGTAATCACTAACATGTAGCTCGATCGGTACTCATTTTCTTTATAAGAGTAAGAGGATCGGGTGCGAATCTCAATCCCACTATTTCCATTAAAAAAAATGATTAAATAACTTTAGCAAATAACTAAAATACCTTATCCAAAATAGTATCAATAATGGTTGCAATCAAACAAACGATGGATAATATAAACATAAAAAATAATTATTGCTTTTGACAAATTGAATTTGCCTTGGACCGCCATTGAGGGAGAGGGGGCGGCTATACGTTTAATCAAGAGGAGTGAATGGCCCAATAGGCAACATTCTCTCACTCAACATATTTATAACAAATGCAAAAACTCGTGTACATCATGATATACTATATATCCAGTTCAATCCGACCCGTGACCTGCCGACTCGCCTGACCCGTCCGGTCAACGTTGACCGGTCAATGGTCAACGTTGATCGTGTTGACTTTTTTTTTATTTTTTTTTTAAAAAAATTCAAGAGTCGAGCGAGGGGAGCCGAAAGCCTCGGAGCGAGCTAAAAAACATTAATGTTGCCACAATCATTATCTATAAATTAAAAATCGGAGCCGAAGGTGGAGAGGAAAAAAAAAGTCAACGGTCAGACGTTGACCGATTAATACTGACCGGGTCGGGTTAAACCGGATGTATGGGTACATCATGATGTACCCAAGTGCAACTCTATGACAAATTACCGACATGAATCCACTTCGAAATAAATATGGTGATTTTATATAGATCAAAAAGAAAAATGAAGATTAGAGATGAAAATTTCGGATCTAAAAAAATTCGGTCCGATTAATCCGAACCAAATAACATGATAAAGAAAGTGAAAGAATACAAATTATATCACTGCATCACATAAAGTCGAAAATACACAATAAAAAGAATGCCAATGTGATGAGGCCAAGTCAGTGGCAAATTGACAACTTAAGATTTCATTGTTACTGGCCCGTGGCTATCTGGTTCGATTGGTCCATTCAAGCACGTTGTTATGGAAATTTACAATCATTTTTATTTTTAAATTTCAATTACGATTTAATTAAATAAAAATAGTAACAAATTCTGGGTGGGGCACTAATGTTAAACTTTAATGCACCGATCATAACAATCTCAAGTTCTCATCATATTTGCTCTCTAAATCCAATAATTTAAACTTTTTGTCATTCTGTGAACCATGTTCGATCCGGAACTAATATGGCAGCACATGAAGTAGCTAGTGTTGGGAAAATTAATAGAGTTTTGATTGGATACCAAAACCCAGCTGACCCCAACCAAGTAGATGAATGTACAAACTTTGTGTTGTTTCCAGCTCACCTGTTTGAGCTTATAGAGTTTCATAGTTTACAGGTAGATTCGCTGAAGACAGCTGAAGACAGCAGAAGACACAGCTAAGCAGACAGCTTAAGAACTCGGCGAAGCGTACTCAGCAGAGCAAGACCAAGCAGAGTCAAAGATCCTGCAGTATCAAGACCCAGCTCAGTGACGGAAGCCCAGCTCAGTGTCAAAGACCCAACTCAGTGTAAAAGACCCAGCTTAGTTTCGATGACACAGCTCAGGTCTAAAACACAGCTCAGGTCAGTGACACAGCTCAGGATGAAGACACAGCTCAGGTTGATGATACAACACAGGTCTAAGACACAGCTCAGAAGTCAAGACACAGCAGAGTCCAAACCGCTGAAGATACAGCAGAGACGCTTAGCAGCTCGAAGAACGAAGACCTTCTCCAAGACAAGATCCCGATGTCAGAAGATCTTGTCTGACGCAGTCAAATCAGAGAAGGAATAGCTTCTGCAGATGCAGACCTACTTCGTAGGCAAAGGCCAGAAGTCAACAAGAGTAGGTAAGATTCAAACGGCTCTCTTCCAACGGCTAGTTTGAATCTTCACCTATATATCTTTCCTCCACCATCATTGAAGAAGATCTTGGTGAGGAGGCTGGCAAGACGATCAAGAAATAATAGAAGAAAATAGAAAAATGAACAACGATCTTCAAAGCCAAATCTTTCAAGAACACCCTACCACTGTGTTCTTAGTTGTTCACATACTACCATAGGCGAATAGATCGGAATAAATATCTTAAGCTCTAGATTTCGAACGAGTTCATCATACTCCTTGTTCTTCATCGTGTAAGAACTCGTTCATAGTTGGAAAACCATACCCAAACCCAAACCTGCAAAGGTTAGGTAAAGGTACGCTTGCTCGAAGCGTGTAATTCGAGTGGTTAGGTTCTTCGCACGTAACCGAAGGTGTAGGCTTGACAGTGCCCGCAAACCGTTGGAACACAAATGGCTCGGGTTAGAGTTGTGAAGTTGCTTGGTACTTGGAAACCAAGTGGTAGTGGATTACCTGTGAATGCGGTCGTGGATGTAGGAGGGGTTACTCCGAACCACGTTAAAGATGCTCTTGTTATTTATCGCTTTGTTTTACGCATGTTACTAACTCTCATAAAGCATACATTTCAATCGCATAAACCGACTAATGAAAAGTGAAACGAGCTTTGCAATATAATTTGAAGCAACACGGACTTTCCAAATCCACCACATTCCGCACACACAGTATGTCGATCAATCGCCATCCATTTGGATCGAACACAACAAATTTCACTCAAAAGAGTTTTAACTTGGAAAAGTTTTTAAACCTTGGTGTATTCACCCCCTCTACACCAAGGTATCCGTCTTGGGACCAACAGCTAGTTTAGCTAAAATTTTAGATTATACCTCTAATTGATATGACAATTTGTTATCTTGGCAATTAGATATTGTAAATTTTGATTCGATAAAAGACTATAGAACTTATATAGGATGCTCCGCCGCCGTCTTCGGAGGCGGCAGGTGGCAGCATCAGCCAAGGGGAGATCCTCGATGGGTCGACGGTGGTGGTGCTCATCATCCTTCAACCGCAACAACTCCGCCGCAAAATTCCGACGGATCCTAGCATGCATACTAGCCGGAAGGTGGAGGGACCCATCTTTGGATTTTGGATGCGTGTGAAAGTCAACTCATCCCTAATTCGTTCTCTCTCAATTTTATCTCTATCTTTTATGGAAAAACAAAATTTCAAATTTTTTCTATTATGTGTGTGAATAGTGAGTCATGATATGTATGAAACTTTTGTTTCTAAAATATTTCATTTAGATAGATGTTCGATGGAAACCTCCAATTCAAGTAATTTAAATTTCGATATAATTACCTGAAATAGAATGAATTTATCTGATTGACGAATGATGATGAAATATGTTCGAATTGAATGAAATTATAAATGAAAGGACAATGGAAAATGATAAAATAATTTTAAATCTTATTTTTTCTTAATCCATTCTTAGATAATTTTTATCTTAAATAACGATGTGAACACACTAGTATTAACTATTAACATTGAGTAAAATACTAGTAGTAGTATGGTAAAATGCGATCTAGTAAAATCATTCAAATTTTGAAGAAGAAAATGTATTAAACTCATATTGAGATGCCGCCATTAACTCATATTTAGAGTTGACAAAATTAATCCGAGTCATCCCGATCTAACGGGCAGTCCTACTTGACTTTGGGATTTTAAACCTCATGAAATTTCAGGCTGATTCGAATATGTTAAAAATAGACAATTCGAACCGACTCGACTTTTTTGCATTATAGATGTTATTTTGGGTCCAGCAGGACATCAATGTTTCCTATCCAACAAATTTGGATTCGAGCTTTCCCGGCCTGATTTTACTAAAAAGTCTGATGGACTCGGACCGATCCGTTATATTGCCACCTCAGCTCTACTTATATTATGAGAAATAATAATAATTGTCAATTACAAAATTTTCGTTTTGGGTAAAAAGTTTATTAGGCGAAAGCGCTAAAGCAAAATCAAACAGTTGCAATAATCGGAGCAGCAACGCCGCCGCAGAGCACCGTGACCACCGGCGGCGATGGCGAGGGAGAATATGACGGGAACTAAATCACAGGAAGAGCAATGGATGGTCCAGAATCAATGTTTCCGAATTTACGATATTGTCTTTCGCCTTCCTCCCCATGCTCAATCCGTCAAGTGAGCTCCAAAATCAAATTTATTGATCAAATTCAATCTCTGAAGTTTCCTTGCTGTTAATTATACTGATTTCGTGTGTATTTTGACATGTGATTCGCAGCTTTGAGGTTCGGCGCGAGAATCACATTGAGTATCTTACGAGGAGTCTGAAGCAGCTTGGCCCTAATTTTTATGTTTTGGATGCTAAGTACGTTATTTCTTCATCTTTATTAGTCCAATAATTTTCAGAATTTGTAGTTCTGCTTTCAATTGTTTTTAGTGTTATGTTTTGATAATGCTGTCTGTTGTTCACTTGAAATAAATCTAAATAACTGCAGATGGAAACTATAATCATAATGGTTTTCTAGGTTTTAGAAAGTGATTATGTACGTTTAATTGTGGATTGTGTAGTTATGCAATAGTTTTAGATTTGAGCATTTTTTATTGTGAAGTTTGGTCTGCTAAAAGTTTTGATTTTGTGATATGCAGCCGACCCTGGCTCTGCTATTGGATCATACACTCGATTGCTTTGTTGGGAGATTGCATCGACGACAAATTGGAAAATGGCTTTATCGATTTTCTTAGCAGATGTCAGGTTAGATTTAATTAAATATTGATTTTCAGGATCACTGGATCAGGGAACATCAAATGAACTATCATTGTATTATATCCTACCTTTTATGAAACATGCGCATCGGGTTAAATTTAGCTATAATTTACATTATATGCACTAGAGATATTTCTCTAAGTAGCAAATTTTTCTTGTATTGTGCAAATTTAGACTCAAGAGAATGATAGAAATAGCTGAGTTATCAATTTCTATGTTTGAATACCATCTTAGTTCTTGCAAAATACTGTCTTTTATCTAACAAGGCAACAATTTGGGCATTTTGATTATATGTGAAGGATTTTAAAGATAAAGTTATGATTTTTATCCGGTGAGAAACTAAAAGCCCCATTGTAATAAAAGTGATGAACTGCAGACAGAAATAAAGAAGCTCAATCTGCATTCCAGTGTGGCTTAGGCTTTTAGTATAATTGCCTTGAAGATTGAGGCTGCTTTCTTGACTATGTCATGCTCCCCCAGTTTCTTCTAGTAGCTCAGAATTTCCTCATTAATTTTCAGACCATATATTAAATTTGATAGCTTCATCTACTCTAGGTATTGCCTGGTGTGTCTAGATGGAAGGCGGTGGTTCGAGTTCTGTGACCAATTTTATTTATTATCATCATTATTTTTCTAGATGGCTAGTCAATTTTTCTGATTCTAATGTGGCCTAATGTCACTGACAGGACCAAGAGGGTGGATACGGTGGTGGACCAGGTCAGGTAGGAAACTTTGTCATGTTTTGGGCTATCTTATCAAGACGTGCTAGTATTTCTTGTTTCCGCAGATTATCTTATATGTTCAGTAGTTTATCCTCCCCCACCCCCCCTCTCTAGAATTGCGCGATTTAACGATTGGCATTCTATGGATATTAAAAACATGTGAACATAAAATGAGAAGGAACTTTGATCAGCATCACCTATAAAATTTTCCCTGGTTTAAGAAGAGGTTGAAAGGTGATGAAACGGGAGTTAAAGAATGTATGCCTTACTGAGGCTAAAAGTTATATAAAGATGCTTAGAGTTGCTTTGAGCAAACTGCTGAAGTACTGGGGGTGTGTGATATTATAATGCACATATTTTTATCAAGAAAATGTGCTAAATGAGATTGCCATATTATCAACTTTGCTGAATCAAAAATAAAGAAGAAGCTGAATTGCTTTGCTCATAGCTTTGGTAAAGGAAAGAATAGCATGAAATTTGTTCTCTATATTCTTTCCAAATTTCTTATTGATATGTCACTAATTGATTGTTTCCTACTATTGTCAGATGCCTCATCTTGCAACAACTTATGCTGCAATTAATGCACTTATTACTGTGGGTGGTCAGAAATCTCTGTCATCAATTAATAGGTGGTCAATCGATTTTGGTCATTGGAATCTTCATCATATACCATGTGCGTTATTTTTACATTAGAAATTGTTTTTGATTTGCAGAGAAAAACTGTATGAGTTTTTGCTGCGAATGAAAGATGCAAGTGGTGGCTTCAGGTACTGCACAGTTGTTCCTTTGAATACTTCTTGCCGATAGTAGTTCCTTTAATTGGAGTAGAGTGTTTTCATATTTTAAGTAATTCCGTATCCAAATCTTATAATAGAGCTTTAATATTTGTTGTATTGGAGCTTTGGTATTTGCTGATCATTGTCGGATGCATGGATCACGTGCCATGTCTCTGTTTATGAGACCAAAAATTTACTCTGTCTAAATAAAAATTCCTCTCAGGATGCACGATGGTGGAGAAGTAGATGTCCGTGCTTGCTACACTGCGATATCAGTAAGTTAAAATTACTCTTTATAGACACTATTGAATTGGCGCAATGACTCTAACAATCTTTGAAACTTCTAGTAGGATGTCTTATATACGAGACGTATGACCGGTAGCATTTCTATAAGTATGTATGCTATTGGTAGTTGGTACTACAGTTACTAGTTATTCTAGTAAAGATACATTCTTATTCATTTAAATTATTTTCTCATATTTTGTTCTTGTTCATTTAGGTGGCCAGTATTCTAAACATTTTGGATGACAGGCTGAAACAAAATGTAGGAGATTACATCGTAAGGTTCGCTTTACTTGTTCGCTTTCCTAATCTTATGCACATTCACCTTACTTGCTTATTGTGCAATATTTAATTTGAAATCTTTGTACTAGATCGGCCTTGTATTCTCGTTTTATTCTGTTGACACAAACAAGATTTATTTCCATGATATTACTGACTCAATGAAGATATATATGTTGCCACCTCTTATAGTTGCCAGACTTATGAAGGTGGAATTGCTGGTGAGCCTGGCTCAGAAGCTCATGGTGGGTAAGTAGCCCGCTCGATAAATGACTCATACTCATCCAGTTTTACGTTACCTATATACAGAAGCTATATGTTTTAGGTGCATATTAATAAATGAGATCTCTCGGCTTGATCATACTCTGTCAGGTACACATTTTGTGGTTTGGCTGCAATGGTCTTGATCAATGAGGCCGATCGTTTGGACTTGCCTGCATTAATTGTGAGTTTCTCTAGAAATTAAGTACTTAAATTAGCCTAAAAAGGAAACTAAATTTCAGCATAAACCAGGGAAACAGAAAGCGGAATATCTTTGATTTAGATTATGCTTCACAGTCACCTGAGTACTCGTTAGAGTTTTTCTGACTATCTCGACTAGTTTTTAGCTATTAATGCAAGTTAAAGCTTTACTATCAATCATATTGCAGAACTGGGTGGTGTTCAGGCAAGGAGTAGAAGGTGGATTTCAAGGCAGAACAAATAAGTTGGTTGATGGATGCTACTCTTTTTGGCAGGTAAGTGAAGATTCGAAGTATTTTAAATTTGATCGAACACCATGCAAATAAAATAGACATTATATGAAAATTGAAAACTGATACACAGATATTATATAAATGATGAAGTAACTGATATATACATATACTCTTTACAGGGAGCAGTGGCTGCAATATTTCAGAGACTACATTTAACGGTAAATAAACAACTCGGCCTACCAAATACCTTTGAATATGACTGCAGAACAGAAAGTGGTAATGATACTTCAGACACGGATGGAGAAGAATTATCCGAGGGGTCTTCTTCACCAGTAGACATCTCCCAACCCATGAAAGCAGAAGGTACCCTTAAGCTTGAATGCAGACTACTTTCGTGTTTCGTTTGCATAAATGACATATTCTTGTAATTCAGCAAACCTTACTTTCCTTTTATATACTTCTCGTACTATTTTCTGTCTGTGATCCTCTTCACTCCCATTGACACAGGAAAGGTTAGTACATCTGCTGCAACGGGGTTGAATAATGGTTATGATTTTATCAAAAAACCCATAGGCACGAGACCTGTTTTCAATAGCATGACCTTGCAGCAATACATTCTTCTCTGCACGCAGGTATTTTTAATCCCTTGCCGTGTACCCTTTTTCATACACAAAACACGAAAATATATTGCTAAGAAAAAGAGATGAAACCTAATATCGTACAAATGTAGGAAAATATTACATTTTCAATATTGGATTTGTGTTTCTTCTTTACCATGTTAATGAGTGGAAGCTCAACTTCTGATCATACAGAGACTACTGCTATAGTTCTAAATACACTCATCACATATACAACACGAGAAATCCAAAAAATACGAACTTTACTAAACAATTTTCTGGAAATGGTTTTTGCATTTTATAAATATGTTTTTTTTTTTGCAGGAGGAGGCGGGTTTCAGAGACAAGCCGGGGAAGCGGAGAGACCACTATCATACATGCTACGTTCTCAGCGGACTCTCGATCTGCCAGCACTGCAACACAAGAGATGCAGAGACTCCACCTTTGTCTAGAGATGTGATGGGGCCTTATTCCAATTTAGTAGAACCTGTTCATCCTCTGCATAACATAGTTTTAGACAAATATTATGAAGCGTATAACTTCTTCGCCAGAGCGTAGGTGAAGGAGAGTAGTTTTTTGAGTATTTTAGTTGTGTAATACTAGTATTTTAATTTATAAATACTTTGATTTTTAAATATTTTAATTTATGGTGGCTGCCGTTTTGAGATCACATATATTTGTTCAGGTGTTTCGGACTGGTGGAAATAAGAAATTCCCCTTTGCATGAATTATTGGCAATATTGGTTCATTTATAAGAAACTCGTAGTCTGTGTAAACTTTATTTTGTTATGTGGGTTTAAGAATTTTTAAAATTTTATTTTTATCTCAAGTTTGAATAGCAGCGATACCATATAGTCGAATCTGCCACGTCAAGTGTTTCGCGATTTACCTCTCCCGTGTAGTGTGCAATTGCACATGAGTGAGTTTTACTCAGTGAACAGTTCGGATCGGATAGTGATTGCAAATTATTTTTATATAATTAAAAAAGAGAGAGAATCTCTTGTTTATAGCGATTCAAAGGATATCCTCACTACAAAAGAGAGAATCTTTTGTTTATAGTTTATTAAATTCACATTTTTGGGGTAGGTATGTCCTAAAACTGATGAAATGCGATTAATAGAAGAATAAATGGTTACCAAAAAAAAAATGATTTTCTTTTAATCCTCATTATATATATACACTAAAGGGTCCGTTTGGTATTCATATACCAGTATATTAGATGCTTCCTCCGTCCACGATAACTTTGCCACAATTTCCTTTTTGGTCCGTCCACACAAAATTTGCCACATCCATTTATAGTAATAGATCCCACACACCTCACTTACTTTTCCACTCACAACACAATTTAAAACTATATAAAAGTTGAACCATTATTCCACTCACAATACAATCAATCAACAAATTATTAAAACCCGTGTCATCCACAATGTGATAAATTTATTGTGGATGGAGGGAGTATCAAATATGGGTATGGGTATCAGATATCAAGGAATGAGTATGGGTATCAGATATCAAGGTATGAGTATGTGATTGATATCTGATATCTATGTTTGGTATGCTGAAGATATCGACTGATATCAAATGGGGAGAAAATGAAAGATATGAGTCATACACTAGTAAAAACTAATATATGAAAATGTTGAATATTAGTATATCAGGTATATCAAAGATATCAATTTGATATCCATATACTAATATACCAAATAAAAGGTATGAATATGAGTCATATTTATACCCATAACTGATATACGTGGATACCAAACAAGTCATTAAAACATTTTGGATTATTCTATTTTCTTTTTTCCCCACTTCTAGCGTTAAATAATGGAGTTTCGGACACCTTTTCCATTAAATTTTCCAACTCCGTTAGATTAGGCGGCCCCACATCCTTTCTAGTACCGTCAACTTTTCCAATTCTTTTTTTATTTTAAGAAATCAACTTTTGCTAATCAGTCCTAAAACAAAAATCCAATTTCCAAAACCAAACATAATTATTTAATTATTTAATTAGTCCCCAGAAAGAAAAAAATTAAATATACCAAAAAAAAAAAAGAAAAATCTCACCGTCCCAGTTCCCACTATCACTCCTTCCAAACTCCAAACTGAAAAACCGATTTCATTTCTTATTACATCAAATCCACGCAAAGAAAAAATCTCAGATATTTGAAATTTTTGTTTTTATGGAAAATCAAAAAAATAAACAGCCGCCGCCACCTGAAACTGATGCAGCTTCACCTCCGCCGCCAGAATCTGCAAATCCCGCCTCCTCTCCTCCCCAATCCAACCGCAACAGCGGAGACGACCACATCTCTCTGTCTTCTCCGGCGGGTTCGCCGCCGGACTCTTACTCATCGCCGCTTCACTCCAAGCACAACAGCAGCGACCACATCTCGCTCTCCCCGCCGCCGGGAAACTCGCCGGCGCGGTCCTCGGCCGCCTCCGACCACATCACGATCAATCACAGCCGCGGGTCCTCGCCGGAATTCGAGAAGAATCGGCTGCGGGAGAAGAAGCTGCAGGCGCGTTCCTCGCTTGACTCCGAGTATATCACCTTCGATCACCGCCGTGGCTCCTCGCCGGAAAATGAGGACCCTCAGCCGCCGATGGCGGTGGTGGTGAGGAAGGATGTGTACAAGGGACCGGTGGAGGATAGAACTGTGGTGGAGCCTATGGCCGTGGTGAGTAGGGCAGTGATGGAGGAGCCAAAGGCGGCGGATCCGGTCCCCGAGGTGGGCGGCGGCGGCGGAAGTAGGCGGCGGAGGGCTGGCCCGTCGCTGTCGATATTGAGGAGAGGAGAGAGAGAGAAGATGGTGAGGAAAGCTGCGTTGGGGTTTAGGGTTTTTGGATTCTTGTTTTGCTTGGTTTCATTTGCAGTAATGGCTGCTGATAGAAATCAGGGTTGGGCTCTCGATTCATTTGATCGTTACAAAGAATTCAGGTAAAAAAAAAAAATTAAAACTTTTATCTTTTTATTTTTTGTAAGAAATAAAATATGTTGAATTTGAACTTTGCCATCTAAATTTTTGGTAAATTTTGCAATTAAATCATATTTTAATTATGACCTGATTTTTTGTTTTCTGCATAAAACTCGAATTATTTATATTACCTCTCTCATTGTAGAGTACTAGAGGTGATGACTAATTACTCTATTTCAGGTTTGTTAAATAAAATATGCATATTTGATTGATTTCTACTACTACTATATATGGTGATTTATTGACCATTTAAATTCAATTAGTTAACCTCTATTTTGAGCTCGATTATATACTCTTTTTGTAAGTTTGAATAGAAGGGAACCGACCATTATTCGTGAAATGATAAAAAAATATCTTAATAATCAACATTCATGCAATGGCAGTAAATTTAGCAAATTTGAGGTTGCAAAACACAACATATTAAAAAAAAATTAGGTTGCAGTCTAGAAATATTACATTTCAAATGGTAGTGTTTGCCTTCCCAATTAAATTTGTAGTCATTTTTGTGGAATATATGAATGATCAATTTGAAATTTGGATGAATTTGTTATTTTGTTTTTAAATGCTACGATACTTACATTGACCAAACAATCGCTTATATATTTGTGTTCGTGTAAATTTATAGTAATCGTGTTTGATGTAGTTCATCGGTATAGCTTGTTCAAGACCGTTTGAAATTTGAATTCATCGGAGTTGTAGTTTTGAATCTGGAATCATGATTTGGCAGGTATTGTATGTCTGTGAATGTGATTGGTTTTGTGTATTCGGGAGCTCAAGCGTTGGATATGTCGTATAATTTAGCCACCGGAAAGTATCATCAACAGAAACTCCGGCACTACTTCGACTTTGCTGCTGATCAGGCAAGCCTTCAGTGCTATTATATGTGATTTGAGAATCAAGCATTCCATTAAATGAAAATTTGCAGTTCATGAGTAATGTGCCTTTTCTTGTTGATTAATCTTGATTCCTCATTTGCTTCTTATGGTAATGACTGCCCGATTACACGTTACTTTTTCTCGTGTTGTTTTATTTCATCGGGTGGTTGTAATCGTGATAGTAATGTCGAGAAAGAATTTCACAGTAATCACTTGATGAAGGATTCTAATTCATACGTTTCCCAGTTTGATACCTATATCTACAGTAGCTGTTGCTCTTGAACTGTATTTCTATGGTGTCGTGGGCCTTGTTGTCGTCTCACTCGTTAGGATAAGCCGTGGAAGGGAATCACCAAGAGTTTATCTGTTTGTTGAGTCGAACGACTTTTTGCTTGCATTATGTTCTTTTCTTCCTTTCACTGGTCACCTCACTTTACATATCGAAGAATTATTGTCATTAGTGCTTTAACTAGTGTGTGTGTGTGTGTGTTTCTTTTTCTGGGTAAAGGAGGAATCTCATAGCTTGAAAAAAAGCAGAATGGTAAAGGATAAGTAATAGAATCCATTCACCACTATTCTTGTCTTTTTTTAGTCCCTTTAATTTATGATTCATCAATTCTTGATTTCTTTGGTGATATGAATCAAATAGTTCTTGATTTCTTTCTAGGATTATTAGGTTCCGGGTTAAGCTGCGGGTACTAGCTGAGATTTGTACACGAGTCGAACTATATGACAACAAGACGATAAACTTATTGCTCGAGAACCCAATGGAAGAAACACTAAAAACTCGTGTCGGACAATATCTATATCCAGATCCAAACCCATGCATAGTGGTGTAGTTATAATTTTGCTTGGGGTTTGGTTGTGTTCGGATTCAAATTTTGACCCGTCTGATGGGATAGGATTTTGCCCGTTAGACGGTCTGACATGAGACTCGTCCATTAGAAATCACACTGTCGATTTAAGATTCCATTTATTCTGCAGCTTCTACTTTTAAATTTAATTATTTAAATCTCTGCATACTTTTTTTGCTCTTGTTTTTGGTTTTTGCTTATCGATTTATATTCTGCTGCATCGGTAGAAATTTCATAAGATAAGATGATGATGGTTATGGTTATGGCTATGTTTGCTGATAGCAGATGATTGCGTATCTTCTCGTGTCAGCCTCGTCGTCGGCCGCCATTCGGATCGACGACTGGCAACTGAACTGGGGGAAGGACAAGTTTCCAGATTTGGCAACCGCTTCCGTATCCATGTCGTTCCTCGCCTTCGTCGCCCTCGCCTCGACTTCTCTCATATCTGGCTATGCTCTCTGCACTTCCAAATCCACCTAGTTTCGGCTTCCTCTCTCGTAATCTAGGTCGAGATACTCCGTGTGCTCGCTCTTATGGTAATAGCTCTCGTCTCGAGTTCTTTCATATCTGGGTCGAGATACATTCTGTGTGCGCACCCAAGGTAGCGACTGTCAGACATTGAAGAAGAAATTGTTGTGTATAAACATATTCAACATGCTGAGGAGCTTTCTAAGAACATTGGGGCTACAGATTTATTTAATTTATTTTGATTTCTATTTTTTAGGCCCAAAAAACATGCTTTCTTGTATGTTGTCATCTATATGCTTCATCTGCACATGAAATAATTGTTGTAACTAAGATTAGATCATGTAAATTTTTTTTCAATTATTTACTTAAACTGTTAAATTATTATTTTGTGATAAGAAACTCCATAGCTTTCGAGATGGTTATTATTTTGGCTTGGGTATGTATATAATACTAATTGATAACAACTGGATTAATTATATTGAAAGTAATAATTTTGGTCTACAACACAACTTTCAAACTATAGCAATCACTACAATACTAATTTAGTGTGTTTTCTTGGTGATGGAAATTATATTATTCCCTCCGTTCACGATAAGTATAGTCTTTTTTTTCTTTTTCGTCTGCTCACAAAAAGTGTGGTATTTTCTTAAATGGAAATGACCCCACTCACAATACATCTATCTAACTTACTCTCTTACTCTTAAAACCCGTGACACTCCCTTCGGACTACACTTATCGTGGACGGAGGGAGTACTGGCTATATATACAATTCATGTGGGCATGGATATACTATATACCCCCTCCGTCCATGAAAAAGAGTCACATTGTGTGCTGGGCACACGTTTTAATAAAGCTGTTAAGTAGAATAAAGGTATAATTTGTAGGGGTAGTGTAGAGTAGAATAAAAGTATAATTTGTAAGAATAAGGGCTCGTTTGCTACGAAGTATGGGATAAGGCTTGATATGATTAGCTGGGATATCTTAATACATATAAAGAATTAATATTGTGTTTGGTATGATGTATTAAATTCTCTGCAAAACATATTAATTATGGTAAAAGGGTGAAATTATAGTAATTTATTCTTATATTTGATTGCAGTATTATTTATACCACCTAATAGGTGGTATTAGATAATAACAACAATAGGTATAATTCAACGGGCCCGAATTTTATAAAGGGCCCTATACTTTGTACCAAACAAGATATTAGGGTGTATAATATATATTATACACCCTAATCACCCATAGCAAACAAGTCCTAAAAGTACAATTTGTAGGTGTAAGTGGAATAAAGTACAAAAAGTGGAGTGACAAAAATAGGTAAATATAGGAGAGAATGAGGGGTGTGATAGTATAAAAAGTAGAGTGAGACTCTTATTTGTGGACAAATAAAAATGAGTAAGTATGACTCTTTTTTATGGACGGAGGGAGTATATAATTATATTATTTCTTTTCTTTTTTTAAGATTGCGAGATCGGTATGATACAAAATTTACCTTATTGAATTATTCGATCAGATTTTGTAATATACTTATTAATACTATTTTTAATTCGTCATTTTTCATTTTGATTTATATATGTAATCCATTATAACTTGTTATCCTACGAGATTTAACATTAATGTTCATGTTGGAATACATGTATGTCGAATCCCATTGAAACTACTACTCTCTTCGTCCACGATAAGTATAGCACAATTTATGTTTACTTACGTCCACCATAAGTATAACACTTTTCATTTTAGAAAATGACCACACCCCACTATCATTATTTTAAACATCACAACAATTCATTGTGATGAGTCCCTTTCTCCACTCAAAACTAATTTATCAACCATTTCTGAAAACTCGTGCCGAACCCAATGTATTATTCTTTTGGTGGACGGAGGGAGTACATTTTATACTTATTACATTCGATTCGACTTCATTTGGGGACATTATTGGTAATAATACCAAATTTACTTTATTCACCTATTGGATCAGATTCTGTAATATATTATTACTATTTTCAATTTTGCCACTCTAATTTGAAGGAAGACGTGATAAATCTCAAATCAATTTTTTAATCAATTTTTATGTTAAATTTTGTGATTAACAATGGCAATTTCGTAGAGATATTTTCTAGAGCAGTTTATTTTCTCCTCTCATTTTAACCCGATTTTAAGTCTCAACAGAGAATGATTAATTTGGAAAATAGCTTTTTAGCTTTTAGTTTAACATTATTTTGGTTTGGTACAATTTAAAATGATGTCGTACGCCATTGTTTATAGCTAGAGACTTCTGAAACTCTCCAACACTAACTAGAATAGTAGAATTTATTACATAAAAAATCTTGATATTTACTGGGAAGACCTCTAAAAAAATCTACATGTTTTAATGGGCTTTAGAACCTTAAATATATTTTCTTTCATGCAAATTTTCCATTGGGCTTTCTTGATTTCTTGAAACCATTTTCTTATAGACCAATGATGTTTGAGTAACACTTGGATACAGCCGGCTGTACCATACACCAGGCCCGACCTCCCTCGGTCAGCGTTGACCGGTCAACGGTCAATGTTTGACCGTTGACTTTTTTTTCCTCTCCGCATTCGGCTCCGATTTTAATTTATAGATAATGATTGTGGCAACATTAATATTTTTTAGCTCGCTCCGAGGCCTTCGGCTCCCTTCGCTCGACTCTTGAAAAAAAATTAAAAAAAATCAAAAAATAAGTCATTGACCGGTCAACGTTGACCTGGTCGGGCGGGTCGGGTCAGCCGGCTGCACCAGAGTTTTTGTCATCAAGTTTATATTTAATTTGCAAATAATTAACTCAATTAATTTGATTCAGCTACATGTTCAAAATTTTCAATTTTATACACATAAGATATATACTGTAATGGCTGGAGGAAGCACATGCGCTCAATAGTCAATATATACAAACCACATTTTATTATAACCAAAAATATATGCCTCAAAACACAATAAACTCTCATATTACAATAATACTTTTGCCATTGAAATAGAAATAATCAAGTGCACATAGTAATGGCATTATTGAATCTTCTGCTACTACATTTAAATCCACTGGAAAATAAAAATAAATAGTTTGAAATACATTACAATACTTGCTTAATTTTAATATCTTCAACCTCTTCAACCTTTCACGTACTGTAATTATTTGGAGTCCAAGCACCAGCAATAATAATCCGATCTCGACATTTCCAACATTCTTTCTGGGCTCATTTTTTCTAGCTCGCTTTGCCTCCACGATGCAAAGTTATTCCGATTTTGCTGATCCGAAGCCAACGGATAACTCTCCACCCTGTGTTCTTGTGATCTCATTCTCTTATACAGCCTCATTGTCGCAACGCTATCTTCGTAGGGATCTTGCACACCGGTCTGAATGTCATATCTGCACATTAAAATTAATGACTTTAACTTGAACGGACTATGTACCGAAGATCAGGGGCGGAGCCATGCTTGGGCTGGGGTTGGCTCACGCCCACGTCAATTTATTTATTATTTTTTAACTATGTTTTTTACTGTTGTCGAAAATAATTGGGGTCAGCCCATGCTAACTCCGGCGAATAGAGGGAGCAATTTCTATAAAGATGGGAGCTGAGCTTAAAGGAAAAATTTGCAAAGGTGAAAACAATGACAGTTGCGTAAATTTGAATAAGAAAGAAGGGAAGGGATGAAATTAAAGTAATACTTAAATAATTGTGGGCCAAGGATATAAAATGAGATAAATTAAAAGGTAAATAGTAAATAGAAGTAGCACTTCTTTTATTAAGAATGCATTTTTAACTTTTTAATAGAATACAATTTGTTAAACTTAAAAACCTCACATTGTTTTGATTTTTGGGATTTAATGTATCAGAACAATTTTAGTATATGAAATATTTATATCTTGTTGTTACCATTATATTTTAATAATGTATTTCTTTATCTTGGGGAAAATTTAAAAAATACAGTGAAGCCCCCTCCGCTAATATTTTCTGGCTACGCCCCTGCCGAAGATTATTCAACATTACATGAAAAATAGCTTATGTATTAGCCACTCACCCGAGGTATGCTTTTGTCAGATATTTCAGTGAGTTGCTCAGCTTGCTCGTTTTCATCAATGGAGGATATTTTGCAGTGTCCCTATATACGGTTCCAAAAAATTTAATAAAAAAAAAATGTCAGATTTAACAGAGTTGCATGTAAGTAATATATGTCAAACTAAGTTAATAATTTTCATCAGTAATATATATCATCGTCATATCTGAATTCAATTTAACAGAGTTGCATGATAATATTAATTTGAGATGAAGTACAAGCTCTCTCTCTCTCTCTCTCTAGATAAAAAAAATGCTTGCCTGATGAGGAATTCTGGATAGTCTGCTTCTAAGCATTTCAAGTCATGATCGAGGCCGTGGCCAACGAGAACCCTAGCTTTCCCGCTTCTGGAGCGGATTTGCCATATTGGTTCGCCGTTGCATAAGTAATCTAGAATCTTCCTCTGCACTTGCCTCACTGGAGTCGCTTCCCTCAAATACTCCGGCCTTATACCAGTCGTCTCGTACCTGAAAAACATTTTTATTTTCAAAAAAAAAAAAATGAGGAAACTTAGCATAATATTCCCTCCGTCTCAATAGCAAGGTATCACTTCTTTAATTGATGAGAGTATTAATTAATAGAAGTGAGACCTTGCTATTGGGACGGAGGGAGTAGTAGTCTAAAATATTTCAATATGATTAACAAATGTTACCTATAATTTGTGACAGCAATATTTGGCTTCACATATGTGTGAAAAATAATTCTTTCACTCTCATCAATGAGACAAACCCTAGCACAAAGATCTAAGGATCCATCACTGCCTCCACCAACCATTTTGCAAGCAAGAGAAACAACTTTTCCTCTGCTGTTATCCATCCTCAAATCATCTTGAATTCCTAGGTTAGCCATTCGATAAAGAATGCCCTAATTTGAAAAGAAAAAAAAAATTGAATTCAGATATGACGATGATACATATTACTGATGAAAATTATTAATTAATTTGACATATATTGCTTACATTGTTTCCACGCGAAAACTGGCATTTCTCTCTGTGTAGCCGCACAGCAGTGCGGCTACTGAGGATCGTCAGGCAAATATCGCATCCCCGATCTTTGAATATACGTTCACATTCTGCTTTTGGCAGAGGTCCTAAGTTCATGACAAGGAAAAAATTAGGAAAAAAAAAAAATAGAATTTGTTATTAAATACTCCCTCCGTCCCGCATTAGTGTGGTGCAAGAAGTGCGGCACGGGTTTTAATAAAAAGTAAGTAAATGTTTGGTAGGGATATTTTTAGTGGAGAAAGGGGCTCACAATTGTTAGTGTTAGTGAGATTTTTCAGTGGGCCTATTGTAAATATTAAAAGCTTTTAAGGGTATAAGGGTAAAAATCATGTACTAAAAGACGAACCACATTTTTAAGGGACGGAGGGAGTAATATATATGTAATTATTAATACCTATGAGATGCTCTCTGAGAGATTCAAAGGAACGGCAATGCTTGTGGCAGATGCCACAAACGGGTTCGTGATTCGAATGATACGAAATCCTCATATGTTCGACGAGATGCTCCATTTTGTTGAACTGTCTGTAGCATGCTGCACATTTGTTCCTAAAATATTGATAAAAAAAACAATCACAATCACTTATATATATAATAGCATGTCTATGAATGAGAGGGAATTAATAATTTGCTTGTACAACAATGTTTCAATAATATTGTTCGTTGCATGAAATGAAGCAGCAATACATAGACTCGTACCTGTTGTCCATGGAGAGAGAGAGTGAGAGAGAGAGAGAGAGAGAGGTTGATCAGTTCTACTTCGAGTACTTGTGAAGAGATATATGCAAATGATGCAAAGCTATTTATATTTGAAAAGGGATTGATTTAATTTTTGTTTGTTTATTTATTTTTATTTTTGTATTTCTAGTTTGAAAGATTCGTGACCTTCACTTCATGAATTGGGCATGGTGTCATTTTCTCAAGAATTCACCTGCGATGGAGCAGTAAACATTCGTGGCAATCCAAATGCTTTGGGCCCACGTTTTTTAGCTGCTAGAATATTTCCTGCAGCTACCATATCTATCGGAGGGAATCTCTCTCTCTCTCTCTCTCTAAAGTTATGTGAAGACTGAGCATGTAATGTAACCTCTTATCTTTGCTCATATTGGTGTAAATGCGTGGAATAAGATGAGAGCGGCTATGTACGGATCGATTATACGTTAATTACATGATAATATATATATTTTGCAATTAATTAATGATACGTTTGCATGCAAAGTAGTCTTGAATTTCAGCTATATAAATATTGACTTTAGGAATAATGAATTAGTTACATTAATTTGAGAAGATAAAAAGCAAGATCTTTTCTCATATTGGTGTAAATGCGTGGAATAAGATGAGAGCGGCTATGTATGGATCGATTATACGTTAATTACATGATAATATATATATTTTGTAATTAATTAATGATACGTTTGCATGCAAAGTAGTCTTGAATTTCAGCTATATAAATATTGACTTTAGGAATAATGAATTAGTTACATTAATTTGAGAAGATAAAAAGCAAGATCTTACCTAATGGCAGAATGGTTTTTATAGTACGTATTTTTTCCTTTCGGCAAAAGCAATGCAAGTCAGAGGATAAGGTACTCAACCATCTCATCATACCAAGTAATCTTTCTACTTTCTTATTTATTTAATTTACTCCCTCCGTCCCGTTATTTTTGTCTTGTATTCCTTTTAGGGTTGTCCCGTTATTCTTGTCCTGTTTCCATAAAATGAAATATGCTTCTCTCACAAAAAGTTGTGGGCTCCACCACTTTCTATCTTTTTACCCTTTAAACACTCTTCTTCTTAATACCCGTGTCCATAAGAAATGAGACAAGAATAATAGGATGGGGGAGTATTTATTTATACATTAATTTTTCTGAGTTTTTAAATTTTGCTGTTTTCCTTTTTGCTGTGTGATAGGATATTCAGAATGAGGAGTTTGACCTGGGATCTATCTTTTGACTGAGTGGGGCCCAAAATTATTCAGATACCTTTTGGAAAAGACATAATTGGAATATAGGGTTTTGTTTGTTCCCTATGCTATATGAGAGAATAAGAGTCATGAGACCATAATTAAAAAGAGAGTCTTGCGAAAGACAGTTTCACTTTAAAACAGATCAATTTAAATTCATATTAAATAATTATGCAAGTTTTTGACTAATTATAGATGTGTGAAGTATATAGGTCAATCCAAACTCATTCTATATACACACAACACATAAATACTATATGTAACCTAACAAAATCCAATCTAACAAAAACCGAAATCCCATAATATGAATTTACTTAAAAATTATATTTTAGAAGAATTTTGTGTAAGACTATCAGATTGTAGTCATAATGGTTACCGTTAGTCGCTAGAAGAGTCCATTAAACACATACATATATATTCTGCTTAAACATTCACCACTTATATATCTAATGTGAGATATCATCATATATAATCTGAATTAATGTTAATTAATTAGTCCACGTATGATTAATGTTTTAAGAGACTACATTTGTACCTCGACACGTGTAGGCACAAGGAAACCTAGTCTTGGTTCAGAAAAACCCAGGTTAGTAAATCGCTATTAATCTGATTTGAATATGCCAAGAACATATATATATATATATATATATATATATAATATAATATATACATGGTTAATTACGCATCTTTTAATTTCCTCCCTCTTTTTAAAAGACAGCCAAAAGAAAATAAGGGCATAAGATTCTTACATGGTCAAAAGCAAATATATTTGATTTGCACGTGTGTGTCGACAGAAATTGTAGGGACCACCTCCCATCATCGAATAATTTTTATTTTTTTTAGTCTGGATATTCAGTATATGCTGGGTGATTTAATTTGATTAGTTTTGATGATTTTTGTATATTTCCTGCCAAAAATATCGATCTATCTAGTTCAATATGTGGGATGGAACTTGAACTAGCTAGAGTTTAGAGACCATAAGTGGAGGCGTAAGTAAGTTGAGTTGGCTCCTGAGCTCGATCGTTAGAATTGATTTGTGAATTACATCGAGTCGAGTACGAATTTGAGTTGCCAAAATAATTGTCATTCTCAAGCTTAATAATAATACTCAACTCGATAAACTCGAAAGTTGAATTTAGAGAGAGAATTTAATATGAGCTGCCCGAATAAATGTCATTGATCTCAAGCTCTCAATAATATTCAAAAGAAGGTGGGTTTAGCTTCAACTTAGAGCTACTCGAGCATTTCGAATCATTTATTGTAAGTTAAATTCTAATTTGTTCAATGTAGTGAATAGACTTTAGAAATTTAATTGAAAAACTTAATTGAACCGCTTGGGGTTCGAGTTTTCTTTTTTGTTCTTCCATTTGTTGTCAAGTCGAGGTCAAGCTTCAAAAATTAAAATTCAAAATGTATTTTCCAATAATAATGTTTTCCCTCCCCATGATAATAAGAATTACTCTTTATAAGAAAGTTTCTGGAGTGACCTAATTAGTAAAATGGATTAGATGAACTTATATATGACAAAAAAAAATCATGAATTGAAATATAAAAATGGATTAGGTCCCCGTCTGCCACATGTGATATTCAAATGTAGTATGTACTTTACAATTATTGAACATTAAAAATATTTATTCAATATATATTAAAAATAGCAGCCGTGGATTTTCAACGCATAAAAAATAGGTCCATGTGTAAAGGATTTTTCCTTTCCTCCAATAATTTTCTATAGGTAGATAGCAAAAGAAGAAGAGCAAGTAACAGTGACCAATTGGTCATGGATTGTGACATAATTAGGAAATTATTGTGGTCAAAGTTTGACCGTTTTACTTTATTTTTTGTCCTTTTTGTACTTGAATTTATATGCATCAGCCACAATTAAAGTCAAACTGAATATAAAAGTTTCCCCTTTACTAAATGGAGAAGATGCTCTTCCGAAAAGGACGAGAGTAGAGATGTCAATCGGGTCAACTCTTTCGGTTTTGGGTCAATTCTATCGGGTTATCGGGTTTTTCGATCCGGGTTAAATCAGGTTGATTTTTTTTTTAGTTGAAAAAACTCAACCCTAACCCTAACCCTTCGGTTTACGGGCTGGCCCGTCGGGTCACAAAGTCTGTAAATAAAAATTAAAATGTATATAGTTTCTTGACTATTCAATATTTGTCGCAAAAAAGCTACACACAAAAAAATTAGAAAGTAACAAAACAAGAATACGAGTGGCCCAAAAAATAGAAACTTGATTAAATCCAAACAATAGCATCCAACAAAACAAATCTAGTAGCACTACACGACATGAAAAATAATAATAATATTCAACATTAATTCGTTATCTCACAAATGAAACTAAACACTTGAATGACATTCATCTTCTATGATTTCTGTGTAGAGCAAAAGAGTGCACGACATACAACTACTACAAGTAATTAGTATTACGTATTATTTATTTTATTTTTTTTAAAATACATCAGGGTTATTCGGGTTGACCCTAATCCTGATCGGGCTAGCCCGGATAACCCTTCAACCCTAGCGGGCCAGCCCAAATAGCCCGGTTATGTATTCGGATTGTAAAAATCAACCATAACCCATTATTTTGTTCGATTTATTCGGATCGACCCGTCAAGTTCGGGCTCAATTGACATCTCAAAATGAGAGAGAAAAACTATCGCAATTGAGGACCATACTTTATTTTCATAATAAAAATAAAAATTGCTTCCATGCATTAATTGATTAAATCGAGGAAAAATTAAATAAGTCCCATTAACTTGCAAAATTAATATCATAAAATCAAAGAATTTAGTATGATTATTTTGAAGAAATGATATTTTTATTTTGCTCCAGACATGCCCAAAATGATGTTCTGCTCCTCCAAAATCCTTCTCTTATTCTCTCAAAAAAGAAAAAAAACAAATCTTCTCTTATCTTTAACATTTGATTCTCCTTTGGGTTACATTATCTTTAGGAGTAATTGCCTAAAATTTCACCAACAATATTAATATTATATGAGGCATGTTATAATAAAAAATTAAAAGTCTGCCTAGCGTATATTGGGCCGAACAAATATTGGCTTTAAACTAATTTATTTTTTTAAATCGTAGTGTCAAAATATTATTTTGAGCTAGACTTGCGATTTTCGATTCTTTAATGGCTTCTTTAATATATAATTTTAATTTGTTTGTTTGTATGGTGAATATTTGTTGTGATGTATTGCCAACTAACTAATATTTTATAGGGTTAACACCAACCTGATTGAGATATTAGGATATATATTAAGATAATGACGAATAACTAAGTTTAGAATATTGTTTTTGAAGGTAACTAAGAATATATTAGTCGTGAACATAAAATTTAGAAATAAGAAAATTAAAAAACAATCCCAACAAAGTGTTGATGGGCCTCGCATTTTTTATCAAGTTGAAAAAGGCATATATTCTATCAAAAAAAGATATTATATTATGTGTGGTGGGATTGACACCCCCCTATATTATCTGTAGTTGTTATTTATGATATGCTGGTAATTTAATTCGAAAAATATTGACGAAATTGGAACCTTAAAGTATGATCCATAGTACCATACCAACAATTTGTGAGCTCTGTTAACGTATAGTTCATATTTATCATACTTTTTTTGTGTCTAAATTCCTTACATTTACCTGTTTCTAAAGATTCACTACTACAGAAATGCTCATAGACAACGGTTTATAACCGTTGTTGTAGGCAAAAATTGACCGTGGTCGTAGGTGGTGATGTGGTAGGTCCCAAAAAATGCGCTCATACACAACGGTTATTAACCGTTGTCGTACATCTTTCTGCAGACGGTTAATAACCGTTGTCGTCTCAATGT
The DNA here is from genome assembly GCA_031470985.1 of Agastache rugosa. Taxonomy (NCBI): domain Eukaryota; kingdom Viridiplantae; phylum Streptophyta; class Magnoliopsida; order Lamiales; family Lamiaceae; genus Agastache; species Agastache rugosa. The sequence goes on from CM062606.1 coordinate 392,610, forward strand.
AAAACCCGTTGTCGTAAATGGTGTTGTCAGTAATTTACTCTCATAGACAACGGTTAAGAACCGTTGTGGTAAAGAAATATAACAACGGTTTGGTACCGTTGTCTTTCGTGTCTTTGACAACAGTATATTAAATAGCACAACGGTTTGTAACCGTTGTTGTAGATTAATATAACAACGATTTTTAATTGTTGTCGAAAGTATTTTCTGCAATATTTATAAAATATAAATTAAATTATAAATTGGTAAACTAATTTCATTAATTAAAAATTAAAAACATATAATAAAAGTTACATAGTACTAATATTTCATTACAGAATTCAAGCTCATTCCTAAATGTCTGAAGAAGCTAAATGAAACAAATGCATAAATTACACAAATATGAGTTCTTCGGCTCCCACAAAGTTTGCTCCAAAATATTGCCTAAATGTTCTTCAGCCCTCCTATAGCCTATTTATAATACATCATCAATCACATAAGCTATTTATAAAAAAAAAACAAAAACAACATCAATAAGACATGTATATATATACCAACAATTAATAAAGGAACCAAAACTGAAATTCTTTACCTTTTACTAGTATATATATCGTTGTACACACTCCCCCTTCTCCACACACTTCATCTATTTCCTCAGCCGAATATGTTTTTTGGTTGAACTGTTGAGTACAAAAAAACAAGCTACAGTTAGTCACCATAAAAAACTTTAACTTAATGGAACTTAATTACAATAATTTATAAATAAAATATAAATTAAAATGTAATTTATAATCCATTACAGAACCTATTATATTAAAATGAAATTACATTGCCGCATACTTTAATTGTACTATTTCCTACAAATCAAAACAACTTCAGCTATTGCATTTTAAACATCATCCTAAAATGTCCGAGTAACTTCGATTCTCAACAAATCTAACGATGCAAGAAGCTAAAGAATCGTGTCTCAAACTCAAAATCAACACAATTTCATTGCAGGATTGCATCTGATACGATGAATATTGTATGACTCTACACACAGAAGTTTAATGTCAGCATAATCAAAGCTATAAACAGCCAAAGCTGATATGAACAGATTATATTTATATTTGACAAGAAATCATGCAAACGAGTAGCACCTAAACCCAAATCGGAGACCTAAAATGTACACACTTGTCAAACAAACCAGGAACAGGAAGCAGAATTGAGTATAACAACTACCAAGAGCACTCATGAAGTCTACAAATATTACTCCACTCAAATAGTTAAATGACAACTGAAAGCCAAAAATGAAAAACCCATTATTCCAATGGAGTGCAAAATATAAAACAAAAAAAACTTTCTGGAAATGGAAACAAAACTCTTCTGAAAGTCTGAAACCCCAATAATCAAAATTAGGATATATCATACAAGAATAACAAAAGAAACAATACTCATGAAATTCCACTTTGAAGCAGAAGCATTTTTATCCCGAGCAAACAAAATCAAGTCTTGTTACGGTAGATTTCACAACCAAGACTCATAGTACTCAAAACTTCACACCATACACACTGCATCAAAAAATATTTCCTCCACCCCAGAATAGTAGAACGAACGAAAATGGGATGAAAACGTAGAAAAAACAGCATAGGCATCAAAAAATTCCTTCCCTTTTAAGCAAGCAAACATTTACCCAAAAAAAAATCGGTGACGATAACCTAACCCGAAAATTAAAAAAAATGAAGTAGCTTCTCAAAAAAGTGAAGATAGAATCCAGATCCCTCACCCCCCTCATTCGGAGCAACAAAAATCCAAAAATCAGAATCGATGCATCAAAAAAGCAATTCCAAACAAGAAAAAGGGAGGGGGGAATAATCAGAGACCTGAGGGGTTGTTGGTGCGATGTGGGTTGAAACTGAATGAAGTAATTGGAAGGGACCGTAGGAGGAGGAGAAGAAAGCAGCGGCTGGAGGCAGAAGCGGCAGCGGCAGTCGGACGGTGGAATCTGCAGGCTGACGACGTAGAGAGAGGTCGGAGAGGCAGCGGTCGGATTCGATTTTGACGGAGAAGGGATGAAGGATTCGATTCAAGGCCGGAAAAAATGTTAACAAATGACGTCGACGGCGACCAAAGATGCGACGGCGACCTGCGGCGGCCTGAGATTCGACGGTGACCACGGCGGCCAAAGAATCGACGTCGACCGGCGGAGGAACGGAGTAGGGTTTTCAATTTGGGGGAATAGGGATTTGATTTTTTATGGAAGGGTAAGAGCCTAAGAGGTGAAAGAGGGGGGGCGGTGGTTTTTTTTTTAATTTTTAATTTTTTTTATATGGGCTACAACAACAATAAGATGACAACGTACAAAGAAACTGTTGTTGTAGATTGATTACGACAACATACAAAAGACATCGGAAAATAAAACCATTGTTGTAGATAATGCTATTCGCAATGACGTAGAAAGCTTGTTGCAATAAGTATGAGCTATTGTTGTGTATGAGCGCGTAATAAGGCTACGACAACAGACTTTCAACAACGGCGCAATAAAACCCTTGTCTATGAGCGCACTTTCTAGCTCAATGACAACGGGTTTTCATACCACAACGGTTTTTAAGTAAACAACATCGGTTATTGGATAGAACCGTTGTTATTCAAGTGATGTCTATGAGCATTTTTGTAGTAGTGATTTCTTATTCGATATTGAGATGATAAGTGGTATTTTTCTTTTGTACAACATATGGGAAAAAATCACTAACGAGAATTGTGATGGGAAGGGAAAGATAAAAGGTATGAGAAAAAAAATTAAAAATAATAAAGAAAAAGAGGGTCTTTAATTATGGATGGTACAATATCTACATCTATAATTGAACCACCAAACATAAGATTAATGTCGGACCAACTTTTGTGTCTAATCACCAATCTTGGCTTAAATTTAGAGGAAAATTGGATTTTGGAACCATTAGATTTGTATATAAATGGATATAGATTATATTTAATTATGTAGATGCTATATATGTTAGGAAAATTTTGTCATGTAATGTCTTCCGTATTTCTTTTTAAATTCTGTCTCTTACAAAAAGATCTTGGTAGACGATTAATCCAATAAAAATAACACTATATACATGTCGTATAGTGATCCACATTTATTTAATTAATGTCCAAATATATTTGTATAATTAATTAATTAATTAATTTGCGAGCCAAGGAACCCAACCACCGAGCAAAGAGGTTGCACCCTCAGAATATACTGTCGTTATAATCTAAATAGTTTGGCAGAAATGATTAATTTTAATTTAAATAATTGTTGGAAATTAATTAACATGCTACTTTGTTCCTTTCCGGGTTTGCCTTTCTCTGGATTAATTAATTAGTTAATTGCTAAAAGAAAATTGATAGTTCGTCCATTAATTTAATTTAATTTAGTCATCATATTTTTTTACTATGAAGAGAACTGACAGTCTGACACTTCAAGATACTATATAATATTTAATTTAATTTATAAATTAAGAAATTGAAGTGTCCAGAAACATAATGCGTGTTGTTTATTTTGCGAGTGATTTTTTACTATCATTTTCATGAGTTGGGAAATCCGATTCAAGCTCTCAAATTTGCTGAAGCATTAAGAATACTTTATAGGGAACTGTTTATAGGGAATAATTTGATGACGAGTCGCTATTTATGATGCGCACTGGTAAATTCCGTTCGTTTATTTTAAATTTTGGAAATACTTCTGTGCGGTGGACCGCACTGTACATTGGTGTGGTTGTCCATCCTGTTTTATTATTATTTTAATTTTTTGATTATTTCTTATTTTTGACTAATTAGATATTAGTTATAACTACATATTACTAAACTCTAATTAGATATTAATTAATTTTAATTGAGATTAATAAATTTAATTTAATATATTCAATTTTAATTGGAGATTAATAAATACTACCTCCGTCCCGCCGAATATGGCCTTTGTTTTCGGCACAGAGATTAAGAAAAAGGGAATTAGGTGTAATAAAGTGTTAATAAAGTAACTTTTTAGTTAATAAAGTGTTTTTTTAGTCAACAATATACGACTAAAGTGCTTTTTTAGTTTAAAGTAAGCTCTAATTCTTTCTCAAAAAGGAAACAGGCCATATTCGGTGGGACGGCCCAAAATAGAAAACAGGCATATTCGGTGGGACGAAGGGAGTATTAATTATGATTAATTAAAAATTAATTAATTTTTTTTTATAAATTAATTTTTTTAAAAAAATTTAGAGTGAACCGCACCTGCCATATGTTGCGTTCTACCTTACCAAGTTTTTCCCTTTGAATTTATTTGGTGGAAACAAATTGTGATTTATGTCCAAAATTTACCTAGCACGATATTAGGAGACCATTCACTCTCATAATAATTGAGACAAAAAAAACCATCTGAATTTTAATATAAAATTTAGAATTCAGTTAATTAAGCTTATTTATTTGCATTTGCTAAGCCTAAACTTAGGGGTCGTAGCATTATGTGATATCTTTACGAAGAATTATACACTTTGCTTCGAATGCAAATTGCAAAGTTGCTTACATCTTCAAAATGTTTATGGAGTTGCTTAATGTATAGATAATTTCGTACTTTGTTTTTATTTTTTTAAGCAAAGGTTAATATAGTTGGTTTCCACGACAAATTTTTATATTTTAAATAAAAATTATTGTTTGTACTCTAATTTAAGGTAGTCCTCTTTTTTAACCATACATAATCGTAAGAGTTTCGATTTATGGTCAAAAGATAAAGTTAGTCATCAATCCACTATATGAAAGATGAAAATATCAAGAACTATCAATCTCAGAATCAGAAATCATGTAATTAGATTCTTTATTTTTCTTTTTAATTATTTTAGTAAATTCTTCATTAAAATTAATAAATTCTTAATGAAGGAAATAATTAATATATAAACTAATATAAAATTAATCAAAATAATATGTAAATCTTGTCTTTAATTGGAGAATAAATATATTGAACGTTTCAGAATTTCTTTATTACCTTTTCAAACCAACCAATTTAAATAATCAATAAATTGTTGTTTTAACTTTTAAGTGAGGAAGGTATGGTTGCCTCATCAGCTTCCTGAATATAAAAATGTTTATGAATATAAACTTTAAATGCAAAAATTATCAAAAATTATTATAAACTTTGAATGCATCAGTTTTTTTTTTTAGCTTGTGGAAATCACTCTCTCTCTCTCTAGATTTTGTTAATGTTTGCATGTGTTTTCATTGGAATAGAAAAGGGGCAAACTAGGCAATAGTTTTTAACAAACGAAAAATATAACAATAAATAGTAAATTATTTCATGTGAATTCATTTACTCTCTCAGTGCAGATTAGTGTAGTTCAACTAATATTTTATACCTCACATATAATTAAATATGACCACACTTTTGAGGAACGGATCGAGTATTTTTTTTTTGTTTATAAAAGAAACAAATAAATTGGTCCCATCTCCCCATATTGCACGAAGCTGTCAAGATACAGCTTGTATTCATCAATCATTATCTAGATTTCTGGATCTTTCCAATGTCCTACTTCATCCGCAGGCAACAATTAATTAAGCTGCATATATTTCGAGTCGAGATTGAGATCCAAATACAATTAATCATCAATAAAATTATAAATATATTATTCAGTAAATATAAAAATCTAGATATTGACCCATGTGATGAATTTGACACATAAGACTGGTCTTATATAAATTTTTGTGCTTTTGAATTTGGATTTTTTACGTTACTATTTTTTTGTTCTTTCGATAATATATAATTTGGAATACCATTATAATTAAACTATGTATGGGAGTGGGATGGCATGTCACGTCCACAACAAATATTTATGACGTCGAAAATGATTCCGCTGAACAAGCAAATCATTGAGCGCCACGTGGAGTCAAGGAAATTTTAATCCTTTGCAGAGGCGCTTTTTACGCATTGAGAAACAAGTACATACAGTAATGACAAAACTGAAAAACAGTTCTAAATTCCGCATACATTTTTCTATTATTATTATTAGTATTATTATTATTATTATTAGTATTATTATTTTCCGATCATTTATTATATTTTAGTTGTCTTTTTAGTTGGTGAAGAGAAATTAATAAGGATAGAATCCAAAATACTATCTCACTAACGAAATGCCATTGAGCTTCTTGGTTACAAACTCAATATATAAATTTAATCTTGTAATTTATTCGTAAATGTATGTCATTTGCATTAACAGAGTTATACATACACATACACAGACAAAAATTCACTCGAGCAGTTATGAGTAATTATTATCTCAAAAAAATTATTACAAAATAAAGAATATAGAATCAAATAATATACTTCTTTTAATTAGCGAAAAAATCAAATATTATTTATATTTTCTGTGGTTATTTTGTATACAATGGACGTTTCTAGAATTTTACATGATATATACCATGATTAGACAGAGATATAACTACTCCAAAAGCTTTTTTTAATCATACCACAAAAGAATCTTTCTTCTTTAAAAAAAAAAATCATACTTCAAAAGAAATTAAGAAAACAATTTATCAAATTGCAGGTATTATTATTGACAGTTTTAAATTGGTTGCTCTAAAAGCGTGTCATGATTTTACCATTTACAGTTTTCACCTTTAATTATACAGTTCATGATGACTGATGAGTAACACTTTTTGAAATAAAATTATACTGTTAAAATAAAATCAAAATTAATTAACTAAGTGTTTGTGGGAAATTATAAAGTTTTTTATAGAACTAAATTTTAAAGTTTATTCAGGAGAGGTGAGAGAATACATAAATTTAATAATATACACCCACATTTTCGAAAAATGGATGGATAACTCGCTTATCAAAAAATAATTAAATAAATTACCGCCAAATAAATAATTGTTTCCCAGATAAACTTTTTTTATTAAAATCATTAATTTCAAATAGGTCACTAAACAGGTTGATAATAAACAAGAATTATAAGATTGCACGATCATGTTGGTCCCCTTTGGCCTTTTCAATTTCAATACAAAAGGACAAATTGCAAAACTAATCTCATAATTAAAGTGGATGATAAAATTAGTTTTTTCAATTAAGGTTCATAATTAAAATAGTGCTGTTTAAATTTAAAATTGTAACTCAATAATTAATATTCAATTTAACATAAATAGCATAATTTATTTGCCGTGCAAGGAATTGGACAAATGTCATATATATATTTTCACAATGTTGATCAATTTTTTTTTTAAACATTACAAGACATTTTAAAGGCCACGTGACGGTGGACTTGAACCCGTGACCTTTGGCTCGGATATTAACCACTCTATCACTGGACTAACACACGTACACAACAATGTTACGTTTCAACATTTCTATAATCATGTCATAAAATCCAACTACGTATTTAATTTATTCTACTCGGTGCTTAATAAACCTTAATTAGAACTTAATTAACTCCAATTAAATTAATTATTGCTAATTATTTCCTTAATTCTTCTCTAATTAGGATCAATCACACTGTGACATGGAACGTACGCAAGTTTTTGCCATACAAAATTTCCCATAGGAAATAAACAAGAGAAAAGGACAAGTCACAATAAAATAAAACAAAACATAACAAGAGACAAAAAGAAAAAAGAAAAAAAAATGAATAAAACAAAAAGGAAATATCGGCGGTTGCAAAACGGTGGTGGCGGTGGCGGTGGCGGAAGATGATGAGTCCATTTCATCCTTGAACATTTCAACCTCTCTGCTCCCCACCTATACATACACAATCATATACTAATATATATTCACACACACACACACACTATTATGTAGGAGTATACATTTATACTTCAAATTATCTACCTACATTTGTCAAGATTTCCAATCATTTGAATTCTAATCATCAGTATATATAAATCTTTTATATATACTTTGATTCTTGATTATCCAATTCTGCCCCTCCCTTCGTCTTCAAACCAACCACCATTCCGTTTCTCTTCATCTCCTCTGCCCATCAATCTCTCTCTCTCTCTCTCTCTCTCTCTACGCATACATATATTTATATATATCGCATGTGTTTGTATACATTATCAAGGGCAGAGACACAAACCCACGCACATTATCATTAAGCAATCCAATCCCTCTTTGCAAAGATTATCAAGGTACGATCATGTCAATTGTATATACACATATATATATATTGTTTTTTATTATGATGTTTCTGCATCATGCAAAATTTTCTAATGATTTTGAATTTTGATGCATTCTTGTGATTTTTGTTGATTCTAAGAAAGAATATGATTTCCTTATCTGTGCTTCATTGTTCTGTATTTTTTTATTTTTTATTTTTTTGGAAAAATATGATAAAGGGAATGAAATTTTCATTAGATTTTCAAATTGTGTTTCATTTGAAAGTGTAGTAAACTCCATGATAAGATTGATATATGATTCCTAGATTTCTGGGGGTGTAATGTAATAATATTTGTGTTGCAAAAGGGAAAAAAAAGACAAACATACAAAAAAGGAAACATCTGATCTATAATCTAAAATGCATCAAAGATAAGAATTTTTGCTGTTATATTCCAATATTCTTAGTGCATTTAGTGAATTGGGATTGTATTTTGGCCTACTATTGTTATTCCAATGAAAATCTATAAACTAACTGCAGCTTTTTAATCATATCTATAGGAATATATCAAAGAAGCAAATAAAATTTTAAAAAATTTGAGTTGTTTTTCAACTTGTGACAATGCCTGAGTATAATTTGGAGGAATCAAACACGGAGAGGTTCGCCAAAGAACACGAGGAACAACAGCATTATGTTCCTCGCAAAGAGATGTTCATGGAGAGGTCTCCTCGTAGCCCGTTGAGCACACACAGCCCCCCGTTGAGCTCAGTGAGCCGCGAGAGCGACTCTCTGGACCTAGCCATTGATGGGGTGGTGGACAACTCTATTGAGGACCTCTACAACAATGTGTGTGAGATGCAGAGCTCGGATCACTCCCCATCAAGGCGCAGTTTCTTGTCGTATGGTGAGGAATCGCGCATTGATTCTGAGCTGCATTTCCTTGCTGGAGGTGATGATGATGGTGGTGTGGCGGAGATGAAGAAGGAGGTTGTGGAGAGGGCTAATTCAGGGAATAAAAAAGTTGAGAGAGAGGAGAGTTTTGGAGAGAGATTGAGGATCAATCCTGCAGGTTTTAGCTGTGGTTCGCCTACTGCACAGTCGCAGACTAGGCGCCTCTCTCAGTTGCAGCTGCCTTCGGAGGCGCCTAAGAAGGCTCCTCTGAGGAGCAAGACGTTAAACGGGAGGCCTCCGAATGGGAAGGTTAGTGTGAGGGGGCCTAAGAAGCTAGGGACGGCGTCTTCTTTGAAGATTGAGAGGAGCCCTTCTCTTGTAGGGGCGGCTAAAGTTGAGGAGAATGGCGAGGCGAAGTTTCTTGGTCCGTATCTGCTTAAGCAGGCGAGGGACATGATAGCAACGGGGGCGAATTCTCAGAAGGCTCTGGATTTGGCTCTGAGGGCTATGAAGTCCTTTGAGGGTTTGGATGGTGAGAAGCCTAATCTTGATTATGTGATGTGTTTGCACGTTGTGTCCGCGTTGTACTGCAGGGTCGGGAGGTACAACGAGGCCATCCCTCTTCTTGAGAAGTCGATTGAGATTCCTCAGATGGATTTAGGCCAGAACCATGCTCTTGCTAAGTTTGCAGGGTGTATGCAGTTGGGTGATACTTATGCAATGCTGGGGCAGATTGAGAACTCGATTCTGTTGTACACCGCGGGTTTGGAGATCCAACGACAGGTTCTTGGAGAGAACGATCCGAGGTTTGGAGAGACGTGTAGGTATCTTGCTGAGGCTCATATTCAAGCTATGCAGTTTGATAAAGCAGAGAAGCTCTGTCGTATGGCCCTTGATATTCATAAGATCAACGGATCCACTGCCTCGCCCGAGGAGGCAGCCGATAGGAGGCTTCTAGGCCTAATTTGTGACTCGAGAGGCGACTATGAGAATGCACTTGAGCATTATGTTATTGCAAGTATGGCTATGGCTGCAAACGGCCAGAATGCCGAAGTTGCAGCCATTGATTGCAGCATTGGTGATGCTTATTTGTCTCTATTGCGTTATGACGAGGCCATCTGCGCCTATCAGAAGGCGCTGAGCACGTTCAAGTCCAGCAAAGGCGAGAGCCACCCGTCCGTGGCTTCTGTTCTCGTTCGTTTGGCAGATTTGTATAACAAGATTGGGAAATTCAGTGACTCCAAATCCTACTGTGAGAGTGCTCTCAAGATTTATGCCAAGCCAGCGCCCGGGAGCCCACCGGAGGAGATTGCAAGTGGTTTGGTGGACATATCCGCGATCTATGAGTCCATGAACGAGGCCGAGCAGGCGCTTCAGTTGCTGCAGAGGGCGATTAGGGCTTATGGCAACGTGCCCGGGCAGCAGAATGTTATTGCAGGAATCGAGGCGCAGATGGGAGTTTTGTACTATATTTTGGGGAGATATGTTGAGTCATACAACTCTTTGAAAAATGCTGTGATGAAGTTTAGGCTGAGTGGAGAAAAGAAGTCTGCTCTTTTTGGGATTGCTCTTAATCAGATGGGACTTGCCTCGGTGCAGCTCTTCTCGATCAACGAGGCTGCTGATCTGTTTGAAGAAGCTCGGGACATTCTTGAGTCGGAGTGTGGGCCGTACCACGCTGATACATTGGGAGTTTACAGCAATCTTGCAGGAACTTATGATGCAATGGGCAGGTATACTCTACTTATATGTTGCAAAATAATGTTTTTTTCGATCTTTTTGGTGCATATTTTGATATTCATACATGAAAATAGATCAACATTGTTTACATGTCACAAATAAATGTTTCTCTCAAGCATTTTTTTTTTTTGGGGGAATATTTTGATGAAGGTTGTGATAAATTTGTTATAACTGGTCAATATTTGGATTTGAATCTGTTTGCACTCAAAATGTGTAATGTAATAGGAATTGAAATCTTGAAAGTTGGAATACATGTCACAAATAATGTTTCTTTCATGTATTTTTGTGCATATTTTGATATACATACATGAAGGGTCTTGCTAAATTTGTTATTATCTAATCAATATTTGGATTTTGAATCTTTGTGAATTCTGCATTACAATATTAAATTCACAAAGATTCAAAATCCAAATATTGATTAGATGTAGCAAGGCTGCATGCAATTGAAATCTTGGAATATATTGTTATATATCACAAATTAATGTTTCTTTCATGCATATTTTGATATCTATACATGAAGGGTCATGATAGAATTTGTTACAACTGAACAATATTTGAATTTGAACTCAAAATATGTACTGTAATAGGACTATTGATGCAATTGAAATCTTGGAATACATTGTTGAGCTGAGAGAGGAGAGGCTTGGGACGGCGAATCCTGACGTGGAAGACGAGAAGGAGAGGCTGGCTATACTAATGAAAGAAGCAGGAAAGGTCAGAACCAGAAAATCAAGATCACTCGAAACTTTGCTAGTGAAGAACGATGCCTACCATGGCAGCATGCCTTGTGACATCGAGGTTTCTTAAAAAAAATCGCAGTTTTTTCTTTTGCATTTAGCTTTTCTGTGTTCTTTTTTTGTTTGCTTAATGTACATGTTGATGATTACAAAAGAGTTTTAGTTGCTGTGGTTGCCTTGCATCTTCTGCTTACAGGATCGACGTGTGAAATGACGATGTTGCCCTTTTTTGTTATATAAAAAGTCGATATCAGAGTAGATGTAGAGGGGCTTTTGAGGTGTTTTTCTGTCCATTTGTATGGTGCTGTACCTTTCCTTCCCCCCTCAGAGGGAAGATGGATTTCTTTGTCACTTTCCTAATTTGTGATTTTAATGAAAGTTATAAAGATGGAATTTCATTTTCTTTATTGTTGGTGCAACCACTATTGATAATAGACATTCAACTGCATTCTTTGATGACATATATCAAATTATGTGTTGATCTATCTAGAAATTGGATTTGCATTATGACATTTCATCTTGTGAGTGTGACATAGGGCTTGTATTAGATAAGGTTAATCATTATCAATAGGAGAAATTTGTGGGAGATGTCAGGCTGCCTTCTTGCTAATCCCACATTTGATGCAAATTGATGAACATATATATGTTAATGCTGTGGGAAATGACTAGGGCCGTAAACGAGCCGAGCCGAGTACTACTCGCTGCTCAAACTCGGCTCGATTAAATATTTATTTGCTCGAGCTCGACTCGACTCAAAATTAGCGAGCTCGAGTTCGACTCGTCAAATACTCGGTAACGAGGTATTCGAGCTCGAGATCGAGCCCGAATCATCAAAGACTAGATTATATTTAAATTTAGCTTGTCAACATGTTATTCAAACTCGAGCTCGACTCGTTACAGCTTGATACTTTACGAAAGTTCGATTTGCAGGCTCGCGAACATGCTCGACAACAAGCTTGATTAAATATGAGCCGAACATATTCGCGAGCCTATCGAGTCGAGTAACATTTAATAGTGGAGCTTCCTAATTTTTTTTTATTCCGCCAAATAAGAGTGAAATTTATTACTAATATTTATTAATTATAAAATTATATGGTTTGTTATTGGTCACATTTGCATGACAAAGAGCTAATTGGATATGGCCCTTTTTAGTTTTACCTATTTTGGCTACTTTATGGGCTATAAAATACAAAAATGCTCTAACATCTGCCCAGAATTTTGTCTACTTTGGGACAAAATAATGCGTCTGAACCAATTTTTTTAAGTAATTTTTTTTAGAGGATTACCAAACACTATACCACACAAAGGTGGTACCTCTACACCACACAAATGTAGGACTACTATACCGCACGCAGACGAGATCACTATACTACCAAACAAGGTGAGAATATACTACACCGCACGCAGGCGGGATTGAATTTTTTAATCCACAATAATTCCAACACCTGTTTCGTTACGTTACGCTATGCTATCGACACGTATATAAAAAGCTTAGATTTATAAGGAATTGTCATATACATCATCTGTTTTTCACGTCACTAAACTTCCTATTATGCCTTTAGATTACTCCAACTTCCTATGAGTCTGACTATTTAATAATTTAATAGAAAAATAATATTGAACTTCCCATTTTACCCTTTCCTCAATGCAAAAATTCTAATTCATTTTTCCATATAAATCGAAGGCAAAAAGGAATAAATTTACCCACTTTCTTGCTATACAATTTTTGACTACATCCATTCGACCAAATTCGAAATTCAATCAAGACAGAATGCAAAGAAAATAGACAAGTGATTGGTGAACTTAAAACCTTTCTACTACCATCACTTTGTCAAACAGCTTGAGCCGAGCTAACTTGAGCCCATTGAACTTAAGTGCTATTTAGCGAGGTCAAGGTTAGGCCAAGTCAAGGTCAGATCGGCCCAAAATTCAGTTGGGCCTCTAATTTTACAGCCCAAGGCCGTCCAATTTTGGGTCGGACCAATTTTTGACAGCTCTACCTGAACAAGTGACAAACAAGCAAACAAAAAAAAAAAAAATCACTGCATCTGGTTTCTACAATAATCTTCAAGTTGCTGAACATAATCCAATCTTGCAAATACATTTCTGTAACAAATGCTTGCCACCTCAAGTTTAGGCGGGAAAAATCAACGAATTTAAACGTTTTATTCTCCAACATATCTGTTACCTGTGAAGTTGTCTTGAACTCCATGAACTGCTTACAGGTGAAGATGGGAAGATGATCGTAGGCAACCTCAAGCTTTCCTCGACGTGGGGGTAGTCGACCATGTAGTGAAGGCCGCGGCTTTCATGGCGCGCTAGAGCGCTGCTCACAACCAGTTTGGCGCAGCAAAAAAGGTTCCTCATCTCACATGCCTCCAGCCCCACCATTGTAGGTTCCCAACCATGCTGGAATAGGTAAGTCTCCCATTCCAATTCCAGCTCTCCGATCCTCATCTCAGCAGTCTGTAGCCTCGTCGTTGATCTGACAATCCCCACGTACTTCCACATGATCGACTGCAGCACTCTCCTCACTTCCCTCGTCTTGAGAGAGATGTTGTTCAAAACAATCTTCCCGAGTGATTTTGGCATTGTAGGCCTTGACCAAGAATGTGAGGCCCCATGATCAACTCGTGAGCTCTTCATATGGTCGATTGAAGGTTGAACTGCCCTTCTAGCAAAGACGAGGGCCTCAAGCAGTGAGTTGCTAGCAAGCCGGTTTGCTCCGTGCAAGCCTGTGCACGCGACTTCACCAGCCACGAAGAGACCTCTAACATTGGTTTCCCCTTGGAGCCCAGCACGAACACCGCCACACATGTAGTGAGCTGCAGGAACGACGGGAATTGGTTGTCGGGTTATGTCTAAACCATGCTTGAGACACTCTGCTGCTATGTTGGGGAAGTGGGAGAGAATGCCTTCTTTAGGCTTGTGACTAATGTCGAGAAGCACATACTTCTCGTTGCGTTTCTTGAGCTGGTCGTCTATGCTTCTTGCTACAACGTCCCTTGGGGCAAGCTCTGCCCTCTCGTCGTACAAGGGCATGAACCTCTCCATGTCCAAGTTGTAGAGGATGCCTCCATCTCCTCTCACAGCTTCAGTTATCAAAAAGGCATTTTGCCGGGCCTCGTTCGGCTTAACTGGAAGCCCTTCATCAGCCAATGCAGTTGGGTGGAACTGCACAAACCTGGTAGTAAAGTAATGCATCATTGTTAGTTGATGACCAAAATTTTGGCAACTGAATCACAAATCCAGCCAGTAAAGATAGATCTTTCATGAACTAATAAAACTCTACATCTTCACTTAATAATCAAATAAAATTACTGCCTAACGATCAAGGACGAAAACTGCTTCATAACGCTTAACAAATTCATGCCTAACCATAAATTTTAATAAGCCCAGATAATCATTAAAGATTGTAGAATCATTTTACACATTCAAGTAGAAAAGATGTATTCATGAATGGGATCATGTTGGAATAGCTTACTCCATATTAGAAATTACAGCATCAGCTCGGTGAGCCATAGCAATTCCATCTCCAGTTGCAACCTATAAATACAGCGGAAACAATTTGCTTAATATTGTCTGCAAGTCGAGACAAATCCCAATCAACACAAATATTCCGCAACAAAGATGCGTGTAGAAAATTTGTTTTTTGTTCCTCTACTTATAGGTTTCCTAATGCGACAGAAAAGCTTAATGTTCATAGACACTTATGATGAGACAAGAGCATAACCAAAGAATGAAATGACTCAGGCTGAAGCTGCTTCCTATGTTGAATTTTCATCTAAACAATATTATATCCATGAAATTTTTGAAAGATAAAGAAGACAAAGTTTTACCTGGGGATTGGTAGTATTTGGATAGATATGTCCAGCACCTCCTGATGCAAGTAGGGTTACCTTCGACATGAATCTCACCACCTAAAAACAAAGATAGAAATCAAAAAATGGCATACAGACCTACATAAGCATGTCCCTACAAGTATCATTAAAGGAAAAAACTACAAAAATGATTTGAACCAAGAACCACTTTCCTTACCTCTTGTGTCTCTGCATTCAGAGTATCAACGCCGAGACAAACAGTGTCAGAACCATCCTGCAACCAAACAAGCATACATATGTTAGACAATGATACTAGAACCTTGAGTAACACTTAACATGGTATTACACATCCCTTCATACAAGAAATACATCATAGCATCCCTTCTAGAACATCTACTAGTGCCAAATCAATTGGAAGCGATGCCAAATTAGAATAAAATTATGCATATTTACATGCACAGTCAAGCACGAGAACAAATTACCTGAGAAGTCAGCAAATCTATTGCGAAATGATGTTCAAACACAAAGATGTTAGGATCTTTTCGTACTGCTTCCAAGAGAGCCCTCTCTATCTCCCTGCCGGTCATATCCGAAGCGTGTACAATCCTACGATGAGAATGCCCTCCCTCCCTTGCCAGGTGCAAATTCCCATCCTCTCCATGATCGAATGAAGCACCCATTGCAATCAATTCTCTGATTCTCTCAGGTCCTTCTGTACATACCACCTGTATGCATGATAAATCTAGTGAAAATATATCATAGTCATTGATTTACAACAGCCTAAATCTAAAAAGAAGCATAAACTATGACATGTATATATATGTACATAGCAGGATAAATTTGGAGATACAAAATTTGTAGCCTGGTATACGGTAAGGAGAACGACATTGTGTATACATGCAACATGCATAAAGAAAATTTTCAACATTATTAAAGCCAATAAAAGTAGAAAAGATGGATCATGAAAAAACATCATTTAATAACATACTCGAACAGTCTCCTCATCACATAGATAAGCGCCTGCAACAATTGTATCCTGCATGTGACTCTCCACTGAATCTGATGGGCACAACACAGCACTCACACCACCCTGTGCATATTGGGTGTTGCTCTCGTGTGGTTCAGCCTTGGTTATTATTGCAACAGTTCCAAGTTTCGCAACTTCAAGAGCATAACGAAGGCCAGCAACTCCACTTCCGATAACAGCAAAATCAAAATATTTAGTATGCCCCTCTCTCAGGTACGATCTGATCACTACTCTGCTTTGCTTGCAACCTTCCTTGATATGAGGATGGAAATAATGGATTTTGTTCATCCGCAAGCTTTTAGAGACCCCGTGACACCTGAGGTATGCATCATACAGTATCAGATGCAAATGTGAGTTAAAAGACCCAATTTCATATTTGTTTCCTTGCTTTTATCAAACAAAAGTCATAGAAACATTCAAATTATAGCAAGGTGATGAGAGTCCTCTTTCTCAAAAGCCATTTAAAAGTAAAATCCACCAATTATAATAGTTAATCAAAAACAAGAAGTGCCACACCCTGTAGATATATATATTGGTCAAATTGGTGACTAGGGCGAGCAAACAACAGAAACCGAATGAAATTGGAAAGTGTGTCCATAGAAGAAATATAACTGTATGGTGTTTGCCTTACACGAACATCAATATCAAAAACTGACCATAAACAAAGAATATTATTGATTATGAAAGAAGGAGAAAACTTCATAACCAACAGAAGTATCTCAACACATCTCACAGAATCATACCGTCAATTTTCAAACTTCTCATTGTTAAGAAGGGAGAAACCAGAGTAAAATCCCCAGATATTATCACAATAAAACGGCATAAATGGTATGACATACCAAGAAAGCTCCTTCTGCATGCACGACGGCACGGCTGTATTACGGACAGAATAAGCCTGTCTGCAGCCATTTCCCCTGAAAAAGGCCTCTTGAAAATGTAGCTGGCCGCTTCCTGAAGCTACACTTGTAGCCATTAAATATCCTGCTAAAAAAGAGATCCCAATTCACTATATCAGCTACAAACAAAAACAAACTTACTTGAAAAAAATTTGGCGACAAGATTTACAATTAATTAAGAAAACATTATTAGGATTTTAATTCAGGATAATGCTCCAGGTGATAGAATTATATGCCCAAAACTCATACAAATTGCCTACAACACTCTTATAACTCGAGTTTTTTTTCTCTGAATTTTACAATCTTGAGTGGATTAAACAGAGAATACACGAGAAGAATACCAGCACCCGAAAAAGTATAAAATAAATAGATTATCACATATATGTACAACACATAGATGAAAAGTACATACATATATACACATATATATACACACATATTTAGGGTGTGTGTCAGTGTTGGTTTACAGAAGAAGATGAAAAAACGTTAAAATTCAACATTCACAGAAAGCAGCAAAACTCGAAATCGTAAAGACACGTTTTCGAGTGAGCAGATGGCTAAATCACCCACACATCGAAAGCAGATATATTCCGTTCGAAATCCGAAATCTTATTTATAACATGCAGAATTGAAATAGAATTTTCCAAAAACAAATCCAGAAAATCGTGCATACAATTAATCTGCTGAGTCCGGAGCCGATGTGAACCAACGAAAAATGACGATGAGATTCGAGCTGTGCGCTTGAATTCCCCAGCTAATCAGTGAAGAATCCGGAGCAAGAAATCACGAATTCTGAATAATCTATGTATCTCGAATTCTCAATATCTTCACACGATCTGCGGACACATGCGTAGAAAGAGAGAAAAATGGAAATCGCAGCAGAGAAAAAAGTAAAAGTAGAGGGAAATGGAGAGGCCGACAGTTCCGAGGCGCAACAAGTCAACAACTGAGAGAGTGTGTGAGACAGTTCAGGATTGAAGAAGCATCGTTGAACTTCGCGCCATTAACCCCTACGCTTCTCACCTTCGCTACGCCGCTCTCTCTCCTCTCTCCTCTCTCTCTCTCTCCCCTTTTTATTTTTATTTTTTTATGTGATACTACTACCTTCTATTTATGGTTATTCTTTTTTTTCTCTTTTTCCTTTTTCCCGGTGAATTACGCATGTACTTTTGTAAATGATTATAAAAGGTGGTATCAAATATTGAAATATTATTATACATTTGAAACATAACAAAAACGATTAGTTGGATTTTTTTCAACTAAAAAAAAAAAAATTGGATTCCTTTTTAGGTATATAATATAGTGGCTTAGAGCTTGTAGTTGAATCATACACTAAGTGCGACTGTATGGATAATTTATTGGTGGAGTGAATATTTTTATAATCAATGAATCAAGTTCGAATCTTACAAATACTTTATAGGTTGAACATATGGAACCAAATTTTATAAATACGATTTATCTATTTTATATGATCTACATAAATTTTTCTAGTGCGATAATTTCAGGACATTACATGGTAACTGAATTTTCCATGTGCGCACCTTACACAAATTTAGGTTATTCTTGTCGTAAAAGATTCAATAAATACATTTACCATAAACACTAGCACGATTAATCCCACCAAAATATATATTCAGGTCACTAAATAAGAACTTGTTCCACGGTCACGAAAAATATGGTCACATATATATATATATATATATATATATATAGTTTTTTTTCTTTTTTTTTTCTAAATATGGATTTATTATTGGAGATGGCAAATTTGCCACGACCAATAAGTCGAAAGTTGTGGAAAAGAACGTGAAAGTGACATTAAAGAAGACCGTTGATTCGTTGAAAGGCCGAGAAGGCTAAAAAGACTTTATATTTGTTAGAACTACTAAAATCCTATTAAAATTAAAATTTGAGTTTCTCATCAAATATAAAAAAGTAATTCATCAAAAAAATATAAAAAATTAAAATTATTACTAGAAAAATTATTTATAATTGTAACACAAGTTTAGAATATAGCAATTACAACATCGTTATTGTACCTTTTTAATGACCGTGTTTTAAAACTGGATAAATATGAAAATTCTAATTATGGAAATATTACAAGTAGCTTTATGATATCTATTATAATTTAAAATAAGCTAATTGCAAGATTATTATATTGCCATGTTTAGGTAGAGCATATATTAAGGGAAGAGAAGCGAAGATTAAAAAAAAAAAAAATTCCTATCCTGAGTTATGTATTTGGCTGAATAATTGTAATAGCAAAAGTGTGTAGGGTCTTCTATTATGGAACCTGAATCTTTACCATCCTTTTTGTAGCCAATGTCATGCATGATTAAATTGATTGATGAATAATGTGATCATGTGACAGTGCTTAATGAATTTTTGGTCATTCAACATTTTTGTTAAGAGCATAAGCATTGGTGGACGGGTGTGGGTGGGCGGGTGGCGATGGCGCCCGGGTGGGGGCAGGCGGGGTGGGCGGGTGGGAAAGGGGCGCCATGTGGTGCGTTGTGATTGGGCAACAGTTTAACCGTTGCCTCAACGGCTAATTTCTTTTTTTTAATTTAAAATTATAATTTTTACCTATAAATTATACTACACCTTATTCCATTTATTTTCACCTCATTCTCTACATTTCTCTCTCAATTTCTTCTAAATTCTCTCTTCCACTTCTATCTTTGTTGCAATTTTCTTCGTCTCTCCATTGAATCATGTCGGGCGACGATCGTTTCCACAGAAAAATGGAGGAAAATAGGCGGCTCGCTCTCGAACCAACAAAATTATACGCAGAACTACTCAAAGCACGTGAGCGAGAAGAGGCCGAAGAAGAGAGACGACATAATCGCCCAAAGAGGACGTACGTGGAAAGAAACCGGGAGGACGCTGAAGTCCGCCTCCACACCGATTATTTTGCAGATCACCCAACGTACGGCCCAGATGTCTTTCGCCGTCGATTTGATCGAAGAAATGTGGGCACGATTCGGTCGGAATTAATGTATTTTTTTAATTTTTTTTATGTAATGTTTTTTTTTCAATTCAATAAAATTTGCATTTTAAAAATAATTGTTATTTAAATTATGAAAATAAAAATAAAATTGAAAAATAAAATTATTAAAAAATAAGAGTGCCCACCAATGTGAACAAAATTTATCTGCCCACCCTATCCCACTTTTATTAATATAATATTGGTGGGCACAACTTTTTTGTGCCCACCAATGTGGATGCTCTAAGTATTATGTGCTTGTTAGGACCGTGGCTTAATGTGTTTTTGGCTATTCAATATTTTTGTTAAACATTGAGTCCTTTTTAGAACATTTGGTGTATCTCAGATTTTCATGTCAGGAATTAATTAGTGATAATACCAGCCTTTTCTCAAATGTGATACATCTGTACGTGGAAATTGATCTATCTTGTGAGGTTAAGCTAATTTTTTTTTTTAATATCATTACAAATATTAAACTTACACACTCCGGCCCATCTAGGGTTTTAATGTGGCTGAGAGACGAGAGTACTCGAACTCTGACCTATTAACAGGCAACCACTCCACCACTAGGTCATCCCCACTGGGACGAGTTTAAGCTATTTATGTTGTTGTATACGTTTCTCAAGGATTTCTCTCTGGACTTTGAAAGAAGCCTTTTTTTTTTTGAATAACATTACAAATATTAATACTCACACACCCCACCTAGGGTTTTTTTGTGGCCGAGAGTACTCGAACCTCTGACCTATTGGTCAACATGCAACCACTCCACCACTAGGCCATCCTCACTGGGACTGAAAGAAGCCTTTTCTAGTGTATGCTTTCTGCACCAAGGTGTACCAATTTGCCAGAGTTGCAAAAGGTGCAAATGCTATTTTCTTGTAAATTTGGTAAAGAATTTGTGCGTTCTGCGTTGAACTTATGCCTGAATGTGATGTCAATCTACAGGCTACACAAATTATCCTCTTTTGCATTTCTAACGTTGAAAATGTCGCAAATTATGATGCGTCATTTAAACTAACGACACGTAATATGTCGTAGATTAGCATGCGTCACTACAATTAATGGCGCATCATGTGTCACTTATTATAAATGATAATTAATTCAGTGTTGCACAAAGTGTCGTATATGTTGCGACACAAATGAAAAATAGTGTCGTAAATTTGCTACATACCCCTTTTGCGACACAATTCATTATGACGCAGGAAATGTCACAAATTAGTTTTTGTGACATTAAAACAGTCATTAACCACACATTTTTCATATCGCAAAAGGTCAACTTTCTTGTAGTGTATGTAGCTCCGCCACTGGATATATATACACTAAAAACTAATACTAGCTAGTATTAAAATTATTGGTCGTCCAATGTTGATCACAATTCACAAGGATAAATCCATTCAATACCATAGCTGATCATTAATTAAGTCTGGTTTTGTTATTACTACTTAATTTTATGAGTTCAAAATTTTTTTAAGACATAAAGCTTTGACGTTTTGGAAAAGTATAATACTTTTTTTCGGACTTACAAGATTATGACATTAGCGTTTTAATCTCAGAGTCCGTAGAATACGTTTAGGCCCAATTTCATAATTATGGGCTATATAGGAATTTAAACAAGTACTATTTTCTAATATATGTATATAATTAAAAAAGTAATTTTTATATTTAGTATTTATTTACTGCAAGCCCGCTGAATATAATACTATTTGGACCAGACCTCTTTCAGTCAATGGTGGTGGATAATTGGAATTTGGGGACCCTTCAAATTGCCTTTTGAAGAAAAATGTAGCATTATTCTACTACTTTTTCCCCCAAAAAAATTGATATTTGCATCTTCCACTTTTTCCTTTATGTGATTATTACTACGCATCATCAAATTTCTATTGAAAATGAAAAAAAAAAAAATCAGATTTAACTAGTTTAAAAAGATTGACTAGGTGTTCGAAACCCAAAATAACAGTTTATCAACATGATTATTAACAATATAATTCAATAATACCATTATTAGCAATAAATCATAGGTAGAACACACGTTGGCAAATGATATTGAACACAAGTATAGAAGACAGCAATATTGTTATTTTAGCAAATTCTATTAGATAAAAATAATTACACTGATACATTATCTTATTTTCATATTCCTTAATATATACTCTCACCGTCTCGAGATAAGTGGCCACATTTCCTTATTGAATTATCCCGGAATAAGTGGTCACATTCTTTTAAAGAAAATACACTTCTCTCACAAAAAGTAGTGAGTTCCACTACTTTCTATCTTTTTACCCTTTAAACACCCTCTTCCTTAATATCCATGCCGAAAAAAATGTGGCCACTTATGGCGGGACGGAGGGAGTATATATTACAATGTTGGCACAGTGACGGAACACTAAGAGCAAGGAGAGGACTTAAACCCCTACTGGTTTTTTTAATCTTTTTAACAAAATCATCAGATTATCGGCATTATTTGTGAATCGTTGTTTGAAAGCGCTCATCACCAAATCGAATAATATCAAAATCTCGAAATTTAGAAATACAACTCTCACCTATAATTTTTTTTTCTTCTGCATATGGCCCCGACTACACATAATTATGATTTTTATTCCTTTCCAAAAAAATTCCGATTTCAAAAAAAAAAAAAGGATATTATCGAAATTCCTAAATACAAAAATAATACTAGTAATATTACATATCATATTTCACTATCAATAAAAACAAATGGGAGATCCCCGGGCCCACGGCCCAATCAAATTCAGTTATGGCGGCCCATGAAGAATCAAGGCCACCAATGCAAAAAGTTGAAAAGGAGTCAACAAATTATTGCAATTGGATGAATTTTAATTTTTGCTGCAAAAAGGTGGCCAATACTCATGATACCGTGGGCCCCCCACCCACAAATTCTTTTTGTTTATTAGTTGCTTCTTACACGCATCACTCATCATTATAATTTCTTCTTTTCTTCTCCACCTTGAAAAATAAAGGGTTTTAAAGTTGATTTTTGCTACCTTTCAAAACGAAAAATATGATAATTTGAGAGTTATGGTTCCTCATAAAATGAAGTGGCTCTGAAATAATTTTGTGTATTTATGGGTTCGTGATATTTTTTTATTTTGTTTTATAATGGTTTCTTCCAAAAGAGTTTTATAAGGAAAAAAAAGGCGAAAGAGAGAATAATATAGTTTTCATTTATATTTATGCCACTTTCGGTGGGTTGGCTAGTTGGTTTAACATGCAAGTTTGTGATCGACATGTTATAAATATAAAGAAAATATCTGACAATACGATTATAGATAGATAATTTATCTTTTCTATTATTTATGTATACATTGACCATGTTATGGTAGTAATTAAATGAGACCAAGAAATAATTTGATGAGGTTAATGGTTTGATAGATATCATGTATTCAATTTGTGAATTGTCCGTGGAAGATTAGTTCTTATGGAATTATTATATAGAAACTAGTAAGTAACCCGTCGAGACTCGACGGGAAATAACTTTATGTTTTAATTTATGTGTATACATTTTAAAAATAATTTTATATCTTTTTATAAGTTGTGATATTGTTCGCGTTAATTATTAATCAAACTTAGAAAATTAATTTTATTTAACGTATCTAAATTTATTATGATGAATGACAATGAATCGAGTATAGTCATTCATTGTGTATTTTTTTAAATCTAAATTTATTTAGAATTTTTCTACATGTTCGTCCTAATCTCGGTTAAAATAATGACTTTACTGTACATACGCGTCTCAAATCCGTTGAGTAATACTCGATAAAAATATGAACACTCCAAGTAAAATTAATGAAAATTAGTAAAAATCCTTCTTTCTATGTTATTTGAACCGTCTCGTTGCATGGTTTATGCTAAATTACTCGATAAAAATCTAAACAAAGTTAATATTAATTAAAATTTGTAAAAATTCTTCTTTTTAAGTATATTTGAACCGTCTCGTTGGTTCATGCTAAATCGATATCTCTAATCTTTGCCAAAATGCAGAAAAAAAATGTTTACATCTTCAAAGTAATATTAATTAAAATTAGTAAAAATCATTCTTTCTATATTATTTGAACCGTCTCGTTGGTTTATGCTAAATTACTCGATAAAAGTCTAAAAAAAGTTAATATTAATTAAAATTAGTAAAAATCCTTCTTTTTAAGTATATTTGAACCGTCTCGTTAGTTCATGTTAAATCGATATCTCTAATATTTGCCAAAATGCGGAAAAAAATATGTTTACATCTTCAAGTTTTTTGTTCTTTTCTTTAGCTACCTATCCCACATTTGATTCAATGTATATATAATCTAGAAAGTACTAATCGAAGTTTTTAGAAAAACATGAATGAAAAATGAAAAGGATTCAATGTATATATAATCTAGAAAGCACTAATCGAAGTTTTTAGAAAAATATGAATGAAAAATGAAAAGAATTCATATAGACATGTTGATTAAATATATTTATTTAGTCTTCATAGGGATTTTCATTTACAAATTTTAGATTATTATATATGAATTAAGAATGTATAAAATAATGATTTATAAGAATGCATTCCGAAATTGTTATTATTTTAATATGCATAATAGAAGAAATCAATTAAATAGAGGAAAAGATAAATATGAGATGTGATTAATAGATAAACATGTGATATTTCAAGAATATGAAATTAATAAAATTTTAATTAATAAAAATTAGAATATATATGAATTAAAATTAGACAAATTACCAGAATAAAGGAAAATCTGAACGGGGCACCGTGAAGGGGGCAACTTTATTTTCGTATTAGTAATAGATTCTTAAATATATAATAAATAGGAGTGCATGCAATTCCAATTATTTTGTACAACAATATCAAAATCAACAAGTAAAATTAAGTATCCATATCAATTATTGATTCAATTTATTACACGTCCCCAAATCATGATTACACGTCCTCGGTCCCCAAATCATCTTATTGACTTTAAAACATATTAACAATAATTTTTTTTGAAAAGATATTAACAATATAAGGATTTATGAAAAAATATCATGTTCTTTTTATGTAATTAATTAATAATCACAATTTTGACTGTGACATTAATCAATTAAATGAGATATTTTCAAAGTTATAATTATTTTTGAATATGTATCAATCAGTTTCTTAGGGCATAAGTTTACTTATTATTTTTTTACGAGTTGGCTTAGTGCACAAGATTTTTTAGTATAAAACACGCTTGATGACAAATACTTACATAAACTTCAAAACTTGTTCTCGTATTGGGAAAAGGTAAACTCGTTCTCCTAATTTTCTTATGCCATTTAATTAATTTTTCGGATTTTTTATTTTTTATTTTTAGAATCTATTCAATCTTTCATCTTTTGAAGTCCACTTTTCCTCAAAACCATTACTCCAGCCCAAACCTATACTAATGTCCAGCCCATATTCTAAGGATCCGACCCATGTGTAACTGCATCAATTCAATTTCAATTGCACAGTTGAAACACGTGTGAGAGAGAGAGAGAGAGAGAGAGAGAGAGAGAGAGAGGGGCCGGGGTGTGATATATGCGGGGTCCACTTATGACACGTGATGCAGATCTGATCCTAATCTGCTGACACGTGTCCAGGGTTGAAATAGTCGCAGCGAGGGCCGAGGGGTCGAGATATTCTCGCTTCCACAGTAACAAATCCCCCGCCATTTCCCTCCATTTCTCACTCTCTCTCATCACTCACAATTATACTCTCAATTCCATTTTGCTGAGAAAAAGTTGCAGTTCGCCGGAGATGGGGAATCTGCTGTCTTTCATGTCGCCGGCGCCACCGCCGCCGCCGATGGTTCTGGTCCCGCCGCTCTTCGATTTCCCTCCACTCGCCGCCCGTACGAGGTCCGAGTAGTTTTTTGTATTTTGCGTGCTCAATTTTTGTTTTTTCTATCTTGCATTTTTCTTTTCCTTTGTGAAAATTGAGACTAAACAGTTATTCCATGGCAAATGTAGAATGCTGGATTCGTCGTACAACATGCTATTTGGAAAGCTGGCCCTGAAATGCCTCTTCGAGGACTATTACGAAGAAGCAAGGCATTTCAGCACGAGAATTATGCTTAAGCCGATCGATGATCCGCATGTCGATTTGATTGCCACTGTATCCGTGATTTAATGGTTGAATTGCGTTTGATTATGTGATTAAATTTTTAATTGCTTTTTTTTTCTACTTAAGAGATTTCAGTGTACGAATCTAAATATGAGGAGTAGGAGGAATGCAGGTTGAATCCATGAGTGTTTCTTCATGTGACTAAGACGTATGATAGTTCTGAATCTCATATGAGTTCTATGATTTTTTTTCGAAAGGATAAATGTCTATTGAGTATAGGTCATTATTAGTGCACTCTTTAGTGATTATTCGGTGAAATGTGGTTGTTGATGACACTCAGAGTTAATCGGGCTAGCAAGGCGTCGAAATTCTCTTTAGCTACCTTCTGTGGCATATTAGCTGTTTCTTTATCAGTGAAGAATTGATTGTTCTGATAATTATTGTTTAGATTCTTTATCTTGTAGCTTTTCAGCTTTTGAAAGCTAAAAAATGGGATAATCAGTTACTTTAGGTTTGCAGTTTAGTGGAATGTCATGGATACAACATACTATGTGTTTTTAAGTGGATAAATGTTGCAGTTAGTTAGCTACTTGAAATAAAGGTTGCAATGTATAGTGTTCCTTAGCACGTTCAGGTTGCTGGTCCACTTGATCACAAGCCAGATGAGAAAATTGCAGGAAACGCACAGTTTCGCTGGCAAAGGTTTTGAAATCTTCTTAGACACATGCTTTAATTATTATTTCAATTCTTTCCTGATGACGTGCTAATAAAGGTCCACTGTTTCTTTCTAGTGATGTACTTGATCCTCACACATTTGTCGATCTCTCTGTTTCAAACTCAGAACCGTAAGAACCAATTCTTGTATGAAATCTTTTTATCTGCTTCCGAATTCAAAACAGCTGATATTTATGCTTTCTATTTGTTGTATATCCAGAACTCTAGTGATGAGATCCTGTGCATACCACCCCAAGTTCGGATTTGGAGCATTTGGCATCTTCCCACTTCTTTTAAAACAAAGGTTACTTTCGGATTTTCAATTCTACTAGTGATGCTACTAATCTATTGAGAAGTTGGTATATGCTTGTCCATTCGTCATATGTTTATGACATCTTCGATCAATCAGAAAATCTCCCGAAGATTATGGCATTATGGGTTTGAGATATGGCTCTTCAAATCTGTCCGTTGGAGCTACATTTGTCCCGTTTTCTGGTAAACCCACTTAATCGAATTATGGATGGCTCTGCATTATATATATAATCATTCTCTGGGATATATGTTTACAAATGCGAATAAGAGGAAATCTTTCAACTTAGTTGTTTCTTTCACAGCGGCTGATGAACTCCCCAAAACTGCATGGTTAGTAAGCAAGATGGGAAGGTTAACTGCTGGAGTGCAATACGAACCAACATGTATGTTAATTTTGGCAATAATACCTGTTTCCTTTCTATTTTAGAACTTTCGCAAAAACATTGATTACAAATTATTAAACTTGCAAACTACTTCAATCATTTGTTTTGATGCAGTACTGATTTTTCTATTACTTTCCTTGTGCCTCTGAATTACAAGTAACGTAAATAAACTCTCCTTTTTAGAGCTGAGCATGTTCTTTTTTATGGTTTCAATGAATGGTTGAAGAGGTAGACGTTCCTGTGAAATTAAGTTGCTTCTCTTCAAGGTATATTGAAAAAGAATAGTATTATTCTCTTGCCTATTCCTTGGAAGAGCACATATTTCCTTTCGGATATCTAATCATGCTTGTTCTGAGATATCTGGAAACACTTGGCTATTTATTTACAGTTTTTTGAATTTTATAGCTGTAGTTGATATGGTTTTTTAGGATTGTATATTTGATTAAGACTTTAAGTGTAGGTTAATAAATGTTTTCTGAGTCATCTTTGTTTGAAAAGAAGTAATGAAACTATGAAAATTAAAATGTTGTATATTACTGTCAAAGTTCATTTTCTACTGGTGATTCTATCACTTAAATTGTTTTCGATGTTCTGTAGCTGAAAGCAAAGATGGAGCTAGATACAAAAACTTAGCAAATTGGAGCTGTGCAGTGGGCTACGGGCTAGGATCAGGCAGTCCATTGAGCCCGTCATTCAACTTTGGACTTGAACTTGCTAAAAACTCTCAGGTTTCTTTTTATAGTTTTAGAGTTCCTGCTCAATTTCTCAGTCATTTTCTCCTTGGCAATCAATCTTTATCTTCTAAGTCAACTGATAAAACTTTTTCATTGGCTGAGCTTTGTTTTTGGATGCCATTAGAAAAGGATTGATAACCAGTAGAGGAAGTTACACTCTAACATGTTACATCAATATGAATTCTTAAGATGGGAGCTCAAAACAGAAGTGTAGACAAGCTGGTTTAGATGAAATAATATATAGATGCTATGTCTTGTCTAATAAATTTTAACTGGGCCTTATCCATTGGCACGACCATATAACAAATGCTGTGTGATGCTTTCAGTCATTAGTTGTCAATTCAATTCTTAAACAAATTTGAGATGTCTGATGGCTGATGCCAATTTATTTTCCAATTGTATATAACGATCTAATTTCCTAGTAAGTATTCATTTATCCAGTCTGGTAGCATGACAAGGATGATGGATGTTCGAGAAGATATCCAAACGCTTGCTTTTACACCCTCAGGGGAATATCTTGCACTTGCAGTCTTGCATTATCATGATATATGAATTAGTCTGAATATTCAGTTCAGGCATGTCATATCTACAATGTGATAATATTAGACACTCCCCTTCTTATAATGTCTTGTTATATATTGTCTAGGCTCCTACTTACAACTCTGTCTCTGTAAATCTTCTGCAGTTTATTGCTTCTTTCTACCAGCATGTGGTGGTCCAGAGACGGGTCTCTCTCTCTCTCTCTCTCTCTCTCTCTCTCTCTCTCTCACGCGCACACACACACACACACAGTCTTTTCATATGCTGTTATCTATCACAAATGATAAATTAATTTTGACTCTACTACTAGTTGACTTCATTGTGCATTATCCCTTACGATGTGTCACAAGGAATCGGTCATTCTATGCTTCATCAGTGACCTTTTGTACTAAATTCAAGTTGCATTTTAAGCAATATTGTTTTTCGTGACATGGTCTGAACAAAATTGTTTATTAATTTCAAATTTGGTCAAAGTTTTTTTAATCTGTACTGTTAATTGCAAAAGAACGTTTTCAATCCATCTTTTGATATAAAGGATAGAGTAGTTCTACATAAAAAATTATGCACGAGCTGTTTCAATATAAAAAAATTTATCTTTTCTTCTATAGCTATTTATTGAAACTATAGACACTATTCTTTAGACACAAATTTACCTATGTTTTTGAGGAATTATTTCAGTTCTGGAAGCACTAATCTCCATTCTCCAGAAGGTTTCTCTGAGAAACATACTCATACACTACCTGAAATTTTCTGGTTTATTCTATACGAGTCTGTTTTCTTGATGCATAATGTTTGAGACGGGGTTTACTAGCAAACAGATGATTTCGCGCAGGTTAAAAATCCATTCGAGCAAGATGAAGTAGTTGGAATCACAAATTACATTGACTTTGGTTTTGAGTTGCAGACAAGGTATTTCTACCTATTAGCTGTATACAGTTGCATATGAAAATTCATGTTTAAAGCCTTGTTGATAGCCCATGTAATAATGAAATAAATTAGTAATTAGTGTTCTTCCAATAATTTCTCTGAAGGGTCGATGATGTCCAATCAAACAATATCCATGATTCTAGTTTCCAAGTCGGTGCGTCTTGGCAAGCTAATAAGAACTTTTTATTAAAGGTAACACTCACAGCTAATATGTGTCTTATATTGTATATATTTTGTTAAATATTATGTTTACGACACATTACTTCGTTTTCTCAGGGGAAGGTGGGTCCTTTGAGCTCCTCAATAGCCTTGGCTTTTAAATCATGGTGGAAACCTTCTTTCACATTAAGCGTGTCAGGTACTGCTATAATTTTCTTCATGGTATTTTCAATCGGATTTTTTCCTGGTGATATTTCTACGAGATTCCATCCCATCTGACGCAAACACGAAGACACACACACACGCACACAAATGTGTGCACACATTTTTACATGCTATCGTTCTATTTGGTTGATGTCTGTAAGCCGGCACATAATCTCTGTTAAAATTAGTCACGTTCTCACCTCCTGCCACATACTGAGGTGAAAGCAATAATTATTAAATATACTCATTCCTCTTACGAACCCACAATCTGTTTGCATACAGCCGTTAGAGATCGCACCAAGAGGGAGACGGCCTTTGGTATCGGTATTCAGATCGAAAATATTCGGGAAGGAATGTAAGATCCACATACCCCTGTTACTACTCCCTTTCTGCATTATCCTAAAACTTCAATTATTTGAGTTTGTTTTCATTTATTTTTTTAATTATTTTTTATGACGACATGCAGCTATCAAAGGGCTGATCCCAATTTTGTGATGCTGACGCCGAGCAAGGAGCATCTAGCTGAAGGCATTCAGTGGAAAAGTGGGGAGAGACCAGTACTTGAGTCTGATGTTAATTCTGGCAATTTTGATGGCATGCCCAGGGAATTGAGACCTTTAAACAAAATGTTGTGATCGTGACTTAAGTCTCCCTCTTTAGGAATTTATATTTATTATACTACTTAGAGATTATATTTATTTCTTGATTTTCTTCTTGATGAGGAAACTTCTTTTTGTCCCCTGCTCTTTAAAGTTAAAACCTTCTTCTCTGGTTTCTGTATTTAGCACGTAAAATAGATAATGCCACTCTTTAATATATAGTAGTCTATTTGTTTTACACAAAAACTTGTGTGAGACGATCTCACGGTGAGATGGGGTTCAAATGTGATTGGACATGAGTTTGGAATTTTGGATTCCAAATTTTTGACTTGTTTCGCCGTGTGACTGTCTCGCACGAGACTCCCTCTGTTTACGCATATGTACCATGTACAGGTCCGATTGTGAATAGGGCCGTACACGCAGCGGCTGTTTATTGGGTGTTGGGTTCTCAATTCCGGTGGATGCTGTAAGTTTTGAAACTTTTAGCAGTTGGACTTTCTACTACTTTGTTTCAATGTTGTGAGCTACTAGGTATTTTGCAGTCAATTTAAAGAAAATAAATGAAACAATAAGTATTTTCTAAATTTTGATGATTTAAAAAAAAAATTGTATCTGATTTGGTGCAGAAAGATTCATTCTCAGATGGATCAAATTATGGTCCCATAATTTTCCTAATTTGTATAATTTTTTGTTATTTTTCCTAGTAAGCTGTGACTTGATTTACCTACTACTTAAGAAGCATCATGGAAATTTATCAATACTTTCCTAATTTGGTATCAATTCTGTTATTTTTCCTAGGAAGTTATAATTTGATTGGCCTACTACTGTAAGAGACATCATGGAATTATCCATATATTGATGGTGGAAATTTATCAATATATATATATAGTAAGGCACTCATAGAAATAGTCGTGGGAAATATGTTTGTCCATTTTGGTGAAATATTATTATATTAATCTCCAACACATAATTAAAAAAAAGGTTCTGGCACTCTTTTTTTCCCCAAAAAAGTAAGTTTATTAACTGCAGGTGATGGATACAGCGAAACCCCAAAACTCAGCAGAATTGGGCCTCAGCCAAATTTCCTAATAGAGCTTCCAGTGCAGAATTGTGGCCACATCTTTTACCTATCAAAAACAAGCCAAAAATAAACCCAAAAAAAAAACCCACAATAAATAAATACATAAAACCCAAAATCTCAACTCTTATTTCATAAACGAAATAAGGGCCATATCACATTATATATGGTACAACGAAAAAAGGAGTCTCCTCCTTTACATTTATTTATCAATATCATTATTCTCATATACGAGGAAGTAAAATACAGCTTGGATGATGATGAGAGAGAAATAGGGAAACTTTGTAATAGATTCAGTTCATACAGAGAGAGATGGCGATAGGCCGAATTCGAGCGACCACAGCTCAAAAGTTCCCTTCACAAAATCATAATGTCCTCCTTTTAGTGCGAGAGTCTTCTTCACCAATCCCTCTCTCACAAATGGGTACGAGAGGAGGTTTCCTAGAGACACGTTCACGGCTTCCTGTTCCGATTCCAACAACATAATATTTGTCACGATAAGTATCGATTATAGCGGCTGCGGATCGATATTAAAAAAAAAATATGTTGACGAGTGGAAATTAGAAAATGGTGAAAAAAATTTGGACCTTTTCACACGTGGCGCATTGATGGTCGAATGATAAGTCTTTGCAATCAGCCAGCACCTTGTTCTTGGCAGGTAATGCAATCTTCACCCAGTCCTCGATGAAATCACTGCAAATCATAACAAACATTACAAATTAAAAAATTAATTTTTTTTTAAAAATGATAAATTTACTCTTTTACCCCTACTTGCACAAAAAAATCGGACAACTAAAGAATTTTATAGTGAGGATTATGAGACTTATTCGAGAAATACGGAAGAAGTATAGTAACGATATGTATAGAGTGTGTTGCTAAAGTAAAATACGAGAGTGAAATACGACGACTTACGTGCCGGAGGTTCCATCACATGCGAAGGACATGACCCCCTTGATACCTCCACAGGCACTGTGCCCAATCACAACAATCTCCTTCACCTTCAGGTGCAGCACAGCATACTCAACAGCAGCTCCAACTCCAGAGTATTTGGTCTGAAATAAATAAATAAATAAATTAGAAATGGAAGAAATTAGAAAATGAATAATCACAAATATTAATCTTGTAATAAAATTAATCAAAAATAAAAGAAAATAAACCGCACCTGGTCGAATGGTGGGACCAGGTTAGCGACGTTGCGAACAACGAATGCTTCACCGGGTTGAAGGTCTAGCACGTGCGAGGGGCACACGCGCGAGTCTGAGCATGCGAAAACCATGTACTGCATATACGTACATAAAATTTTGCTTTTTTAATTAATCATCCAAAAAAAAAATAGACGAATAACACACAAATTCGTAAATTAAATTATACGAAACGAAACAATAAATAAATAAAAATAAGTATGCACCGTAGGACTCTGGCCTTTGGCGAGTTCGCCGTACAAAGCAGGATTTTTCCTGTATTTTTCAGAGCAATGAGATATTAGAAATTAATTATTACTCCCTCCGTCCTGTTGATCTTGG
Organism: Agastache rugosa; assembly: GCA_031470985.1. NCBI lineage: Eukaryota > Viridiplantae > Streptophyta > Magnoliopsida > Lamiales > Lamiaceae > Agastache > Agastache rugosa. Next base: position 425,996 of record CM062606.1, read on the forward strand.
TCTAGTTCTTTTGGGCACGGGTATTAAGAAGAAAGGTATTAAGTGTAAAAGTTTTATTGACTTATAGTATTTTTTATTGACTTTTCAATCCTACAGTGTTTTTATTGACTTTTGGGCTTAATTAATGTACTAATTTAGCCATAATTTAGTTCAAAAAAGGAAACATGCCAAGATGAGTGGGACGGCCCAAAAAGGAAAACAGGTCAAAGATGGGTGGGATGGAGGGGAGGGAGTATATTTTTGGCAAATTAATTCCTAGTATTTTATTTGAATATATATATATGAAGCTAGCTTGAACGCTTACTCGTATTTCTCTCTTTTGAAGGTGATGAATCCAGTTTTCAGCCTCTCGACGGACTCCGATGAAATGGCGGCTCCGCCGTCAGCAGTTTTCAGCTCCGCCGTTATTTCATCGATTTTCGCCGCCGCCACCGGTCCTAGTTCTCCATTCTCACTGCACATCACATCTTATTTTCTGAATTTCTCGTCTCGGATATATATATATATATATATATATATATATATATATATTTCTAAAATAGAATTTCTGGTAATTTTACATCATATATATATACAGCAGTAGAAATCCACTCATCAATTTTATTTTGAAACTATATAAGTCGAATTGTGTGTGTGTGTGTGTGTGTGTGTGTGTGTGAAGCAAACCTCAGAAGCTTCTGGAGAGCAACAATGGCTTCCTCGTACGAGTCCTTTCCCATATCTTCTTTCTGCAATTTTTTCAGCCGTATTAGGAAACTATAAATGAATATGAATTTTAGAGAAGAAATATGAGCGCTATTTATAGAAATTTTAAAACTAACATGAATATTGGAATATAATTTTGGTAGCTTAGCTAGCCAGTAAAACGCGTTGATTCATGCAATGATATACTAATGCGACAATATATATATACACACACATATAAGTAAGGTTGTTATATATATACTATATATAGAAAATTTTCGGTGTATATTAGCATATTAAATAACGCCACGTATAAAATTTTGTGCATGTACTAATTGGAACATTCTCGTGAACCAGTCACCTAACTTATTGCAAGTGGCATAGTTCTTGATCATAAATATAGAAATTAATATAAATTACATTTTAATTTGTAATATATATATATATACACATATATGAATGTATGTAAAATTAGTCAAACAAAGTCTTGCATTAGTATTAGTAAGCTTTACTATTCTAACATTGTAACACTGAGCCACGGACCACGTGTCACGCAACATATTAGTGAAGTTGAAATATTCTTGTGACAAAAAATCTCGAGCTATCATACTATAAAAAAACTCGTGCATATTAGTAAAGTTGAAATATATTTGTGACAGAAAATCAAGCAGCATTGTAAAGAGAGAGTACTATACCAAGAGTGGGTGGATGATGGGAGCCGGAGCCGCAAAGACGGGCTCGTTGCGGATGAGGCTAGGCGGAGAGGAGGCGGAGGAGTTGAGGCGAGCGGTGGCTACGGGGCGGAAGGCAACTCTAGAACGGGCGGAGGTGGCGGTGGTGAAGATTTGAGAGGCAAAGTTAACGGTCGACATTGTGTTATGGGGGGTGGATTTGAACGCCTTTATATTGAGAAAGGTGGAAAGAGTGTTTTAGAGAGAGAGAGATGGGGAAGAGAGAGAATGCATGCATGTAAATAAGTTGGATAATGAAAGGGAAAGGTGAGTGAACCACAGCTTCTCTATTACTCGCAGATTAGGTTTGGATGTTGGGTTTCAATTTTTGACCTCAAATTTCATCTTTCATTTTATTGAAAGATAGAATAGTTGAGAAATTTGGAAGGAAATAAATGCTTTGGATGAATTATTTTACTTCACTATAATTCCCTTTTTTATGAACTGCTAATTAATAATTGAACGCGAGTTTAATGGCCATTTTATATATTTATATTTATGTTTTAAATTTTGTATTTCAGTTTATCAATATAATGTCGGATATTTAAGTGCAAGAAAAATTCATTACCCAATTTATTGTCGAGCATAAGATTTATTATGCATTGAGGTAGAAGTTGTGAAACAACCCGTTTTTGTAAATATATAATTGCATATATAATTAATGGAATACGTAATTAACGATTACTCCCTCCGTTCTTTTATAAGTGTCTCTCACCGTCAAATTACACATACCAAGAAAATAAAGAAATTTACCTATGTAACCTTATTAATTACCATCATTAATGTATACATACAACTAAATAACAAATTACTAGAAGCATTAAATAAGGATAAAATTGGAAAAATGTCATTAATTTACTCTCAAATTTTGAAATAGAACACTTATATGGAAACAAAAAATTAAGCTAAATATGACATTTAAAAAAGAACGGAGGGAGTAGTATATAGTAATGCACGCATATAGAATTTTTTGTAGATTGTAGAATTAATTTCCAAATATAATATGTACGAGGTCCTGATAAAAGTCACTGATAGGAGTTTATATTTTGCAAATATGATCATAAAGAGAATTAATTGGCGTATGATAAATTTGATAAATTAAGAAAAAAAAATGTACAATTAATAATCTCCACATAACTGTCCAACACCAACCTAAAGGCGACACGTGTTAAGAGATATGTAGATGAATTTGTGGTGCACAAAATAATTTTGCAAATATAGAAAATCTTGGATATTATTATATATTATTTAGAATAAAATGTGGAAAAAAGAAAGAGTGAATGAATTATGGGGTGAAAGGATGATGAAAAGATAAGACCCTATCTCTAAAACTTGGCTGCAATGCCGCTCAACATCTCCACTTTATCTTTTGCTTTGGTGAAAGGTTTTTCCTATTAGGTGTGTTAGTCCGTTCGATTCCACTCGATTATATATTTTTATTTATTTTATCGATGTATATTCTAAATAACGTGATTACTGAGATGTACGTAATTAATAAAATATATGAAAGTATAAAACTGAATTCAGTTGTTGGATGTGAATAAAATGAATAGTATATATTTTGATAAATGAAATTTGAATACATAATGTATTTTGAATTTTGAAGCAATTAAGTTTGTACCTCATTATGCACTTATAAAGACTAATTATGTTGGATTTATTAAGTTATATAAAAACACTACTTTTGAAACATTATTGCTTTAGAATGCATAAGATTTAGCTCTTTAAAGAAGTTCGGATATATACTTTGTGTAAATAATAATGGACGAACAAAATGAAATAAAATTCGAGATTGAAGTAAGAGTATAATAGAGTATGCTCCCGACTTTAAATCTCACAGATCCAACATCTAAGTAGGAAAACTAATTAAATAGAAAGAATTAATTGATACTAACCCGTTATTCTGGTAATGACAACTTCTGAAAATGTTACCCAGTATATTAAGTTTTGAACACATTCTTCTTGAATAATAATATTTCATCTCGTATAATATTAATCCGAGGAGAAAATTAAATAATATTTGGAAGAAGAAAATAGAGTTAAAGTTTCTGCGGAATTGAAGGTTCAATTTTATAGTCTTGCTTTGTAAGGCGAGTTGTTCAAGTTATGTCAACATTCTTATGACATCCTTTCGACATTTTTATGTGTGGAATATTATTATTTAATATATATATATATATTCGTAATGTATAATATATTTGTTTGTATCATGATATATATAATATACTAGAGGAATGATATGCTGCTCATCTTCCGTGAGCACCTTTCGTGGGCACCGATTACCGTTCGTCCATATTAGCATCATTCTTTTTAATTTTTTTATTGATTTAGATTCTAATACCCTAAAAATTAATATTTGAATCATTAAATATACAAAATACATAAAAATCAAAGCACAATTTGTTCATTGTTCCTCTAACTTCAAATAAATGAATAATAAGACAAATCGAGCTTTAATTTTATGTATTTTTGTATATTTAATGATTCAAATATTAATTTTTAGGGTATTAGAATATAAATCAATAAAAAAATTAAAAAGAATGATGCTAATATGGACGAATTGACGAAAGCGATTACTACAAGGAATGCGATATCATTCCTTTAATATACTATATATTTCAACATGGTTTCTCTATTTTTTTTTATCTGCGGTGTATTAATAATTACGGGATACATACAATTACAAAAAAAAAAAAATGGAACCGGAATACCTCAAAAGTTTTCGTTAAATATACTTATTATAGTTTTGTTTGGTGATACTAAAAAATTAAGAAAATATGCGGCCCAATATCTAGTCGATTTTTTTATCGTTAAATAAATATTACTATTTACTTTATTATTAAAATCATCTTAAATATTGTTCAGTGCATTTTTTATTTAGTCTATGGTGCGACTTCTTTATGATCAACCTAACACAGGCATATTCCCTATGTACTGCCACAGACATCCTAAAAGCTATTTTCCTTCACAATCTTCAGATTCTCAGAAAATATCACCAAATTTTATTTTTATTTTGAAAATAAATATTACAAGAATTTATGATGACATAAAACTGTAAAAAATATAGTGGTGAATTGGGGTTTCGTTTCGAGTCCAGTTTTCAACTAAGCAATCTACGAAGTTGTATTAGTGTTCGTAACAAATTATTTTTATTTTGAGTTGTCAGCAGTCAATGTTTACTCGATCAAAAACATTACATTTTGAACGCAACGAAAGAAATAAAAAATGAAGCGTCAAATTGGTTGAGTGTCCTTAGATTCCCTAAAAAAGAAACAAAAATACCAAGAAAAATTACTCCCTCCATACTCAAATCAAGTGTCCTATTTTGAAATGAATCATATCTTCTAATAAGTGTCTTACTTCGAAATTTTATAAGTTATTTTGGAATTTCACAGAAAAACGATGTCAAATTTTTTTTATCTTAATCGTATCTTCAATGGGATTTTTTTTTTTAATAATTTGATTTTCCATTCAATAATTAGCGATAATTAAAATAAATTTATTAACTTCATTGGCATGTGAGTTTCGGCGGTAGAAGAGAAGGTAATATATCCGTAGGGATCATTAAGGATGCCAATTCAAATACGAGTTTTAACGGCAAGGGAGGAGAGAGAATAGCCTTGGGAATCATTGAGGACTATATCAGTTAATAATTCAGATATCTCATGAACGAAGAAATTCTATTCTACATGTACATGCATTACACCCACCTCTCACAAAGAAATATTTTAATAATATAATTTTATATTATTAAAATATTTCTATGTGAGAGGTGGGTGTAGTGCATGTACACTCTTAATAGAATTTCCTGAAATCAACGTAACATTTTTCCCTGAAAATAGTATTCAGATGAAACAAAACCAGATTCTTGAATATGAATATCGAAATTTGCATTGCAACATTACCAAAATAGAACAAATAATAGAATATATTTTTTTTCCTTGTAGTAATGATTAATTGTTGCTGGTATCTAAACTTCTTTGTACAGCAAGCTAAAGTTTCAAATTCTACATAACTCTCATTGCTGTAATACAACTTCCTATGTAATACATTCAATTCTATATAACTCGTATTACAGTAATACAACTTTCTATATCACCTTACTATCAACTTTCTAAAGTAACATGCATCATTCAAGTATGGCACATTTTCTTTACAATCACAATTTTGAAAAGTATGTGCAATTTTTTTGCTCATTCTTCCAATAAACGGATGTTTAAGGTACTACCAGGAAAAAAGAATGAGTGAATTGGTGATTTCCATCCATCATTTTGGGGCCAGCCTTATAGGACAAACACTGAAAGCAATGCATCGAGCTCCTTTTGCCAACATGAAGCGCTCGTTTTCAGTCAATGGCCTCTCTATGACTTTCACAATGTTTGCGTCCTGATACATAGCAGAGCCCGGATTCCATCAGTAGTTGATGAAAGATGGGAAACAGTAGTTGTGTTTTGTTACTTCAGTATGGTCACAAATTAGAGACTAAGGCAACAATCAAGAAGTCGGAGCTTTCAGTGTTCGGATGAATTTTTGCATTATGAAAGAACTAGCTTTAGAATTTACACTTTCTATTGTTGTTTTGAATTTGTCGTACCTTCTTTTGTGGTTGAATGGTAGGTCTCACGCTGGCAATGTCACCGACTATGATCACATTGTTAAGATTGCCACTCTCGTCCCTTTCGGTAGGTGAAGCCGTTGAGTGTCTCCAGTCCCCATTAGTTATGAATTTGTAGTAGTACCTGCCACAAGTAAATACTTAATAAGATGGTAGAAGTTCACTCCAACAAATTTCACGCAGCCATTCGAAATCCTAAACTAGATATTAACTTGGACACTAGATATTCAGAAAGAGTTTCCACGAGACGAGTTCCAAAGCTATGCATACTCCATGAGATGTATATTTCTACAGTATCTTTTTATGATAGAATTAGTAAATTTTATATTTGCCACATTACAGGTATTGGAGCTGGAAGAGAGCTCAGTAGTTTTCAAAGACAAAATAATTTCTAACACAAATATCTATGTGTGTATGAGTGTGTTTGTGTGTGTGTTTGATGCTCACAGCAAGAAAAATCCAGAAATCAATATTCGACAGCTCACTAACAAGCTCGAAGACCTTTAGTTAGGATTCTCACAAACAGAATTAACCACTTACTTCCCCTGAGGAAGTCTAATTTCAACTTCATGTCTGGGGCCACCTTTATGGGTCGCCTTGATTGGCTCTTTCCATTTCCCAGTGAAATCTCCGACCAGATATACTTCTTCTCCCTGAAATTAAAAAAAAAAAAAAAAGACAATTTCACGATCTAAAGAATGAGATTGTAGTGACTCAATGTAATCATATATACTATGAGTTATTAGTCCGTTGCACGTTGCACATTAGTTTATGCTCATCGATTTATTAGACAACAATAATCTACTCGCCTCATGTCCAATCCACACGAATGTCACCGCATGCGTGGCAGGTCCATCATGTGTGCCCTTTTGGACCATGGCTATGAGATCCCATGTTGCCCACGCAATTGCCGGTCTGCATAAAGCAATCTTATTTAATTCATATTACAGAATTAAAGCAAACATAACAAGATTGATTATCACAAAGAAAATACCTATCAGGTCTGCAGGAATGTAATCCAGTAACAAAATTGTAAGCTGCGTGAAGGGAAGTATCAGTCATCCAATGAAGGTATGCGATCACACAAGCAGGTGATCGGTCAAATCCAGTTGTGCAAGTGACATAAACACGGTGATTTTTTTTAAGTAAACGTAGCAGAAGGCCGACAGAGAAAGGCAATTTCTTTCTCATATCAAAAGAATCTGTATCCCTGAAATTGGATAAGAGTAGATAAAATATTATAAGAAAAAATCACAACAAATACAGGCTTAATCATTTTGTATCCAGTCAGCTACTACATCTCTCTTAAAAGCAAAGAAAATAGAATAATCTCTCGAGCTTTGTATTTATTAATTGCTAATCATGCCATGAAATACGACAAAGTAATCAACTTTTAAACTGCAATCACAAAAATGCAGCATTGATCAATTACACTTTCCTTGGAGAGTGACGTTGCCATTACCTTATTGGATAGCTAATCATTAAGATATTAGAGTTTTGGCACGACTCGTTTATTGAATTCGAATCAATTCCCCAATTGGCAGCTTCAGTTGTGCTCTGGAAATTTATTACAGCAGTGACTCCCTGATGCAGGCATTACAAACTATTTTAGGTGATAAATTGAACAAGAACGAGAAATGTTTTTTTATAGCAGCTGTAAATATACAAGTCCAATGAAAAGCAGAGAATAGAGAACTTGCAAAACCAAACAGTAACGGATAAGATTCAGGCGTGAGCTCTTACAATAGTGGCAGATAATGTCTCTACATCCTCTTTTGTTTGAATGCATGACCCAACATAAATTTGCTCTGTGATCTGCAACAATAAATTAAAAGTATCAGCACGATGAAGTTCACTTTCTGAGTCGATGAACTTAAGAACCGCTATTTAGCTAGAGAATCGTCACGGAATACACAGACTGATAGATTGAGAGCACGAAAGTAAGTTATGCTCCTGTAAATAACAAGTCATGTTTGGAGGGAAAAAAATATAATGTATTATTTAGAACTACAATAAAAACCAAAATAATCGACAATCTACAAGGTTATGATGACAAAACATAGGATTATGGCAATACAGTTTGGTATAACACGAAAACAAAGGTTCTTACGAGTTAACAGTTTGGTACGCGGCTTGCTTTTTTCTTGTGAGTATTTAGCACATAAAAGAATCTACAATAAAAATCCATAGGCCGAAGTACTTGCACATAGAAATATAGTCATTCTTTAGTAAGAGGCTTTCTTTCATGAACTTCAGAAGCTAACAGCAGAAATTTATGTATTTTAAGACACTATATAATGCCAATCCAAAGTATGATGAATAAAATTAGCTCAAAAGCACACCTTACTACAGCGCATACCAAGAGAATGATTATAATAGAGCTCCTCTTTTGAACGGTCCAATGCCTTCACATACTCTTCTAGTGGGAAGCTCCCATGCCCCCATTCGTCATTTTCAGACGACCCCTCAGTAAAAATGGCTACTAGAGGACTAAATGGTAGAGCAGGGCCATTCCACGACACTTGTGGCTGACCATTCTTGTTACGATCATTCAAATACTTCCAACCTCGGGTGGTTAAAAATCTCGGGCAAAATACTGCAAATCCAGAGTTCCCACTGCTCTCACTTGAATCCTCCAAACTTGATGCCCGTATACTTTTGTTCCAAGTGGCAATGGGAACACGGCCTCGATTAAACAAGATATCAGTATCGTCCACAAGATCGAGCTTATGGATTGGAAAAGGAGCGAATGGTCTCTCAAGGACAAGGCTACAAGCACCGGATTTCTCCTTTGCAAGACTACTCCTGCATACAGTTGGGTAGAATGAACTTAAATGGAAACTTATGATGAACTATTCCATTTAACATTAAAATTTTCCAAAAGCAAGAAAAATCTCACTGCCATTAGTCTAACATCATCATCATCATCATCATCATCATCATCATCATCATCATAATCATCATCATCGTATTTCATAGCAAAAGGTAGACATTCTTACTGTATATCACCGAAGTCCTTGATCTGAATAAGTTTCTCGTCAGACGATCCACTTGCCTTCTTCAGAGTATCCCCGACCATAATTATCCTCGATTTCTCAGCATTACCCTTCATCAAATTACTAAAACAACATCACTATCCTTCAAACAAATGTACGGTACTCACAAATCAGCCATCTCAAAACAGATCAAAGATAGCATTCCGGCACAATCAACCACACATTAATTCGGAAAAAAAATGCAAAATCGTTCTTATGCACGACAAAAATACACAACTCACGGCACGATCAACCACAAATTAATTCGGAAAAAAAATGCGAAATCAGTACCCCTTTCTGGAGCGCATGCACGAACACTTTGCCGTCAATCGATAGAGCGAAACGGATGCCGAGCGGCTTCTCCAGCGTCACCATGTACTCATTCAGATTCATCTTCTGCTCGGCGCACGGCGCGGTGAAAACGCTAGAACTCCTCCGCACCAGCAACCGCCACCTCCACCTCCTCGCCCGCGCTTCCGCATCGGACAAATCCAAGCCTCCTCCCAAAAATGATGAGCGGATCACAGCGGCACTGCTCCGCCGCGGCTTCCAACGAATCGGAGAAAATCCGGCGACGGCGAATTCCGACTGCTCGAAGCCTCTGCAATTCGACAAGTGCAGAGAACACATTTCTAGCAATCCACACGCAAATTCAAATCAACTACGGGAAATCTTCAGGCGAACAGACACATTCTTGAGCGCAGATACACACGCATGCGAATACGATTAAGCACAATTAGATTAGAGATTTGGTTATCGGAGGTGAGGTGAGTGGTGGAGTGAGAGAGCGTAATTCCACGTGATTACATCGAAATTTGTTACTTTTATTTTTTTGTTTTTGTTTTTTGGCCTTATTGCCACGTCAGCGCCCAAAATATCTTTCATACAACACCGGTATAGGAATCGGGTTGGATCCCGAATTTGATATTTTATTTTTTATTTCTTTAAGAACGAATTTTATTTTTTATTTATTTTTTAATTAACGTGGATGTCTTAATGAATTATTAAATAATTCTTAATTGTTCCTCTTTAATTAGAGTTTAGCAATGCATCCATAATTAGGATTTAGTAGTATTAAAGAGCTAATTGCAAAATTATATATATATTCTTTTAAGGGTTTAGTGATCCATTTTGATTATTTTTTTTTTGATTTTTTTGAGGAGATCCATTTTGACTTTTAATTGTATAGTATAGTTTTAGAAAATACTTACTCAATATTTTAATCATGTTCGTTCTATTATTTAGACCATTGTGATGGTATGAATGTACTAGGTAGACATGCATCAAATAATTTTTAAGACATTTTAATAAGGTAACTAACTTTTGATTGTATTTCAGTATTAACAATCTTTTCAACGTTTACCACAACATATAATATGGTAATGGACAAATTAAATGATGAGAAAAATTCAAGTACCAATACTCGATCTGATCCACTTAATTACCATACGTGAAGGGACAAATACAGACATTGACTTATAGACATAGACTATAGTTGAATAAATTATACTCCCTCTATTTTTTTTTAAGTGTTCTATTGAGAAAAATTACAAAAATCAAGGAAGCATGAGATATTACTATTATACCCATATTTATTATTTTCAAAGTCTAATAATTACATTTCCCAATAACTATTGTGAGGGTAAAATAGGAGTTTTGTCATTATTTTAATCTCAAATTTCGCAATAGAACACTTAAAAGGGAACAAGAATTTTTTCTCAATAGGACACTTATAAAAAAACAGATGGAGTATATAATTTAATAGATTCAATAATATTTCGAGATATGAAACGATTCAATTTTCATGTGTTTGGATCTAGTCCAATTCCAAGCCATCAATAAGGTAGCACTGCTTTCAAAACATCACTAATGGTGTCTTCAAATAATTTAATTATAATATTATTGATATGATGATGATAATAATAGTAATATATATAAATAATGAGTACATCTATCGATGTGTAACAGTATAAGCCCCAAATAATGTGATTAATATACAACTTACTAAAAGGACTAAAAGTCTAAAACTAAACATGACCTCAAAAACTGTCCTTAAAAGGACTAAAATTAAATGATTTATAACGTCAATATATTCCAAAAATGGTGTAGCATCGTTTTCAATTATGCAAATAATTTTGTCGAGGGGCATATACGGTATTATACAAACCTAATTCTTTATGCTCTTCACCAAAAATCTCAACTATCAATTCGGCGGCTTATATATATTCTCTTTTGAATAATTGAGAGAATGCAATATTCATCCTGATAATACTGATGTTTTATAAAAATTCAATGGTTTATTTACGAACTAAGATTTTTTATAGAAATAATATATACTGTACATTCAATTTACAATTTCGACAAGACCTTTAAATAATTGCAATTAAGGTTATCACCTTTGCATTGGTTACAAATTAAACACCTCCTATTTATTTTATGAGTGATGCTATTTAGCCATAATGTGGCTAGCCATAATTTGGCCGATTAAGTAAAAATAGATCAATTTTGTTAGATATTTGATTCATATAAAAAGTATAATTATACTCCATCCGTCCCGCCATAAGTGACCACATGTTTTGCTTTTTGTGAGACAAAAAGCAAAACATGTGGCCACTTATTATGAGACGGAGGTAGTATATTTTATGTTAGTGTTTATATTTTTGACTTAAATTCTATCTTTTTTTTTATATATTTTTTACTTAAATTCTATCTTGATTAGTGTAAATATGTTTCTTTTTTATTTTTTCGACAAAAAATTTTGTATTACCTTTATTATATCTATCGAGATTTATGTTACATCCAAATCCAAATATATCAAGATAAATTTGTATAAATTAAATATTGTAAATATTAGAAGCCATTTAGAACCAAAAAATTTAAATAAATCAATTTTTTTTGTTATTAAATGAAATTATGACTAGCCATAATGTGGCCACATAAATTTATTCTTATTTTATCATTGGAATTTGACGTGGCGGTATCCATTTTATGATGTAAACATATGTTGCCACGTATTTCGGTGATCGGGAAAAAGTGAGTCTTCAATGTAATAAATGAAACGATTCAAAAAATTGTATCGAAATTACAAATAGGACGAGGTGTTGTGTATTATTTTGTAATCATCCCTTACATTTATTCCAAAATTCAAACATTCTATTATTTGATTTACTTTTGATTTATTTACCACTACTATGCATGTATGCGGGGATCACTATTACACCAAATTCTCGATGTTGCTATTAGCGTTTAAACATCATTAAATAAGGTGTACTGTCGCCATTTTCACAAGTCATATACACCTCCCCACCTATTTTAATGGCCCCAAAAATTTGTTGAGTAGCTTTTAAAGCTTGATTTATAATATTTCAAAGCTAATAAATTTTTGATATAGATTTGTGGTACTATTTTGCGTTATTTTCCGTTATCTTGATATTATTATATTATTATTGTGATTATATTGTGACAATATTAAATGACATTGGTGTTGATATTAGATAAATTTATCTTAGGTAGGTAAGTTTGAAACTAGATCGAATGAGTAATTAATTGCTCAACTCCAAGATCTAAATAGACATGACGAATTCAACCATTCCTAAATATTTATCTGTATTATCTCAAAAAATATATATTTATTTGTATGATGTAAATATTAGCTCTTATAGTCTTATTATCTCACTTTAATATAAGCTATTAAAGTGAATGCCGAGATAAAATAGTTTAATAAGTATTTTTTAGGAAGATAAAATATTTTAATATTAAAATATTGAAAAATGGAAAATCGATTCTTCATTAAAAACTAACTAAACGGTAAAACCTGCCGCAAAAAGTGGACAGCTGTAGCCATATGCGTCCAACTTTTCCTTTTTTTTTAATTTATTTTGTAAGAAAACAAAATTAAAAGTAGTTTTTGAGTTATGTCAAATCTGCTCGATTATTCATAATATATGCGCCTTGCATGTGAAGGTTAATTTTTACTATATATTGTTTCTCCATAATAATTGGCATAAATTGGAAATATGCTATAAGATAGTGATATAATAAAAAAATAAAAATAAAAAAGTTAGAATTCATAGCATTAGTTAGAATCTTCTTTTTTTTTTGAGAGGGCATTTGTTAGAACTAATTTGAAACTAATACAAATCCAATACAGATGTATAATACTTCCCAACTAAAATTAAAAAATAAAAGAAAAAGAAGTAGAATGATTTTCACTTTAATTATCAATGTAGATGAATATACAGTTAATGTAAAATTGAAAAAAAATATATACTTATACATACAAAATTAAAATATCTGGAACATGTCGCAGCTAGATCAAATTGATCGTTTATCTTAGTCGAAATATATTGTACGTTAATCTGGAAAAAAAATTATAATTATAATTCCAGTCTTCTAGAAGTGTGGCAAACCTTTACCCAAAGCGTTGACGTTTATGAAGAACCCAACGAGATCTTGCCGGTATGGTAGATACGATTTCTTCCGATCAACTTCGTTAATCGCTCTGTTCCGTACATACAGCGCTTCGTGCGCCGAACGAACCACCGCCGCCGTTCCGGCGCTGGATCCGGATCCGGAGGCGCTGCCTCCTTTTCCCTTCAATTTCCTCGGAACTTCTGCCGGTATTTTCTCCTCCTTGTTCTTCGGCGTCAGAAAGACCAAACTCTCCTTCCCGTCGCTATTGCTTCGCCTCATCAAATCGCGAAACTTCCACCGCTTCGACGCAGATCCGGTCGATTTGCTCTTCTTACACCGGCTCGGCGACGGTAGATCAGACTCCTTCGGCCGCCAGACGCAGTACGTGCCGCTCGGAATATTCTCCAGATCGTCGACTTCCGACGACGAGCACGACGGGGGATTATCGCCGCCGCGATCTTCGAGGAGGAGCTTACTCAGCGGAACTTGAATACTCGATTCGCACCGACCGTCTCTGCCGCCGCCGTCGCGGAGCACGAGATCGCGGTTGAATACTGGAAAAATCGGTCCGAGCTGGCCGTCGTAGACGAATTCCTCCGCCGATAACTCCTTATCCTCGCGCACCAACGAGAATTCGAAATCTTCGTCGTCTTCGTTGTCGTCTCCGCTCTTCTCCGTCGCGATTTGATCGGCAATTTCGGCTAATCTATCGGATGAGTAGCTGTTAAAGCTAGGGCACGTATATGCATCTTCTCTGCTGTTTAGCCTGTTCTCCATTGCAGAAATATGTTATTACTATGTCTAAGATATGTATGTATAGTTTGTATATATGTATGACTGTATAAGCTTTTTGTATCTATATGAGAGAGAGAGAGAGTGATGGGGTAGACGATGGAGTCTGGTCGATTGGTTTCTTATATACGCGGGGTACGCGTTGCAGAAGGAATATCAATCAAATTAATAAATGAATATACACTTACCAATAACAAGTTACTTTTCTTGCGGAAAATTCCTATATTAGAATAATAATATTTTGAAAAGAAAATTCAATTATTTTTATTTTTTAAATAAATCATTCTGCATGCAAAAATACAAAATCCCCTATATAAGTATGAACCTCCTATATGGAGCCAATGCACAACCCTCTAAAGCGACAAAAAATTAAATAAGGATATTTTGGAATTTATATTGAATTTTTATTTTCTTTTACTTCGTTTCTTATGATTTTCCCAAATTTTATTTTAAAAATAAATAAATGAATCTAGAACACTAAGAAAAAGATTGGTAAGGAGGACTTGACTGAGACGTTTCGTTGATTATTTAATAACTAATTTTGTATTGATAGGATTTTATTCGTTAAAATGTGAGTCATGCCGAGTTGAGGCGGCGAGTTAGCATTTGCACGTGGGCTTCTAGAATTTTGATTAGATGAAAGATTAGGCCACCGAGTCTACTCAACTTTGATCATTCCCTTGTAATGAACTCAGTTTCATTTTCTTTATTTTCTCTGTTTTCTTTTTTACTTTAATCACGTCTATTACTATATTAAAGCAGAATAATTACAATGTTTTTTTCCCGCTCATTCATGTACTTTTCCCTCCCATTCTGCATGCCCCATGCACACTTCCCGTCTAGTCCAATAGTTTCAATGTTTACTTACTCAAAATGACCATTCATCCGCTAAAAAAAATGATCATTCATTTTGCTGTAAAGTTGCTTATTATTTTGACATTATATATATAACTTTGTAATTCTCTCAAAGAAAATTGTTTATTACTATATTACAATTTTTTGGTAAAATATATTATTTGGTGATACTTTATTTTTTAAATTTGTATGGATGAGTTTCTTAACTTGAAATCTTAAATCTTAATATTCAACATAAGTATTATATATATATAATATAATTGTATTAATAATCAAGTAAAAAATAATTGTAGTAATAATACTAATGAACGTAATTATATAATTTTGGAGAATCATTTAGAATATAAATATATATTGAAATATGTATTAATTTTTTTGATACTACGAATTAAAACACTCATTATCACACAGCGCAGCGCAACGCGCGCGGGTAAATCTAGTTTTATGTTAAACCCCAACAAACTAACGACGTTTGATTATATTCACAAAATATAATACCGATAATGCGGGTTTTCATGATTCTTAAAATGAATATTCCCGTGCTCAGCGTACATAGTTTAGTTAATCTCAAAATTGAGTGTTGACACTGGAAGAAAGTCGAGTTTTTGTGGCATGCAAAATATGTCGCTAACGATTTTTTTTTTTAATTTTTGCAAAAGTTTATAATTGCAACATTTAATTGTACGTCATATATAGGAGTATTGTGTTGCAAAAAAGACGGATCTTTTAATTTTTTTTTTTAGAAAATATCACTTCATTAAAAAATCAACACTAGATTTCTAGTTTTGCACGTCAAAATCCTGTGTGAATCTATTTTAGCATTGAATACACATTTACACACGAGACTTCTACGAGCAAAATAAAAAATATCAAGAATCTTGATTCACCAATATTTTTTTAATGTAACTATTTCTTTGGAGACCCTTTGGAAATAAATATACTACTATATATATGTTTGATTTAAGTTTACACAATATTCTAATTAACAAAAAGTTAATAACTTGTGTATGCATCCATGATTGTCCAAAGTCATGGTCACCTATTCAATTCCTATTGACTATGTTAAACCCAGCCGCCTTCGAGAATAAAGTTTGGCAAATTGCATGAAAAAATACTCATGAGAAAATCCACTGAAATCTATAGTTTAGGCCGTAATGAATAAATACAAAGAATTTAATATTGGAAAAATAGCACCCTTTCTAGAAAGATAAATCAATAAAATTAAATACACAAAATTATAACAACAGCCACACGATACTTCTAGAACATCTCAACTTACGTGTTGCCGTAAAATACGTCATGTGTTGCATAAGATAAGTTTCGTATTTCAATCTCGTATTGTATGTTATGTTTTCATTATACAATACACGATAATATATTTATTAGATCGGTGTTATATTATTGAATTTTTAGAAATACATATATATTTGGCGCGTATTAGTAGAATGAAACAATACGTATAAAAAGAGTTATAAAACGGTCGTACACACTGAAACCGATACGAAAAATAAAGTCGATACCTCACCAAAATTACAAGTTAGAAATTATATCGTTGCCCTTTTAAGATCGATTTACTTAACACTTATTATATATACATATATATAGTGCATGTATTTGAGACCTTAATTTAAGGAACGCATATCTTTTGAATGCTTGTCGACCACAAAATTGAAGAATTAAATGTCGCATTTTAAATATATTGTGCAAATATATAGTTTAGATTGAAGTGTAACTTTGTAAGGAGAATATCTGGTATTTTATTCTATGAATGGACAAAGTAATCATTACATTTAATATTTATTCCATTAATTGAAAATTTTATCAAATAGTCAACCTACTCAAATCATAACGGATGATTGAAAAATTAAAATAATATTTACTCTTTTTCTACACACAGAATTTTTTCTGCTCACGACTTTTTTTATTTTTTTTCCAATTTTTGGAAAAAGTAATTTCATACGAAATCAAGAAAGTGATAATTTAACTAACTAGTACTAGTTTAGTAGGAGATCAATAAAGTTGTCAGCGTCTGCAAACAAAAGGCTGGAGCTTGGGGAACAAGAACAATAGTAGTATAATTTAATTATTTACCTGTTTAATTTGTTTTCTAGAAAAACTATTATTATATTCATAACTTGTTTGACATGCAACGAATCAAATCAAATTAAATAATATATATATTTGTTTATTATTTAAGTCGTAAAATAGACAAAATTAGGGGACAAACTTCAGCTCAACGGAACTTGAGGGATCGGGGGATCCCATAACCGGCATGCAATATGGGGAAATATTTTATTATTAATAAGAAAATAATTTAATACTCCCTCCGTCTCATTCTTGTCTCATTTTTTTTTGCACGAGTATTAAGAAGAATGATGTTTTAAAGGGTAAAAAAATAGAAAATGGTAGATCCCACAACAACTTTTTGTGAGAGAATCATATTTCCTTATATGGAAACATAACAAGAATAACGGGACAGCCTTAAAAGGAATACAATATAAGAATAACGGGACGGAGGGAGTAGTACATATGTTTTTAATTTAAGGAACCAATAATTAGTATTTGATGGGAAGTCTAGGGATGCAATCGTTCTATTCTAATAATTATTAAAACGATTACGCATTCGAAGCATTCCTTAATTTTAGGTATTTCATGGCGCTCTCTCCATTCACTATTCATATTTATCTTAAATCCTCATTTTAAATATTTTTTATTCATATAGTATTCCATATACTTAAAACATCCATAAATATATACGGCATTAAAAATCTTCCGAAAATTATAAAACATGTATATATATATATTTTCCTATAATAGCCATTTTTGTATAAATTCATTATATAAAGAAAATTGCAAAACGGGTATATATTTTCCTAGAATAGCCATTTTTGTATAAATTTATTATCTAAATTATAGTGTGTGTATATATATAATATTTATATTTTTATATTTTTCTTATTAAAGTTTTTCTCCATACATAATTAATTTGCAAATACATCAATCGCTACAAATGACAATTAATTTGATTTTCGTGAGACTTTATTATATTATATATCCCTATCTCTTTGGGTTTTTTTGAGTATTATAATACGAATTTGAGACAAAAAAGTATAGTAAAATTAATTTTTATACGGGTTTGAGACATCTACGTATATATAAATCCTAAATTAGCTTATTGGTCAATCTTTATATTATTTATCTTAAATTCTCATTTTGAGCATTTTTTAATATATTCTATTATTATATCTATATCTATATATATTATTAAAATGGTTACGGATTCGAGCTATCTCCTTAATTTGAGGTCCTACGTGACGCGTCCTCCATTCACTATTCTTATTTATCTTAAATCTTCATTTTGAACATTTTTTTTTTCTCATATTAAATGTTTAATGTTTTAAAAACTACCGTATTAATGAATAGAATGAAATATTCTTTCGGTATCTCTCATAGATTACAATTATGATTACAGAATACGGTTCATAAACTTCCATAATATTTTCCCTCTTTTGGTTCATTAATTAATATGGAAAAGAAGAATGAAGGAAATTTGAGTTAATTAGCTTATTGAAGAAAATAACATAATATTTATTACTTTGGTATTTTCTCGTAGATAAAATATGGCCTTATCCCGCATTGCTTTTTAATAAACCTCCATTATTGGAGAACCTATATAAATACTAGAAATTAATGTGTTTCCCATCTCGCAATTGTTTTGCACAATCAGTTTAATTTGGCCAATTAATTAGTTGGCCAAATAAATAATTTTATTAGTTGAAAATTTTAAGTTGGCCAAATTATTAGGCTATCAATATTAATTTCTTGATTTGACAAATTATTAAATTGGCATAAATATAAGAAAATTAATATAGTAGTACTTTGCAATTCTAAATATTTTCACTTCAAATACACCAGATTGAATATAGTAGTATAATTTTACTATATAGGTATGAAGGTGTAAAAATATAAATTTAATAGTGTGGAACAACCGAGGCCAAAATTTAAAAATTGTTTAGCTTCTTGATAAACAAGTTTGATTTGCTTGCTCTTTTATGTTAAATTTTATAATTTACCGATTCCAATTTATCTAAAATCGTATGTCTCACATTGTTTTTTAATGAGATTCCACCCATTATAAAATATAATTAAATATTTATCCTATCTTACATCACATTTCAATAAGACTACGTCCATTTGAGAATCAATTTAATTTCACCAATTATTCTTGAGTTGGCCAAGTAAATAGCTATATTTTTATTGGAAATTTAATTCATATTATTAATTTGGTCACTTATTAAGTGTCAAAATTTTTTTTATTATATTTTCTAACAATAAATATTGAGACAAATAATCATATATTGTAACAAATGGAAAGTGGGAGTTATCTCTTTGACGTCGGCAATTTGGCACTCTCGAAACAAATGAATTTTTGAAGATTTGGCTTTTTCTCAATATCCTATGATCCCATTGACTAAATCGGGGCTTATCAAGATTGGCTCTACTTTTAAGTTGGGAAGCATGAATAATAGTATGGAGGAGCTGTTGATTTTTTGTTTTATTAACTGTCGCGGCCTCCTCCTCGATTCATGGAGGTCTCATGGTGGCCGCCGCCTCCCGCTTGGATAAAGGCAAACACAAACGTGGCTATTATGGGAGCGTCGGTTAATTAGCAAGTATTACTATATGGGATGAAAATGGATAGAAAAATATTTACTTATTAATCGGATTTGAAATATGTACAATTATATATTTTAAACATGTTCAGGTGGGTGAATTCTAACCTCATCATCTTGGTTCATTGTTGACCTCTACTGAGGTTGACGATTGAGGGTGATTGAACGCTAAACTTATTATTTCGATTAAATAATAAAAGAAACTGACGATTTTCTTGAATTTAATTAAAAATTAAAGATTTCCACTTCAAAAGAAAAATTCGTAAAAATACCAAGTATATTGCATCTAATAATTTTATTAAATAATATAAAATTCCGTCGATTTTCGGGGCTATACACTAGTTAATTTTAAAAGTTAAAAATATATACTATACCTAATTATTTTATATAGTCGGTAAAGCTAATAAAATTTCGATGTATGATGA
The DNA here is from genome assembly GCA_031470985.1 of Agastache rugosa. Taxonomy (NCBI): domain Eukaryota; kingdom Viridiplantae; phylum Streptophyta; class Magnoliopsida; order Lamiales; family Lamiaceae; genus Agastache; species Agastache rugosa. The sequence goes on from CM062606.1 coordinate 446,219, forward strand.
TTCAAATTTTAGAAAAAAATGAGTGCCCTGAATTGAATAACTCAACAATCGCAAATCGGTATACATAATCTCTCTCCAGTCCATCCCAAAAGCAAGCAATGGCAATGGAGGAAAAGAATGACGATGTAAAACGCGCTTCTACCGGTGATACTTGTGAATCCAATTTTCGTGATGGTTCGTATGAAGTTAAACAACGCGATTCTGGTGATTTGGATGAGAAATTCATCGCGAACAGACCTGGTAATACATTTGTAATGAATTCTCTCTCTCTCTCTCTCTCTCTCTCTCTCTCTCTCTCTCTCTCTACGTAGTGGAATTGGGTTTGGCTAGGGTTTGAATTGTTGTTGTGTTGGTGATCGTATTTTGTCAATGAATACAAGGGAGAGATAATAACTTCTTTTTTTTCGTTTTTTTTTTTGAGAAATTACTGTCCATTTTATTTTATTTTTCTTTAATGTATCCCAAAACGCTGTTTGAAGATCCTGCTGAACGTGAACGTGAGCGTGAGAAGGTAATTCTGTAAAATTATTACTACCCCATTCATTCTGCACCTTGCGCTATATATTTATATATATCGAATAATACTGTATTATTCTGAACCAGGTTGTGTTTGAAGCTTACAAAGTGGCCACGGGAAAAAATATTTCGAACTTCATACAAGTCCTTAGCAATTCCCTGGGGCTCAAGTAATAATTTAAAAATTAATTATTTGTTCTTCACATTGTTTTAATTAACTATTTATCAAGATCATATGATCATGTTAATTATGTTTTTGTATGATGTAGTTCTATTTCCGAGCAGCTGGAGGGGAAAAAAACACCTAACGTGGACAAAGAGCCTCTTACTATAAAACACACGTATTTTGCTGGGTCTGAGGGTATGTATCATATTCATATATATGATTGTTGGTAGTTTATAAAGCAATCTCGTCTCTTTCTCTCACATTGACTCGATATATATATATAGAGCCTCGTGCAGCGTCTCTCTCTCTCTCTCCCCAGTCCATCCAAAAGAAGCGAGCAATGGAGGAAAGTGAGCATGTAGTGAAACACGCTTATTATCGTTGTACATTTGAATCCTCCTCTTGTGGTACCATTGATGCTGTAGGACGCGATTGTGGCGATTATATTGAAATTAAGCTCTACAAGGGACTCATCCTGAACAACCCTGGTTGGATTATAGCTGCTGTTGGTGGTAATTAGTAGTTTAGTTTCTCCATTAATTTCTTCTTAATTATATATGCATGCATGCCTGTTTCTTTCTTTGCCTAGGGTTTGAATAGGGACTTCATTCTATTTAATTTGATTTGAATACTAGAAAATAGCACTTCTCAATCCTCCTCCAATCCTTGATGTTGTGTATTTTGTCAATCGAAATAAACAATAGTGAACTCATACCCAATTTTCCATTTTCTCAATTAATCAGTTTTGAATTGTACTAATTTAGCAATGTACATACATGGTTATAATTTTTGTAGGGATCCCAGATGAGCTGAAAATTGAGAATGGGTTATCATTCTCGTATCCATGGCCCACTATCAAGATTCACAAAGATCCTGCTGCACATCAGCTTGTAACTATCTTAATTTCTTACTATCTCCATTCATTCTATAACACACACACACACACACATATATATATATATACCCCTATCTAATAAGATGGGATTATTCTGAAAATCAATCTTAACCAGGTTTATTTTTATACTTAGGACGAAGCCATGGGAATGGGTAATTTATAAATCAACCTTTTCATTTTGCTTAAATCACTTCATATATATCATTATATTAAAATTAATTATGTTTTTATGTGCTTCAGTTCGATTTCCGATCATTTGGAATTGGAGAAGGAGGAGGCACATAACAAATACCACGAATCTCTTGCTATGATAGAAGTTAATGCAGCTCGGTCTCCAGATATGAATAATATTCATATATATGTATATGTGTGTGTGTGTGTGTGTGTGTGTGTGTGTGTGTGTGTGTGTGTGTCTCTCTCACTCTCTCACTCTCTCACATGGCTAATGTGTGTATATGGAAGATATGTTTGAATTCACAAGGGAAGGTGTGATCGACGGCTATTCCATTTGTTCTATTAAAGGCTGTCAAGGTGATGGTACTGTTAAAATGTTACAACGTGATTGTGGAGATCATGTTGAACTTTTGTTATACGATGGAGTTATCGTCAACAAACCTCGAATTGTCATTGCTGCTGGGGGTAATTCATCATACTTTACTAATGATTAATTCTCCATTATTTCAGTTATTAACATCATTTCTTGTTACATACTCATGGCTCTCTCTCTCTCTCTAGGTAGTGGACTTGGGGGGTTAAAGTGTGATACAAAATTGAATCTTGTTTGTCTTAGGGTTTGAATAGCTAGCTATGGAATTCATTCAAGTTTATTTGATTTGAATGCAAAATAGTACTACATTATCTAAACCTTGCTGCTTTTGTAGTGGTGGTGGTGATCGAATTTTGTCAATCTAAAAAAGAGATCATCCCTGAAAATTATTTTATTTAATTAGTTTGAAATCGAATTAAAATAACAATAATATGGTTATTAATTATATGTGTTAGGGATCCCAAATGAGCTGAAGATTAATGGTGGGATATCAGTGTCGTAGGGTCCCACTATGAAGGTTCGCAAAGACCTGCTTTTTGATCCTGCTCGACGTCGGAAGGTAATTAATTCTCTTAATTTCTATTTACTACTACTGTTATATATAATTACCCTACCTAATAAAGATTTGATTATTCTTAAAATCAATCTTAACCAGGCTATGCGTGATGCTTTCATGGAAGTCTTTGGACCAGATGCCTATAAAAAAAACATTTGTCAAGCCTATAAAAAAGCCCGGCTCAGGTAAATCCTAAAAATTAATGGATTAATCTTATTTCTTCTTCTCTAATTCTTGATCACATTGTTTTAATTAGTTAGTTATCAAGATCATTTACATATCACGTTAATAAATAATGTTTTTGGGTAATAGTTCGAGTTCGGTTTCTGAGCAATCGGAGAACATGGACCAACAGCCTCTTGCTATGATAGAAGTGAGTTTAGCGTCGTCTCCTCAAGGTATGCAGATTCATATGTAAATATATACTCCCTCCTTCCCGTGATAAGTGACCACATTTCCTTTTTGGGTTGCCCCGAGATAAGTGATCACTTTCCTTATAAGGAAATATGCTTCTCTTACAAAAAGTTATGGGCCCCACCACTTTCTATCTTTTTATCCTTTAAACACTCTTTCTTCTTAATTCCCGTGCCGAAAAGAATGTAGCCACTTATGGTGGGACGGAGAGAGTATTTAATACTTGTTTATTATGCAATTGCATGATTTTTATATTTATATGTGTGGTTTTTGTCACAACATTTCAGGAACTCGATCTTCTTCTGAGGAGCTCAACAAGGACATGGAAAAATGATTTATTACCGTGTTTGCTTTGCTATCAATATTTAGTATAAAAATATGTCTTGAAAGGTCAAACTTTCAAGTAGAAGCTACCTCATATTACTGCGTATCGATATTTAATATTCGTGGTAGTATTTTTAACCGTGATAATTAATTCTGTTAGCTTACATGTAAATCAGCCTAATTACTGCGTATCGATATTTAATATCTGTGGTAGTATTTTTAACCGTGATAATTAATTATGTAAATCAGCCTAATTATAAGATATTGCTGTAATTCCGAGTCAAGTCTTGAAAATTCAGTAATGTTCTTTTGCAGAGAATTAATATATTTACTAATTAATTCCCTAAACAAAACTTTATTGGTTTTCATTTGATTAAATATATTTTTCTAGAAGAAGATGTTATTGGAGTATGGAGCCTGGAAGGAAGTGAATCCTACCATGATTCTGGCGATCCAACTTGGGCTGCCGTACAAGTATTTTTGGGCTCTATGCGGTTTCCTAGTTTTACTAGGATTATGGCTCAATTGTTTGCTATATATATAGTTGTTCTCTCATTGTAAATTGTATCCGAAAATATAGTGAAAATCCCTGGCTTGGCATCGCCCCCAGACGTAGATACACATCGTATCGAACTGGGTAAACAATTCTTGTGTTTTTTATTTCGTGATTGTGTGTTTATTTCCTAAGAGAGGTAACAGCCAACCGATTAATATCTGACGTATTTTTGTTTGAGGAGAATTTGTTTTGGTCGTAAGTCACAATTAACCCAATATCTAACTATGTGCTTCAGTTGGCACCTATATTTGTAAAATTACCAGACTTGTGCCTGATTTTTGAGGGAAAAAGTAATCCATTAAACTTATGAACAAACACATGGATTATGAGAAAGAACCTCGACAGAACTCTATGTTATTCCAAACATTTATATATATATATATATATATATATATATATATATATATATATATATATATATATATAAAAGTAAAACCAAAACAAGATTTTTTTTCCCGCGTAAACTTGCTACAGCCGTTTGGACTACCTTTTTTTTTCTTCTTTTTTTTGTTTTTTTAAGTCTGCTTATTTCAACTGAGTAGCTTTATTTTGCTTGGGAACTTCAAAAGACTATTTCTGGACTCTAGAGAGTAATGTCGGCCAATGGATGAATTGTTTCATTAAAATGAAAAAAATTAGTGTTTCAAGAATGATGTTTCAATTGAAATTTCAACCTTTACATTTTCGAGCCATTAGTTATTCCACATTATATAACAACCACCTTGATAGAGATACAGAGTCTCACATTATTTGATACATTTCATAATTCTTTTTTTCATTTTTTTCAGAAGCACAATATCGAGTGTGTGCTTTTCCTCTTTATATATTGTTTTGTCGGTGTTTACAGTCGTATTTTTTCTATATATTGGTGATATTGAAGAAGAAATGGCAGAAAACACAAAGGCCGTTTCCATGTTTGCAAATCAAGTATGTGCGACGCAACCGAATTTTTTTTTTTTCATCTAGATTTTCGTTAGATTTGGTCTATTTTTTTTGTTTTAAGACAATTATTTTTTAAAAAATTTAGTGCTCAAATAGGCCAATACAAGAGTTGGTGGAACATTTCTTTACTTTTGCTGGGTAAATGAACAACCCATATAATTTTACAACTTTATATTTAAAGCTTTGACTACAAAATATAAATACATTAAAGAAAAAAAAAATCATCTTTATCGAAATACTTTTACTGAATGATTATTAACATGAAATGAAATAAAGAATAGACAATTCCAATTGGTCCAAATAAAATCATGTTTGCACTCTCTTGCTGCTGTCAAATTTCATGTCCAAAATCTAGCTAGAAAAAAATGAACAATTTATCATGATTTTTTCATGAAATAAAGTACTCCCTCCGTTCTTTAATAGGTGTCATACTCCTTCAAAACACACATATTAAGAAAATTGATAATTTACTCTCTTTACCCTTAATTAATAGCATAGGAAACATAAACAAGTTGATAATCTGCATTAATAACAAGGATATAATGGGAAGTTTTACATTATTTTTCTCTAGAATTTTGAAATATGACACTTATTGAGAAACAAAAAAATGAGCTAAAAATGACACTTATTAAAAACGGAGGGAGTATATTTTACTTTTTTCCAAAAATCAATGCTTTCATATACTTTATTTAGATTCTGCAGATTATTATCTTCTATTCATTAAGTTTCGCATCTTTCTTAACAATACCAAGTTAAAAACTACTCAAGAAAACTACCTTGTATACAAACAAATCTCTCTTACAAATCACTTGTAACTATGCATGGGCTTCACCATTTTGAATCCCAACAAATATGATTTTTCACTATTTACACAACAAAGTATCTTTCTCTCTCAATTTCTCAGTTCGACCGTCCGAGGTTTCCCTTTGCCATTTTTGGATAGAGTCGTGAGGCATCGGAAAGAACTCTGTCTGAACAGCCCTGTACAAGAGGTACGGCAACAAGCACGATACGACCACCACCATCGTCCCCAGCCAGAAAAACGGGCTCGGCCCGCAGGCCTCCACGAAGACCTGGTAGGCCGTCGTCGAGAACAGAGGCGGCAGAGCGCCGTACACGAGCAGGAACACGTACCAGAACGCAATGCTGCCCCAGATGACCAAGTGCTGCATCCACGTGAAGTAGTTGATCGACAGCGCCATCTGGCAGTTGACTGTCCAGACGACGCACGAGTACATGTAGACTCCGATCACTTCGAAGTCGAGCACGCGGCCATCCCTGCTGAAGGCTTGGAGCGCGGCGGAGCTGGTGGTGAAGAAGAAGACGACGACGGAACATATAATTCCGTTGAGTATCCAGCCAAGAATCCGCGGCCAACTGAAGAGGATGTCTTCTATTCCCTCTTTATATAGCCCGGGATTCTGTGAAGCGTAGTATATCAGTCGTTTTTCTTCGTTAAACGAGCATTAAATTATCTAGAGGTGTCAAACATGACCTGACCCGAAAAGCCCACATTGTGGGCACGCCTAGACCTCCCAAAAAAATCGACCCCGATGATTTGACACCTCTACCCCTATTCTAGTTCGAATAGGGATAGAGATGTCAAATCGTCAGTTGGCCCGAAATTTGGTCGGGGTCGTATTAGGGGAGTAGCCCAGGGTATAATAGGGAATTTGTATGACTAATTTACTTTTTCAAATGAGCTTACAACTACATTTTCTTGATCCATGTGAAAATGAGGAGACTACTCCCTCTGTCCAATAGTAAGGTCCCCTTTCCAAAAATGGAAATAATTAACCCTTCAAAAGATCTGGGACCTACCATCTTTTATCTTTTTACTCTTGTTTCTTAATAACCGTACCCAAAAGAAATGGGATATTGCTATTGGGACGGAGGGAGTATAATTTTAGAACGGGAGGAGCATCTAATATGGAACGATAAAACAAAAGGTGGTTCGTCGTACCTTCAGACAGAGTCGAGCGGAGACATCCTGATCAAAGACACCGAGAGCGATCACAGGGAGTGAAGTAAAGAATACGTTGTAGCACGACATGTACCAATCGTTATAAGCCGGTTGGCCAGAGAAGGAAGCGTAAGCCTCGAACCAAAAGAGAGTGAACCCGAAAGCAATGTTCTTGTAAAAGAAATAGCATACCTGCATTTGTAGCAGAACGACAGAAGAAAGAGCGTCAGATTATCACGATACATATATATCGTCTAATGCTCGAACTACGAGACAAAATTTCGTGTTTCAACATGAGTAGTAAAAAGTCTTGAACAAGAAGGCAATATATACCATCATAGAGATTCGTCTGTAGCACCAGTGGCCATGAACCAACAGAAGGCGTTCCAGAAATCGGAACTGCGCTATGGCAAAGTCACTCGACATTGCAGCCTGTATAGTAGCCGAACAAACACGTGATTAAAGCAGAGTATTACATCCCGAACGAGCATCTAGGATTCTAGATAGTGTTATGGAAGAATCGTGGAGATATAAGAACAGATATACAAGAGGAAAAAGAAAAAAACACGAGCAACAAGCAAAAGATAATAATATTGAAATATTTTTATCTAAGTTACCATTCAAAGTAACGGCCCCGCAATAAAAACTAAAAATAAATTTAAGACGTAAAATGGAAGCTGAGATTACCTGCATTCCTTCAACGCCGCTGATCCCAACCCCAATATCAGCTTCTTGAAGCATGCCGACATCATTTGCCCCATCGCCAATTGCCAGCGTCGTCCGGCCTGTACCCCTTTTAACCAATCTTGTAACCTGAATATCTTCAACAGTGACATTGCATTATTTGATTCCAGTAGATTTTAAATTCACAAGAATATAGAAAAATGTTACATATATATATATACATATACGTGTGTGTGTGTGAGAGAGAGAGAAGCACGGAGATAACACATACAAGAGCTTTCTGTTTAGGCGTGGACCGGCAGCATATAACAGAGGCACAATTGATTGCAAGATGCAAAAATGGGCCCTCCAGATTCTGGCTCAGAACAAATGACAGTGACTTGCCATCAATTATCAGCGCGAAGGAAATCGAGCGTCCTTCAGATGAACTCAGCAGCAAGGTTCCTCGTCTGATTTGATTAGCGATGCTTTCACGTGAAGCCTAATATGGCCAGACCAGTTAGAACTTAGAAGGCATATTTTAGTAACAGATATGGATATTTAGGACCATTACCTTTGCAACAGCCTCCTTGTCGCCTTTTTTTTCTAGCTCGATTATTTCTGGAGAGTGATCTAAAGTGATCACAATTTGCTTCATGTCCTCTCGCAGTAAGCTGCAAGCGTATCTACAGAAAATATAGTTGTGTAAGATAGCATGTCGCTTTTAATCTTATGGCCTCAGCGACAAAGAATTAGGCTAATCTTACCCAATGTTTATGGCTGTCTCCATCTTATCACCTGTTATCACCCAAATCTTGATTCCCGCCTTTTCAAGCTTTTCAATGCACTCGGGAACCTAGAGAGCACATACGAGTAAAAAAGGTTCAAGAACGGAGTGAACAAGACATGAAGATAATATGGAAGAATGAGCGGAAGAAAATGCAAGTTGGAGGAGAGACCCCTTTTTGCAGTTTGTCCTCGACAGCTGTAGCACCGAGGAGAATCAAGTTCTTTTCAATCTTATCAGCAGCCGCCTCAATCAATGCGTCCCTATCAGCACCTATGGTCGTCTTGGCATTCAAAAACTCTTTTTCCCACGAACTGAATTCATCTTTGCTAAGCTCACGGTATCCAAGTACTAAAGTTCGTAAGCCTGCTTCAGCATATCTTTTGACATGATCCATAGTGACAGCTACAGAATCTCGTGATTCTTTTGAAAGCCTTTCGAGCATTACACTGCATGGAAATAAGAAATGCACGAGCAAGGAAACAAAGTAAGGACTCGTGCCACGCTTGGTAAAAACAAGACACTTCTAGAAGATCAGCGTCTTAGAGGTAAGTACCTGTCGGAGCCCTTGGACAGAAGCAGCAACTGGTTTTCAACATTTCTTACAATCACGGACATCCTTCTCCGACTACTACTAAACTCCAACACATGGAGAAGCTCATAAGGTCTGGAAAAATAACACCACACAAATTTAAGGAAACATGAGTATCCGTCTTGTTTTTTGGAGCTTAAAGGTCAGTTATGTAAAATAGAGGAACATGCAAATGTAATGACAATCCTCATTATGAAATAACCTCAGAAATTAATTTTGTGTTATACAGTTTGAATACTAGGCTCGAGGCCATGAACATGGGCCATCTAATGGTGAACATAGCCGTCTATTATAGAGACTTATTTTACTATTGTATCAGACAACAGAAGCATAAACAAAAGAATTCCCAAAAAGAAGCATAGAGATTCAAAAAGATCGCACCTGTCGACAGTTTGGTGACTTTCATGATCCAATTCGCGCAAAGAGATGTGAGATTGTGTTCTTTCATATAATTCGAAGCCAAGCTCCCTAGCAGCAATGACGAAAGCAGCTTCATCTGGCGACTCGGCTTCATACAAAATTTCCTTTGCTTCCTTATTGAACTCGGGAATGGCTGTATGGCAGAGCGCTAAAACTCGGAAGAACTTCTGGATCATATCTGCATGAGGCTCATTAACCCACTGACCGTTCATGATTCGATCGTCGTAAAAGTTGAAACCTTTAACTGATTTTCCCAGTGCCATGCTGTCGTCACTCTGTACGCTAGATGAAGTGACTTCAGAGTCATCAAGTGAATCCCCTCTTCTCTTTGCAAGTACCCTCTCTACTTCTGTCATACCACGGCCATAAGCTATTCCAGCTATCGAGCATTTGACAAATTCCATGGAGTTGCATGTCAGAGTACCAGTTTTGTCGGAAAGTATAGTATCTACTACACCAAGCTCCTCATTCAAATTCGACGTCTTTGCACTAGCTGGTCTATCTGTTTCCTCATGATACATTTCGAGATCTTGATTAATAAATATAACTTGCAAAACTTTGACTATCTCAATAGATACGTATAGGGATATAGGGATCAGATATCCATACAGCATAAGCCCAGTCAAGAAATGTAAGAATGCAGCCACAGCTGATCTCTTTGGGTCGAAAAACACAGTTGTCTGGTCTGGTCGGAGATACCACCTTCTTAACATCCCGTCTTTATCTATGTCATTCTCAGTACTGATTCCAAAGAAGAACGAGCCGATAAGAGATACCAATATTAAAAGACTAAAAAGGACATACACTATTTTATCCATCTTTCTCTCAATCTTACTCCTTTTAGAAGGAGGATCCATAGCATTCTGCATAACTTTAGTGTCATGATCAGTAAATACAACCACACCATAGACAAAATCAGTGTTTCGTAATTTAGAATCTCTTAGAAGAAGCTGTTGCAGAGAGACGGGATACTGCTCACCGTCATAATAAAGAGTTCCAACAAAAGAATAAAGATCCTCATTCGGGTCCTCACACTTAATAACTGCTTTAAAATGCTCGAAGGAATCATCCTCATGCAGGGTGGATGTAACATCCAAAGCATGCTTCACCTTTAGATTAGTCTCCCCATCTAAATTAGTAGTTTCAACATAACAAATTCCATCATCATAACTCGAAGAAAGAAGCAGCATATCTGCAGGAAAATATTCATCCTTGCGAACTTTTACAAGATCACCAACTCTTATCTTCTTCCATCTCGCATTTTGAAATCTGTGATTTCTATCATAGACTTCAACTTTCCGATTATTGGCCTCTATATCCTGAAAAGAATTTATTAGATCATAGTTCATTACTCGGATCAAGCTGTACCTACGAATGAGAAAATAAGCAAGAGTAAACATGATCACCAAAGAAAGAAAGCGTTCACTAGAGTGCCAGTCATGCACTTTCAAATCATCAATCAGTCGGCATTTCTTTATGTTTGCTAATAAAGTACGAATTTGGCCAAGCACGACGAGTTGCATTAGCATGGCTAAAGAAAACACCAAAATGCAGCATATTATGCTCGGTGAATAGAAATTATCACAATAGCCCTTCTATTAAATGATTGGCAAAAGTTGAGTACATAGCCTAGTCACATTCAGTTAAATCCTATAAGGCTGCCGGAAGCTTTCACCCCGTCTAACCTTTTTTAGTCCAATAATTTAGTTACATCACCATAAAAAATATAGGAAATATATTCAACTAATATTCCGATTCTACCAATTGCTTTTCCAGATTTGAGGCCACATTTCACAATACGAAAATAAATCTTCTGCTACACAACCTCACACATTTTACACAAAATAAAACAAGTAAAGTCAACATACGAAGAAGCTCCTCCATCCAAAACAAGCAAGGTAATATAAGACATTCGGGAGAATTCTAAGTCACTTATTTTGCTTCTTTTTTTTGTATTGCTTAGAGTATTTATGAACCACTTAATATGATCTGTCGTTCCTCATTAATCTGACCTCCGTCTTCAGTAATTTGTTGACTTGATTTGTGAAGATCATTGACATAACATGTGGTACAGTTTTTTTCTTCCCTACATAAAATAGTTGCTTTTATTTATGCTACAATTTGATGATTCAGGACAGGACATGAATATATCTGCACAAGTTTGAAATACATGCATTTGATAATTTATTCAGCTTTTCTTCCTTTCTCTATCGTTGGATAAATTGGCGAGGATGGATAAAAAACTGCTGCAATTTAATTTTATTCTCTCAAAGCAACCCCTAACTGATCTTTTTTTTTTTTTGTGAATCTGTTTTCTCTCTTCTTTACATATCTGCCAATCTTAACATCACTTGAAAAATGTTTTGCTTATACTTTATATTTACAAGAATAATTATACAAATTCATAACTTTCACTGTATTATATCAAAATATTTTTCAAATCATTACCTTAACAAAGATCTAATTTATCAAGACATATATATATCAAACAGAGCAAGAATAAAGAACAAACTGAAAGCAATTGAAAAAAAAGTAATAATAAGAGTACAAAACCTGCTTCATACGCCTCCAATCTTCAACGGCTTCCTTTACCATTGTCGCCCCAATCACCATGAGCAAGGGCAGAAGCACACTATATGCAGAATACGGAGCCAGGGGACTATAAGACACACAAGCCACCACAAGAAAGTATATATTGGCAACCCTCCTAAACTGCTCAAACAACGACTTTGGAATGAAATTAAACGCGGTGTACTTTGTAGTCGAGACATAGTTACTCTCGTACCTAAGTGCAAGCTGCTCAACATTATCAGGGTCATTACAATACACCACCCTTGAGTAACCCTTCTGCCCAATTTGACTATGTTCATCTCCAAAAGCTGATCTAAAACAAGAAAATGAATACAACCTACTAAATCGTATCTTTTTCCTAGGACTAGCCATCCCCTCCTATCTGAAACCTTACCCCTTCAAGAAAAAATGCTTAGTTCAATTCGCCGTTCAAATCATTCAAGTGATCAACCACCATAACAGCAGCAAGACTAATGAACCAACTTCACCCCCCTTCAAGAAAAATGCTAAAATCAACTCAAATTCCCTTTTCAAATCATTCAAGTGATCAACCACAACAACAGCAGCAAGACTAATGGTAACACTACTACAGCATTGATGAAGTTACCCACATTAATTAACAGCTGTAATTAAGAGATAATCACCTGTCAAGAAATGAGCTGTAATAACAAGAATTTCAAGAATCCAACATAATCACAAGAAGAAGAAAACAAAAACAAAAAGGGTACTAACCCAAATGGGAAGATAAAGAATTAAATCAGCATACAACTAAATTGAGCTGTCAAGAAATCCCTCACAAGAACCCTAAAACCTCAAGTTTCCCCCTCCCACAAAAAATCATTCTTTACTTTGCTAGCAAGTTCCTGAGATTTCTTCCTTCAACTTCCTCCCATTGGCATATACGTTTAGGATGGCATATGATGAGTGAGAAACACTCCCGTTTGTCTCTTTCTTGGCGTTGTAGAGAGAGAAAAGGTGGGAGTTTGGAATGTTGGTTTAGCTACTTCGAGAAACTGTTGTGACTTTTAATTTCCTTGACGATTTTGAATCAGCAGAAATAGCACAGAAATGGGGTGGGGATGAATGAGAAAAAAACAGTGGGAAATTCGTTCGGATTAATTAATGTTCTTCAGCTGGCATGATAGAACTGTTGATGCTTTAAAAGTTGATGTCTCGTCGCAGATTTCTTGCATACTTCATCGTATTATTTGTCTTAATATGTGATTAATGGTTTTGTTTATGACTTTTTTTAGCGTTGAAATTTGAGCTCAAAAATTGCAGGGGGTTTTATGCATGTGGGAATCAACTAGAATAATTGCGTATTTCTTGTAGTTGTCGAGACGACCAAGATACTTCGATTTATTTACTCCATTATGCAAAATTTGTCTTCTTATATTAATATTTTTTTAGTTGTTATACTAATATTATTTGTATGATTTAATTATGCCTTTTTGGGAAACAGGAATAACTTTCTATTAACTCAAGATACATCATGTACTTATCAATATTCATAAACTAAGTCGCGAAATTTTATGTCCAAACAGTCGGACTTAAATTTTGCACAGCAAAATGCGTTGAGGAGTATGCTATATTTTAATAAAATTTGGTTAGAGCAATACCAAAATAATAGAAAATAATGGAATTACCCTCACGATTGATGTGGTAACAAACTTATAGGGCTATGTATTTAAAGTGTTTGTGTCTCAAACGTGTCCCACTATTAAATTCATTAGTTTAATAGTGTTTATTATAAAAATTCAAATTATTGTAATATAATAACTCAAAATTAGTATTTTATTACTAAAAATTGATGTTTAAAAAGAATATACCTAGCATGAAATAATCAACTCTAGTAATCAATTATTAATTATTAATTTAAAATTAAATGCTAATTAACAGTTAAAAAATAAAATTATAACACGATAAATTAAAATTGAAGAAAAGTTGAAAAAAAAAAATTGAAATGGGAGACGGGTAAGATATTAAAAGGTGGGATAGAACATGATCCTAAACTCCTAAAGTGAATGAGCATTTCCTGCAAATTTTTATATAGATTTTTACATAAAAGGGAGATAAATTTATAAGAAAAAAAAAATAGTTACACATATATGACGCGCATTCGGTTATATATCATTTCCATATTTTTTGAGGTAATATACCATTTGCATAATCACGTATTAATACATGTAGAACAAATATTATTTATTTCTATTATTAGACATTCGTTTAATTAAAAAAGAAAAAAATCAAAATAGTAATACTCCTCATAGCACAAATGAATTGTTTACCATTGCTCATGTACACGAATGCATATTCTTATGTAATACTACAAAATAATGAATCATGTGGTCATTTCTAATATGTTCTGTAGAGAAACGAAGTATAGAATATAGTGGAGAGAAAGTGAGTGTATTATTCAGTATATCAAAAGAAGAGAGAATACACACATATATATACTAGATTACTAGGTCTAGGGTTACAATCTAAATAAGGTAACATATATATACACATTAAATATTATAACACTCCCCCTCAAGCTGGAGCATATATGTTGATCATATCCAGCTTGGTGCACAGCTCAGAAAAACGCTTGCCGCCGAATGGTTTAGTGAAGATATCAGCAATCTGATTAGCTGAGGTGGTGAACGGAGTAGAAATAGTGCGACTCAATACACACTCACAAACGAAATGGCAGTCAACCTCAATATGTTTAGTCCGTTCATGAAACACTGGATTGTTAGCAATGTAAATAGCTGCTTGGTTATCACAGTGCATAGGTAATGGTTCATTGAAAGTGAATCCCAATTCCCCAAGCAGATTCTTCACACCAATCATCTCAGTGGCAGTATGAGCCATAGCTCTATACTCAGCCTCGGCAGAAGATCTAGCAACAGTTTGTTGTTTCTTACTCATCCAAGTTATCAAATTTCCACCCAAGTGCAGTATCCAGAAGTAGATTTCCGGTCAGTCTTAGAGCCAGCATAATCAGCATCGGAATATCCTTCAATCTTCAAATGACCATTCTTCTTATAAAATAATCCTTTCCCTGGAGAGTTCTTGATATATCGAAGAATTCGAACAACAGCATCCCAATTAACTTGTTTAGGCTTATCCAAGAACCGGCTGACCAGACCAACGACAAAAGAAATGTCAAGCCGTGTTACTGTCAAGTAGATAAGTTTCCCAACAAGTCGTCTATACTTAGATTTGTCCTCCAAGAAATCTTCACTATCATCCCAGACATTCGGGTCAACGTCCATAGGAGTATCAACCGGTTTTGTTCCAAGTAACCCAGTTTCTTTAAGTAAATCTGTAGCATACTTCTGCTGATATAGAGAAATTCCATACTTGTTGTGAGCAATTTCAATTCCTAAGAAACACTTAGGACGTCCCAAATCCTTAATGACAAATTGTTCTTGCAAGTATGTCTTTGTGTCATCAATCCCCTGTACATCACTGCCAGATATAAGAATGTCATCAACATAGACAACGAGAATGACAATTCCAGACGTTTGATGGCGTACAAAAACAGAATGATCAGACTTGCATTGTTTAAAATCAATCTTGCCAAGAACACTGCTAAACTTGTCAAACCATGCCTTCGGACTTTGCTTAAGACCATAAATAGCCTTCTTAAGACAACAGACCTTAGTAGCATCCTCCCCCTGAGCAACATACCCTGGAGGTTGCTCCATATAAACAGTCGGAGATAAATCACCATAGAGAAAAGCATTCTTCACATCAAGCTAATACATAGGCCAAGAAAGATTGACAGCCAAGGAGAACAAGATGCGAATAGAATTCAAACGAGCAGTGGGAGAAAATGTCTCAAAGTAATCAACACCATAAGTCTGTGTAAAACCTTTCGCCACAAGACGTGCTTTGTACCGATCAATAGTACCATCAGCTAGAAACTTGATAGTGAATACCCAACGACAAGCAACAATAACAGCGGAAGCAGGGGCAGTCGCTAGAACCCAAGTGCCACGAGATAAAAGGGCATGCATCTCCTCATCCATAGCAGCCCGCCAAAGAGGATGTTTGAGTGCCTCAAGGTAAGAAGTTGGAACAACTGTAGACAAAAGGCAAAGGGCAAAAGCACGAAAAGAAAGACTCAAACAGGCAAAAGAGACATAATTAGACATCGGGTGTTTAGTGGTGCAAGTGCGTTTACCTTTGCGTAAAGCGATAGATAAATCATCTATGTTGGCAGGTTGGAGATCTTCAGAATCTGCAGGAGAAGATGACTCGGGCAGAGAACATGAGGTCGGTTCAGAAACAGGTTCTAGAACAGGTTCAGAAACAGGTTCTAGAACAGGTGGGGGCCGAGGACGGCGGGTATATACCTGTAAGGGTCGAGAAGGAGGAGACACTGACGCCGGAATAGGCAAAGGAGTAGAGCAAGGAGAAGTAGTGCTGGTATGGTAAAAGTATGGTTGAGATTCAAAGAAAGTGACATCAGCACAAATATAGTGACGCTTAGTAAGTGGGTCAAGACATCGATATCCTTTCTGTGTTCGAGAATACCCAAGTAAAACACACCTAATAGAACGGGGAGACAACTTATCCAACCCAGGAGTGAGATCATGAACAAAACAAACACACCCAAATATGCGAGGAGGAATGGGGTAAAGGGATTTACCAGGATGAAGACACAAAAAAGGAATATCCCCATGGAGCACACTAGAAGGCATTCTATTAATAAGGAAACAAGCAGTAAGGACAGCATCAACCCATAACCACTTAGGAACATGCATGTGAGACATAAGAGTACGAGCAACATCCAAAATATGACGGTGTTTGCGTTCAGCAACTCCATTTTGTTGGGAAGTATAAGAGCATGAAGTTTGATGAATTATGCCATGTAAATCATAAAAAGATGAAATAGACTTTTGAGTAAATTCAAGAGCATTATCAGTGCGAAGAATACGCAAGTCAACCGAATATTGAGTTTTTATTTCATGATAAAAGGAGTTTAGAACAGCAGGTACTTCAGTTCTCTGTTTGAGCAAATACAACCACGTCATACGCGAATAATCGTCAACCAAGATCAGAAAATATCTGAAACCCCCTCTAGACTCAACTCGACTCTGACCCCAAACATCACAATGAACAAGCTCAAAAGCAAAAGAACTACGTTTATCAACTCGAGAAGGAAAAATGTGCGATGGTGCTTGCCCAACTCACAAGACTCACATTGAAAATCAACAGACGAAACATGAACTAAACTACGAAGACTAGAAGAAGACGGATGACCCAGACGACAATGCCACTGATATGAAGACACAGTGGCCGAAAGAGCACGCGAAGGTGCAGGGGTACGAGAATCCAAATAGTAGACACCGTCACGCTCATGTCCTCCACCAATCGTCTTCTTCATCTGCAGGTCCTGAAAGGTAACATAAGTAGGAAAAAAAGTAACAGAACAATTGTGAGTTTTGGTAAGTTAACTAACAGATAACAAGCTAACGGGAAATTTAGAAGCAAACATGACATGTTCAAGTTGTAGCTGAGGAGTAGGGTGGACAACACCAATCCCCGTCACTGGAGAATAGGTGCCATCAGCGATACGACAGAAGGTAAGGAGGAAGGAGTGAAAGATGTCAAAAGAGATTTAGTGCCAGTAATATGGACAGAGGCACCGGAATCTATCAACCAACACTTACCGTGAGACACTGCAAACATACCTGCGGAAGCAACGATAGGAGGAGCTGCACTAGTAAAGGGGGCAGCAGCAGTAGACGACGAATTGATGAACTGGGTCAGATTGTCATATTGAGCATGGGAGATCGAGACCACATCATCATTAGAGGAAGACCGGGGCTCAGGAACAACCGTATTAGCCCGACCTGGTTTGCCAAAAGTTTCCCAACAGTTTTCAGAAGTATGGTTGGTACGATGGCAATATTCACAACGGCGATCAGATCCACGACCTCGGCCACGTCGACCACGGCCACAGCCACGACCACCATGATAATTTTGACCGTGAACAGCCATGTTGGAAGGCGGAAAAGAGCCAGTAACCTGAGAATTCTGATCGCGAGCAGCCATGGGTGAAGAATTGGAAGGAGCAACATCGTCGGCACGACCGGTTGAAACACGCAGTACACGAGATAGGGCATTGGATAATGAGGGAACATTATCACTAGATAACAAGCTGTCACGAACTGGTCGGAGATCAGCATCCAAACCGGATAAGAATTTGGCAACCATGAACTCCTCCCACTGAGTGGCTCGCTGTGTGGCAGAACATGATAGTGGATGATAAACGAGTATTTCATCAGCCAGTCCTTTGAGTGTAGAGAAGTAGTCATTTACTGATTGGCCAGACTGAGTATGAGAGAAAAGTTTCTCATATAACTCGAAGACACGAGAAACGTTCTTTTCGTTGGAATACATCTGTTTCAATGTATCCCACATGTCTTTAGCAGTTTCCAAGAACATGATATTCTTACTGACAGAGTCTTCAAGGCTATTCAAGAGCCATGTCATGACAGCACAATCATCAGCACTCCAAGCATCATACTTGGGATCCTCAGAATCAACAGGATCATTTAGAACATGTGTCTTTTTCTTCTGAGAGCCTAAGAACAGTAGAAAGGCACGAGACCAAAGAAGATAATTGGAACCATTCAATTTGATGGTGGTTCCTAAGGCAACAAATTTCGAATCAGACATGATGAATAAGGATTAGAAAAATCAAACCCTGGGTAGAGGATAGGCAGCGGCGGCGGATGAGAACAGCGGCTGGAGAGAAGAGTGGCGCGGAGACGGCGGGAAGACCCGGACAGCAGCGGTGGCGGCGCACAAAAAAATGTAGGGTTTTTTTTTTTAACGAGGGTCAAAGCAGGAATCGTACCCACTCTGATACCATGTAGAGAAACGAAGTATAGAACATAGTGGAGAGAAAGTGAGTGTATTATTCAGTATATCAAAAGAAGAGAGAATACACACATATATATACTAGACTACTAGATCTAGGGTTACAATCTAAATAAGGTAACATATATATACACATTAAATATTATAACACGTTCCTTTGTAGCAATGAATCATGTGGTCATTCTA
The DNA here is from genome assembly GCA_031470985.1 of Agastache rugosa. Lineage (NCBI taxonomy): Eukaryota > Viridiplantae > Streptophyta > Magnoliopsida > Lamiales > Lamiaceae > Agastache > Agastache rugosa. The sequence continues at coordinate 465,199 of CM062606.1, forward strand.
ATACGTGTAGTCACTTCTAATACACATGTGGTAAGCTTCAAGATGAAGGAGATGAATCTGGAACTGAGGAGGAGTAAGTCGCTTTTATGCAGGAGCTTCAAACTTTCTATAGGCGAAAAGGCTTAAACTTTAAGCCTCCCATATTCTACGAAAAGCCAGTGAAATGCCTCAAGTACCTCTTATTTTTTTAATTCTTCTTCTTTTTTATTCAATATTCTTGAAATTATATTAAATATTTGAATTTTCTTGTAATCAGGTTGTGGAGAATTGTGACGAGGCTTAGTGGTTATGATAAGGTCAAAAAATAGGTGCAATGGAGGCGAGTATGACAATCATTTCAACCACCAAACACCTGTACATCTTTAGCCTCCATTTTTAGAACGTATTATGAGAAAACACTACTACAATACCAATCTGAAAATGGAGAGGTTGTGAAGTTTGAGTTCAAGGTAATGTTTTTTTTCCTTTTATTTTTGAATAATTGATATGTCCAAACTGTCTAACCACGGTCATATTTTATTGTATTTGAAGATGGATAAGAGGCGGAGAAACACTAAAATATCATCCGGCATTGTAACAAGAGCACGAAGCGGACGGCAAGTAGATGGGGGCAGGATTCACCTCCTACCAGCTCTGCTTCTGATTGTGTCGCAGTCTTCAAGGTATTCTTTTTACTGGTTGGAATTTAATTAAATTTCATTCTTTTTTGTTTTAATATTAATTTGTAAAATTTAAATCAATTGCAGATTAAAAAAGAAGAAATGGACAAAAGCATTCAAGAATGTATGAGTGCCTTCCAACATATGGAAAACAATTACGAGAAAGATTTGAAGAATTGCAACAAACAGTTAGACGAGACTTGGTGGTTATGATAAGGTCAAAAAATCGGTGCAATGGAGGCAAGTAGGACAATCATTTCAACCACCAAACACTTGTACATCTTTAGCCTCCATTTTTAGAACGTATTATGAGAAAACACTACTACAATACGAATCTGAAAATGGAGAGGTTGGGAAGTTTGTGTTCAAGGTAATGTTTTTTTTTCTTTTATTATTGAATAATTGATATGTCCAAATTGTCTAACCACGGTCATATTTTATTGTATTTGAAGATGGATAAGAGGCGGATAAATACTAAAATATCATCCGGCATTTTAACAAGAGCACGAAGCGGGCGGCAAGTAGATGAGGGGCAGGATCACAAAGGAATATGGCGAGGAAAAGTAAGAGAGATTCACAAAGGAATATGGCGAGGAAGGCTGAGGAACTCGAGGTATTTTAGTCTGCTCCGACTTGTGTGTGAATCTGCATTTTCCTCCAGCATTTGGATAGAAAATAAACTGTACCCTTAGTTATTAGTTATTGTATGTTTCATTTTAGGTTTAAGTATTAACTAGTATGTTCCCCAACCTCATATAAAAAAGAAAAATTTGGTTTGAATCCGAACTCACCGTCTGGTCCAATCTAAACAGCATAATTAAAATTTTGTGATCTTAATTAAAATTTATTAATATGGTTTACCGTACCGATCATATGGTGCGGTCAACTGTGCATTATACTTTGCTAATAAAAAAGGGAAATAACAAATAATTAAAAAAAGAAAAAATCAAAATAGTAATACTCCTCATAGCACAAATGAATTGTTTACGATTGCTCATGTAAACGAATGCATATTCTTATGTAATACTACAAAATAATGAATCATGTGGTCACTTCTAGTACGTTCCTTTGTAGCAATTAATCATGTGGTCACTTCTAATACACATGTGGTAAGCTTCAAGATAAAGGAGATGAATCTGGAACTGTGGAGGAGCAAGTCGCTTTTATGCAGGAGCTTCAAACTTTCTATAGGCGAAAAGGCTTAAACTTTAAGCCTCTCATATTCTACGAAAAACCAGTGAACTGCCTCAAGTACCTCTTCTTTTTTTAATTCTTCTTCTTTTTTATTCAATATTCTTGAAATTATATTAAATATTTGAATTTTCTTGTAATTAGGTTGTGGAGAATTGTGACGATGCTTGGTGGTTATGATAAGGTCAAAAAATCGGTGCAATGGAGGCAAGTAGGACAATTATTTCAACCACCAAACACATGTACATCTTTAGCCTCCATTTTTAGAACGTATTATGAGAAAACACTACTACAGTACGAATCTGAAAATGGAGAGGTTGGGAAGTTTGAGTTCAAGGTAATGTTTTTTTTTCTTTTATTTTTGAATAATTGATATGTCCAAACTGTCTAACCACGGTCATATTTTATTATAGGGTAAATAGGTTTAAAATACACGAACTTTACACGCATTTTGAAATTTCACATGACCTTTAAAGTTGTGTCAAAATACACCAACTTAACGTTCATTTTGGTATTTCACATGACCTTTAATAATTGTGTCAAAATACACCAACTTAATAACTTTAGAAAATTTCACATAATTCTTTTTGTCCGAAAAAAATCATTGCTGACATGACCGTCAATTTCTTAACGTGGTAATAACTTGTCTTAATTAAATTATGCGTGTATCCTCCTTAGCAAGAAAAGACACCGTTTAATTTTATTTTGTATTTTGATTGGAACGGTATTTGAAATCAGTAAGGGTTAGATACTAATAGGTTTGAATTTCTTGATTTAGTTGATCAAACGACATCGTTTCTTTCCAAGATGGATGCACACACATAATTTAGTTAAGAAAAGTCATTGTCATGTCAAGAAACCGACTGTCGTGTAATAAGTGATTTTTGCCTGAAAAAAAATTATGTGAAATTACCAAAAGATGTTAAGTTGTTGTATTTTGACACAATTTTTAAAGATTATGTGAAATACCAAAATAAGTGTTAAGTTGATGTATTTTGACACAATTTTTAAATGTCATGTGAAATACCAAAATATGTGTAAAGTTCATGTATTTTAAACCTATTTACCCTTTATTATATAAGAAGATGGATAAGAGGCGGAGACACACTAAAATATCATCTGGCATTGTAACAAGAGCTCGAAGCGGGCGACAAGTAGATGGGGGCATGATTCACCTCCTACGAGCTCTGCTTCTGATTGTGTCGCAGTCTTCAAGGTATTCTTTTTACCGGTTGGAATTTAATTAAATTTCATTCTTTTTTGTTTTAATGTTATATCCTTGAATAGGAACATATAACATTCCAATCATAACAAATATATTGTGACTAATACATCGTATGCGGAAGGGAAAAAAGCATACCCCTAACTAATATATTAACCGAAACATTATAGAGCAAACAAATTGTGATTTATTATTATTATTATTATTATTATTATTATTATTATTATTATTATTATTATTACTACTACATACCAAAAACAAGTAAACAACCAAAGAAAAGAAAATAGGGTGGCCGACAGATAGTACCTTTCATGGAAAACAAAGACATAAGCTAGAACTAGTTCTTGCTAGAACTGTCGAAGAAGTCGCAATCTGATTACGTGGCGCAATCTGGGCCGTCCAACACGACAGATCAAAGTTAGCACAAGAAGCCGATATAAGTTGGTATATGGTGCGACGGTACAACCTTACGGTGACTAGCATGCATACGACGTCGTTTCTTGTACAAAGGGTCTACTACTCAAACCTAACATAGAAAACCAAAGTATGCTGACGTGTCATAATCGGTAATATCCACTGCGACGCATTTCCCATTGGATTTATGTGATTTCGTATTTTCTTTATATATATATATATATATATATATCTATATCTATATATATATATATAGAAAATATATAAATATACACATATATTCTTTAAGTAAAATGATGAGTCGTCGTTAAATGTAAAAAGTGTCTAGTGCGAATGTTTGATGATCTCGACAATCATAGGGTGGGTTTGGTGAGAGATTTGAAATTTCGAGGGATTGTAAATTAAATTAATTGATTTGAAAGTGTTTTTTTTTTTTAATATCCATTTATTGGAATCTATTGTTTGGATTTGGAGTAGATTTGTGTAAATGAATTTTAAAGAATTTGGAACGAATCGTTATGTAAAAGTTTGTTAGAATTTGTCATATTTAATTTTTTCGGTCATAGTTTTTTTTTTTATAGAGTTGTTGGATCATAGTTGTTATTGGATATGTTTATATTTCATAATATATAAAATTAATTTATTTAATATATTAGTGTGTGTGTGTTGGGGGGGGGGGGGGGGAGGGTTAGTGTGTGCAATGTGTATGTTGTCTATTCTCTTTACCATAATGTATGAGAGTAGAGAGAACCGACATTGAAATAAATAAATTAAGTGATTGATTAAAAAAAGTAAAAATTCAAAGATACAAATTCAATGCATGCATGGCAATATATATGCACATATACAGATAATGAAAATTTTATACACGACGCATTATTTAGCATCTACAAATTTAATAAATATTATATATATCTTGCTTCGTCTTGTGTAAAAAACCGAATGTATATTCTCGTAGATAAGACTATCGTTATGACGACGATTTTAAAGGATCAAATTATAATGATAAACTCGCTTGCTCATAATAAACACATTTATATGTTGTGCTCTCTGAACATACAATAAAAGTAAATTAAACTAATTGAACGTTGTCAAATAAAATCAATTTCGACGGTATTGGTACAAAAAAAAAAAAAAACTCCAACTAATTTTTAATCATAAATAAAATTACCATATACAAAATTACAAATACGGGCACTTACCATATATGCTCATTGCAAACCTTATAATCAAATTATAAATGCGTAAAATTGATAAAAAAAAAAACGATTAAACCTACATAATAAAAATAAAATATGTGAAATAGAAAAAGAATAGTGTAAATTTTTAACACGTGGCCTGCAAAAGGGTCGGTAGAATTGGGCCGTCATATTTGACACAATCAGACCACGTGCATATCGGGCCCAGCCCGTTGCCATCGTTGGGCCCACTTAACGGATATAAAAAATTAAAATTATTGCAATCAGAATATATAAATCTGCTTTTTCTTTTTCTTTTTTTTTAAAATAATCTCCTCTTTGTTTTTTTCTTTTAGTTCGAGGGTACGTGGAAATTTTGCGCTTTGAGGGCGATAGGAATATATAGGCACCGTCAATTAGATGTGTCAAAATTGTCTCATCGAGCAAGCTCGAACTAATATTTTTTTGGAATGAGCTATGTCGTTATAGGACGGGTAGAACTTCAGTTCGAGTTGGGTCTGTAAGCGGTACAAAAAAAATTGTATTTTAGATTGGAATAGGCCTTCAAAAGTTCGATCTGATTCTTATTCTGGTCGATCCGATCCGATAACTTGACAGTTCTACCATTAATATTAGGATTTAACTTTCAAAATGTATGATGAAGTTTGTTATTGGATCAAATCAAGTTAGACAATTATTTTGACGTTTTCTTCTTTTGTTCTTGTTATATTTGTATTTGATGTTGTTTGAAATGAACAATCTTTTATTTTAGATTAGTAAAAGAGTGTATGCTAGAAAATTGGGTCAATTTTACTTTCTATACGCGTGGGACACGTGGAGTGCTGTTATATATGATACGTTACGAAATATTCCCTTCATCCCGTTATTTATGACTCATACTTTTTGGGCACGGGTATTAAAAAGAAGGTGTAAAAGATAGAAAAGTGGTAGGGTTCATACTCTTTAAAGAGTTATTTTTGCTATTTTGGATTCGGGCCACTAATAGCGGGACAACCCAAAAAGGAAAATGAGCCACTAATAGCGGGACGGACTGAGTAATAATAATGGCAAATACTATTTTAAATACCCAATAATGAGTTCATTATTCTAAAGAAAAATATTTATGATATATTTAATATGCTAAAATCACACAAAAAAACATTAACAACTCTCTCCACTTGTTAATTAATATCTCATGTTTTTCTAACGATATATCCTATTTAGGCCATAAAGGGCCCAAAATAAATCAAAATATAGCCGAGTTTAATGGAAATTCTTTCGGATAAGAATAGGCCCAACTAAGATTATTGGGCAGTAGCCCAACATTATATCTTGAATTATTTGACTAAATCGTTTTAGTTGACTTGTATTAACTCAATTATCTAAATCAGAGGATAAGATTAAAAAATTGCAGCAGCAATTAGATTTTGTCAAATTCAATATAATATTGGAGATGAAAACGACGTTGAGATATTTCATGTAGACTAACTTTATAATATAGTGGATCATCATTTTGGAAGTATTAACAAGGAGTATTGTCAAAAATTGAAAAAAAAAAAGATTAAAAGAAAACCTTACATTTTGGCTTTAGTGGATAGTCTAAATGAGTAATATATATATCCATATCTATATCTATATACTATACTAAAATCTACTAAAATCGAGTAGTGTGACTTCAAATTTTTCCACCTAAATTATTGGTCTAATTATGCTTCTTCACATACTCAAGTGCAACTTCGTTGAATATATTAGTTATCTTTTCGCTTTCCCAAAATTCATAATTCTCATGTAAAATTATTTTTCGTATATATATGTGCATGGAAATAATATTTTATTTTTTTAAAAGTAAAAATAGATTATATCATGATACTAATTATATATGCACATACTGGAAAACTCATTTAAATTTCCTTTTTCAGCAAACCACTTTTTCCGATTATTATTTTAAACACCTCATTCGTAAAATGACAACATTAATATTTTTAAGGCACAGATGTTACACAATACTCTCCTTATTATGGAGATGATCGATGTTTGATACTGAAATTGATCATAGGATTAATGAGCAATAATTAATAACTCGTAAATGAACTGCTTTTAATTTCAAAAGTCAACTGCACTATAACTATTTTATTATAGAGGTCTTAAATAATTAGAATATATATGATGTATATAAACTTAAAGAGATAGTTGAGCAATAATTGCGACATTTCATGTGATTCAATCATCATTATGCCTCAACTAGAAATAAAATAAAATAAAATCATCATTATGCCTCGCACCATCACGTTGATCACTAAATTATTGAATTTTAATTTAATATTTTATTCATATTAACATATAAAAATACCCATTTTAGATATTTAACATACGTTTTACATAATTATTCGATGTTGTAGTAATAAATTTTTTCTAAAATTTATATAAATTGAGATTAGAAGAGTTGGAATCGTTTTGATCTCATGACTTAGAACACATACCCTTTAATTTAAGGACTTTTTCAAAATAAATGTAACGTAAAAGTCTCGCAACCCTTGAATAAAAATGCTAAATTCAGTTTATTTTATTATCGAGATTAAATGTAGAAGCTACATTTTATTTTATTCAGTTTTATTATTCGATTTAATTTCTCTAGAATAATTCTAGAGACGAGAAAATAGGGTTCGTCGACGTCGTAATTGACTAGTAAACCCGGTTCATAACGTGGGCCCCACTTATAAGGTGCGACTCGTGCAGTTACAGTTGTACCTCTACTTACTGTATTTATAAGTTTCCTTCAACAAAATTCTATTCCTTTTAAAACGGAGCAACTAAAAAATCTACTCAAATTGCTACGCTTGTCATACAGTAGAACTACTGATTCAATTTCTTCCTAAATTTGCCATATACGCAAGATTCAGCAGCTATTCAATTGTCAATTTGAGATCGTCTATGGCGGATTAGTGAACAACGTAAGGTTTATAATCGCCGCCGCAGACGGCGTCTCTTTTCGCCGGCGTTTGTCTCCGATCGCTAATAAGGCGGTTAATATTGTTACATTTGTCACTCCGACGATTTTCCGGCGCCCAAACCCTAGGTCCGTAAAAGTAGGAGCAGAACTACCTGTCAGTATGATCATTTATTTATTTATTGGATTTGTTGCTATATTTTGCGTTCGGATCGCTATTTTCACTCTGTTATGATACCTGGCGCAGTTATTCTGTCAATGTTCTCAATTATTTTACTCCGAATATGTCGTGTTTCTGTTTCCAGATGTCTCAAATTCTGAGATCATGTTAGTTGAAACTTTAGCTGCAATGCAATCGTTGTGGAGTAGCGTTCGTTAATTTGGTGTCACAAGCTTTAGATATTTAGTTGATAACGTAGTTATTTTTCTTATTATTTAGAGGTGATAACGTAATATTTTTGCATCGAATTGTGTAATGCCGTCTATTCATGTGGCCATTGAGCCTCAGCATGTGAATCTGTTGTCATTTTCTGTGTACATGAGATGGTTGCAGTTTGTTGAAGCTACATATTTCATGTTTTTTCTTGTGTGCATGCAACTCCAATTTTATTCAACCACGACTCATGATTGTTAGACCATTATCGATTTCTGGTGGCCTTTAGTCGGACCTGTTATTCGTAAACATGTGCAGCTGATCTGTTATCAATGGTCAGAGGTGTTCTTTCCCTGCATATAGGGACTATTTATAAATAACTGACCCCATGCCATCTCCTTCCGCTAATCTTTATCATGAAATTTAAATTTTCTTATGAGATATTTATTTGTTTCTCTGTAATCTGTGCAGATATCTTATTGCAACACGTTTTGCTGATAGCCAACTCGGTTTTTGAGTTAAATTGCTATTCTAAGACAAGAACTATAGAAGTTCACAAGTGATCACTTCTGTAAGTGTTGACCAGCACTGCAAGTTATCTGCAGGCGTAGGGGGAGACTTGTCATGACAGTGGTCAGATTTCACTTTGCTGATTTATCCTTCCTATTTTTCTGTATCATCGACAGAGAGATTAATTGCGAATCATTAATGTTCTCTGCAGCACAAACTCCCAGTTTAAACATTTTTGCACACGAGGAACAATGTTAACTTGTTTGAATAACCATGATATATTACCTTTTTTCACCAGCCTCATTTGCGCACTGTGAGTGGACGTTCACTACAACATCAAGGTGTAAAAGATTTAACAATATAATATACGGAAAATCATGAAGCAGGCATCAGAGAAGAAATTTCCCCTTAGTGCTAAAGATTACAAGTTGTGTGAGGAAATTGGAGAAGGTGTCAGCGCTACTGTTTACAGAGCTCTTTGTTTACCACGTAATGAGAGTGTTGCAATCAAAGTTCTTGATCTTGAGAAGTGCAATAATGACTTGGTATGTCTTTTTATTTAATCTGCTAGTTAAGGGGGAGACGAGCCTCCTTTATAAAGTTTTACTGTTTAAGATTCAGTAGCAATTTGATTTTTCTTCTGTCAGTTATGCCAATTGACATTTGTTGAATTCACCCATATACATTTCTGGTTTTTGCATCTCCATATATTATTTGGATCTGAAATCCATTATTTGTATCTTTGCTGGCCCATTTAGTAATCTGTCCGTGCACTAAAAGGGTGGGTCTCCTATTTGGTATCTATTCCTTATCAGCTGAACTTATTATTATACCCAGAATTTCAGTCAAATTTTCATGTTTGAACAGTTGAACTCGTATATTTTACTTCATATGGATACACAGAAAGCTTGAAATCATGACTATATCTTCAGCTTATTATCATGGAATTATTCAACTTTTGCAATGTAGTCAGATTTTTTAATATAAAGAAATTGGGGAGATCAGGTTACAGAAGATATATTTTGTATCAGCTAACTGGATTTATGAAGCAAGACTTGAAAGAAATAAAACATCATATACCACAGATAACTGTAAGGGAAAAGTGAAAATAAAAATCAAGAAGATGTACAGATAAGGAAAACTTGGGGGCCGAGTCCTTGATAGTTGGAGTTTTGTGCTTACTCAAGTCTCTAGGCATGGCTAAGGTGTCTATATGTGCAAGGGAGGCTTACTTTTGTCGTAATTGTTAAATATGTTACGTTGCACACTTGCCATTTTGTTGCAGTATATTCCCTCTCTCTTTTAATTTTCTCCTCTTGGGGTATTAAATGAAATAGGATGGCATCCGACGAGAGGTACAGACGATGATTTTGACTGACCATCCAAATGTACTGCAAGCTCACTGCTCCTTCACCGAGGGCCATAGCCTATGGGTTGTGATGCCATACATGGGAGGGGGATCTTGCCTTCATATCATGAAATCAGCTTATCCAGAAGGTTTTGAGGAGCCTGTTATTGCAACCGTATTGTATGAGGTTCTTAAAGCTCTGGTGTATCTTCATGCACATGGACATATCCACAGAGATGTGAAAGTATGTCTTATGTATCTCACCTTGCTTTCTTGCTTTCTGCGGTTAAATTTTTCCTATAGGCTATTTTTGGCATTCATGTTGAGTTGAGACCCTGTCCTGGTTACCAATATAGAATCATCCTGTAGTTTGGTACTCTGACAGCTCACAATGATTCAGCTTCCTTTTCTGATATATCCTAAATCGGGCATCTTCTATTATTTAGACTATTAAGGAGCCATGTGTCTTGTGGTATATGGTTGATGCGTTTTTTCCTCCATTCATTTATTTCTGCTCTTCCTACCTTAATTTTATGCCATTCTTTGTTTCTCTGTTCTTTATTGCAGGCTGGTAACATATTGATTGATACTAATGGTTCTGTCAGATTAGCTGACTTTGGGGTTGCTGCTTGCATGTTTGATACTGGTGATCGCCAGCGTTCAAGAAATACTTTTGTTGGAACCCCATGCTGGTAAATTATCCCGCACTAAAGACAGTTTTGTTTCTTTAGGCGCAACCAATACGGGCTAGTGATTTGACTTCAAAATTCTGTTTTGCTTTGATCAGGATGGCTCCTGAAGTCATGCAACAGTTGCATGGATATGATTTTAAGTGAGTATATGCTGAAGAATGCTTATTGAATTTATTTCTCCGATATAGCTATATTTCTCTATTCTTGATGAAAAATATTTTGCTAAAACAGAGCAGATATCTGGTCACTCGGAATAACAGCACTTGAACTTGCTCATGGACATGCACCATTCTCCAAGTACCCACCGATGAAGGTTGGGAATTGCTCATTTTCTTATATCTTGCGCTTGCTCTCTCATGTGCAGAGAAGTCGGCATGATCCTTCTTGTGTTGTACAAAAATGCAGGTTCTGCTGATGACCTTGCAAAATGCGCCTCCAGGGCTGGACTATGAAAGAGACAGACGATTTTCTAAGGTTTCTCTTGTTTTAGAGAAATTCTTATGTTGAATCTTATGCATTGCTACTAAAGTACACAAATTTTGCAGTCTTTCAGAGACATGGTTGGTGCTTGCTTGGTAAAGGATCCGAAAAAACGTCCCAGCTCCGAAAAGCTTCTGAAGCACCCTTTTTTCAAACATGCTAAGTCAGCTGATTATGTGGCTCGTGCTATCCTCGAGGGCCTGTCCCCCCTTGCTGAAGGTTTTAGGACCCTTAAGGTCTCTTGCTTACTTGTTTTATTCTCCTTTTACATAAATTGCATTTTCCTTCATGCTTTGGACTTTTGTAAGGTTCATAACTTCATGTGCATTTTTCAGGCTAAAGATGCAGATCTTCTTATCCAAAATAAGTCATTATATGAGGACAAAGAGCATTTATCGCAGGTAAGAAATCATTTAACCCAAGTACAAAACTGTTTGCACCAACAGATAGGCTTATAGAAATTTTTGTATGTTGAAATCTTAATTTACTTTCCTGGTGATGTAATTTATGCAGACCACAGTGTCTGGATTTGAGTCTTTCCTTTAAAATGATAAACAACATATGATTACTCAGAAGTTCCTTAATAATTACCACCACCATCCAACATTATGCAAATGGACCTGGAAGTCTAGAAGTTAAACCTTAAACATTAGAATGATCGAATATAATGTTCTGTACTTATTTCAGACATGTATATTTCTGTGTTTCTGTCTTAGATGTCTAAGCTGTGAAAAATCAAATTTCATGTTGGAAATTTTAGGAAATTAGTTCTGGTGCATATGCCAATGAAAATTTCTAATGCAAGGACATAAAGACTGGGAAGAATCAGAATAACATATGATAAACCTATGGTGATCAAAATTAGCCTTTATGTGTAATGCTATTTATTTGGTCTCCCAATGCTGCATGTAATCTTTATCTTTCACTATAAATTGAGGAAAAGTGGTCTGAGATGTGTGCGAACAAAATCACAATTTTTTGTTCCAAGAACCACTATAATCGTATTCTGGATATGTTTCCTTTATCATGAGGTGTTGCTATGTGCAGCAAGAGTACATTCGAGGAGTCAGTGCATGGAATTTCAATCTGGATGATCTGAGGAATCAAGCTGCCCTTGTATACCATCTTTCAACCGATAACTTCGTTAATATTAATAGTTAAATTTAACATAAGATTGAATAAGCTCCTTTTTGTTGATTGCAGATTCAAGATGACCCTATATCAAGTCCAGAAAACTCAAGTGTGAGCTGGAAACACATCGACGGACAGAATGGTGTTGGTTCACCTGGGAAAAGGATTTACCCGAACCAGCCCAATAATGTTAATTCTACATCTCTATTGGAAGTATGAGATATCACAAAAATTTACCAATATGTGTAGTGTGTTTGTGTGTGAGATCGTATTTGATATCCGTTAAATGCTTTGCAGCTTCTTCTTGTTGCTATGTTGTCCTTTTAGTTCTCTATTCTCATTGGTATAATTTGTTTCCTATGCTCATAGGATGAGCTCAGTGACATAGATGATTTGGAGAATTCGTTTGCTGCATTTCCTATAAAACCTCTGCAGGCTCTCAAGTAAGCTACCACGACCTTTAGACCAGCCATCTTCTGCTTTATTTTCCCTGCTACCTTAATGCTTCACCATTTCTCTCTCTTATCTCTTCCAATGTTGGATGATTCTCAGCTGATACACTTTTTCTATAATAGAGTAGTCTCTTCATCGAAACAATCTCAAAAGCAACGGAAGTGTAGTGATATCTATCTGCTACTAATTTTTGTAGATAACAAACCGTATTCTTATTCTCTTTTAAATATTGACTACCCTCCAAAAAAATAAATAAATATTCTTATGTCCATATTACTCATCTTTGAGGTCAAACTCATATTTTATGTTGAAACCAAATACCCGGGCCAATCTATGAAATGAGGAACTTATTATAAAAAGTAGCCATTATTAACACCTAAAATTCACATGACAACCATTCACTGATGCTTCACTTTTTATCCCCTTTCAATAAGTAAGTTCTAGGTCATTGCTCTTTTATGATCCAATAGGCCAGTTAAAAATATTTGAACTTCTTGTTATATTCAGCGATTCAACACAAAATACTGGCTTTATATTAAGATATTCTGGCTTCTGGGTTTTAGTAAACCATAAACCTTTGGTCCTTTGGTTTTTCCTGTGGTTCGGACTCTTATCATCTTGATGAGTCAGTTTTCTATGAGGAGACTTATTGTAGTCATCTATTGAACGCAGAGGTTGTTTTGATGTATGTGAGGATGACAATGGCGCTCGTAGTCCAAGTTCTAGAGATTCCGTCCATTTAGACTCTGAACAACAGAGCCAACAACAGTCATTGACAAGTGCTGTAGATCAAGAATCAGTAAGAGGTCATGCAGAGTTAAAAAAAGTTCCCAGCATCTCTCTGCTGCAGGAAAACAGCGCCTCTGCTAAAAGGTTCAATGGTGATGGGGACAGGTACATCTCCTCTGTGTTTAGAGCATGCAATTCTAAGTCCGAAGATGAAAGAAAATGTTTTGTTTTTAAATTAGAAAGAGGGATGGAACACTGGTCACCTCCAAAAATTTCTAGCTACTCATTTTCCTGTAGAATTCTTTTTTAAACTTTCACTAGTACCCCTTAGTTGAGTTGCTGTGGATGCATTTATGTCGTCTATGTATTTTTTTTGTCATGCAACTTCCAAATATCTTTATTTTCTCTTTCCAATTTGGTTCCCATGTGCAATGTTTTGGGGGTGGGACCGGTGTGGAGTAGGGTTGCAGGGACAGGGGTTTGTTGTGGGGAAGTGAGGGTCTCTATGAGTGAAATTGCATTAATTTTTTTTGGCCCAATCTCTTGTTTTTAGCTGCAATCTAGAAAGTTCCTTCATATAAAGTTCACAACTATCCTACCTTGAAGATTTCTATTTATAGATACACTTAATGCAAATATACTCCTGCAACCTTGTTGATGAAATTCACATAGTCCTATGAGACACCCTATGTAGCAACTTATTTTTCCTAGAGGTGAGTCGTTGAACTTTTGACTGTTTGGTTTAAAATTAGAGGAATGAATATAGATTGTTTAAATGTCTGGCATTTGCAACTTCCCTAGTTGAAGTATTCATAGTAGATATTGTGTTTTTATTGAAGTCGTTTGATATACTACAATGTCACAGCTTCAGTGAACTGGTATGTAAGATGAGTTTTAATTTATATGAAGGGAAAATATGCAACCGAGATACCAAATGGAGCGGAATTGTAGTGGTCCGCTGCAGAATCGTCAAAGGAAAGATTTCAATCATTGCCCGCCTGGTAATGCAGATAGAGTATAAAAGCCACATTATTTCATTGCCTATCTCAATCCGAGCTTTCTTTTTAATTTTTCTATTTTTAAATTGCTCATACCACAAATATTTTAAATGCTAATCTAGGAGAGGATGCATCAGAAGGAGCTGTGGTTGAGCGCAGAGGACGTTTCAAAGTAACTTCAGCGGATGTGAATCTCAAGGTATCAATCTTTAAGATTTTATTTTAACTCTTGAAAATGAAATGACTTGCATCTATCAAACTTTACTTTGATATTGTTTAAATTCTACGATCACATTCCTGATCTGCTCCATTTAAAGTTTGATCATTAATTGGCCTTAAAATGCTAATGTTCAGACATTTACTGGGTTTAACCCATAAAGTAAGGTTTAGTCATTAAACAACAAACAAACATAAGAAATAGTGTGTGTGTGTGAGCATAATTTGGTTAAACATGGTTCGGTTTTCAGTCAACCGTGTTTGTAACCATTGTGTTCCTTATCAAACACAGGATCCTGTAAACCACGTTAACTCGATTTCTGGCGGTTCAACACTCCCAACAGTTCCGACTATCTCAACTGCTTCAGTTCTCCAATCATTGCATTGCATATTGCAGCAGAATACAACGAAAAGAGTAAGCTCTGCTCAACTTGTAGCACCTAATTAATTCAATGATCTGTTGCTGATCTGTCCCTACCCATCCCATCAGGATGCTGTACTAAAAATGATCGAGTTTGTAGAACAAACCTCGGGTAATGCTAGTGAGTCGACAGAGACGGGAATGACCGACGTTCTTCAGGTAGAGTTGCTTGAGTCTCATGATGCTTTCTTGTCAAAATCACTCATCATTCAGAAGAAACAAATTGTAACGACATTTTGCTGTTTCTGCAGATGAACCCTAGTACTGCGAAGGAGCGAGAGTTGCAAGCTCAAGTGTTTCAAATGCAACAAAGGTATGAAGCAAAATCCCAAATCGGTTTTGCCAAAGCATCAAAACAACCAAGTTGCTTGGGAAACTGACTAAACCGAATTAACCGATTTTTTAATTCACTTTTTCTAATTATAAATTAATTGTTATAATAATATTATACATATTTGGGTTAATTGCCTTAAAAATCACAACTTTTAGGTTAATTTGCAATTACAATGACTTTGCAATCATTTCAACACCCTTGAATTTTTTTGTCAATGAATTCCATTATGCTTGACCTAAATTTCACATGTACACGCTTAAGACGACATTATTTATTATTTGTGTAAGGTTAAAATGACGTCGTTTATTACAAAATTTCCTAAAATTTTACGGGAACTAAATCTTGTTCTCATCTTAATCTACTTATCTCCTAATGGTTGTGATATTTAAGGCAATTAACTCTATAAGTTACATATATTAATTTTCAATTATACTAAATGCACATTACATACATTAATTATTTTTTTTGTTTTCTCAGTCAGTTTAATCGAAGATAATCAAACTGACCTACCGTAAATCAAAATGAAACGAAAATTGAATAAACCGGATACAATTAAACCAAAATCTGTTCGGTTTCGATCCTCGATTTTTTCGAATTTCTGTTATCCCCTAAACTTCCCTCGGTGCTCTCTGTGAAATTATCTTGATTTACTGTCGTACCATGCTGAATCAGTTTTCATATGTCAGGATTGGAGGTCTGGTCGAAGAACTACAAAGACTCAAGACCAAGAATGCTCAGGTTCGTCATCAGTTCTTCGTTCTAAGAACAAAATTGTCACAAACCTAAACATGTTTAATGTTTGAGTCAAATATCATAATAAATGAGAACTCACATGCTCTAGTTGGATTGTTTGCAGTTCGAACGATCGCTCAAGAAAGAAGACAGAATACAAGAATAATGACAAGGCATCAATGATCAAATTTATCCTATCCTAAGTTCTCTCTTAGCAATTTTCCTCTGTATATATACTTTTGGTGTGCGTGCTCAAGGTTTCTCGTGTTCGTTGTGAGTTAGCCTAATTGCATTGTGTAATATGTGTGACAGTGTGTTAGTAAGCATGAGATACCACTGAATTATGTTCTAACCATTGTAATTATGTTTTTTGTAGCTCAATTAGCAATCAGACGTTCTAAAGATTTCCAGCATCCAAAATGAAATTCTGCGCAGATTTTACGTACTATAAATATACCACAAAAAAATTCTGGATAGAAAGTGAAAAGTGTGTGAAAATACAATTTCATGTCATGTCCGAAGAGGGATACATGCAGAATTAAGGGTTCTGAATTCGAGCAGACTTGCATGTTAACTCCATCTAATAAGACTAATTTTGCACGACATTCGAGTTAAATTACCTCAGCGAGTTTCTCAGTTACAGCCGAAACTACGCTCTTCAATGTCCCCTGCGTTGAAAGGAGAAGATGCAAGAACATTAAAATAGTTGCCTAAGTGGCCTAAACATTGGCATTTGAAATATCAATTTATGTCACAAATTTTGAACGTTTTTTCAATAGGCATTTGAAATTTCATGTTCCACGTGGAAAATGTCAGATTATGCGATTAAGCATGTATTTCCACATCAGAATCCAGCAATATGCCAACTACCACGTGAAATTTTAGGTGCCTGGAATATCACCTAGGGTCATAATTGTAAAATCGTTGAGAGGTTGGGTATTAATTTGCAATTTATTAAACATTGGGAGATTATTGAAAAAAACGCCCAAAGGTTGATAAAAAGATTGTGCGATCATACCAATGAATGATCTCTGAGACCAAGGGACAAGACTAATGCTTTCGATGATCCAGAATTGCTGCAAATGTAGTGCAAGTTAGGAATTGATTGTTGATTGCAAAGCAACAATATAATGATGCATCAGATTGGTCTCGTGAAATAACCTTATATGTTCAATCAACTGTCGAGCACAGGCGACGAGCATGGGCTGCAAACAGTTTATCTTATGCATCAGTATGACAGTATGTCTCCTTAATGGAAGCAACAAGATCCCTAAATTAGACAAAAAGACACATTTGATGAAGATTCAAACTAACCTCGTCTCGTTTACCAAGTATTACAGAGACGCTATAAGTTGGATCAACCGAAAAGCCTCCTCCCTCTTTCCTGACAATCAACAAAATTTTCAATAATATCAGCAATTCTAACTAAAAAGGTTGAAATAGACCAAGCCCATTCTAACATCATGAGAATATACAGCAGACATGAACATGAGAGGAAGTATAATCAGATAGAACGGCATCTACTAAGCCAAATGATAGAAAGCGTATAACAGAAAAAGTACTAATCTAATCTTTTGTGGAAAAAGTTCTGGGATGGGCAGTACGGGTAGAACCGTGTTGGTGAGAAAACTAGTCTAGATTTGCATAATACAATCTCAAAATTCTTATAGCTACCTATTTATCATTGCTTAATGCTGATGCAACACTAATTTGGAGCTTAGGAATTAGTTGAAGCTCGAAGCTATTATGAATTGCACTTCTTGGAGAATCTCCCACTCAATAAGTTAAAATTACAAAAAGATCATTCGGACAGATTTCGTGAAACTTCAACTGTATATCTGCTCTAGGTATCCCATGATCATAAAAGGTAAGAAAAATGACTCCAGATGCATATAATTAATGAATAAAGGAAACACACTTATTTATGTTGTCAAATTTCCTTGTTTCATCAACAAACGACTCAATGTCTTATTTCATCAATAAACATCTCAATGACTCATTTCATCAATAAATGACTCAGTGTCTCATTTCATCAATAAACGACTCACTGTAATCTAAATAAGATTGTTCAGTTCACATGGTTAGTTCTTCTGATTCAGTACCTAAATTCAAAGCAACCACAAATGCCAGATTCTTTAGACTAATACTCTTACTCTTTATAGAGACTACTGCAGTATATGAAATGATACCACTAAAAGCTCAATACATACACAAAAAGTGTAAATAGAACCTTCACCCCTTCAATGTAACCAAATTTCATTCGAAATCCACATAGTTCGGCTGAACAAACAATATCGGCCTACTAAAATCAACGGAGAGTAAAAGAAGCAGTGCATTCTCATTTTTCCCCAAATTAACTAAAAGAATAGAGGCTTTTAACAATAAAAAACTTATTATAATCTGAAGTAATATGACGAAACCTAGCTTGCAATATAGTCCCCATGCTTCCAATTTGAGTTGCCATGACCTAAAATAAATCCAATTATCAACACGGATACGCAGAAAAGTTGCAACTCCAAAATAATTTTATTTAAAAAAAATAAAAAAATCTCACAAGAATATGATCTTCGTAGCTGCTTATGATAATATCCGTCTTGTGCCCCTGCCATAAAAATAAATATGACAGTAAAAAACCTTCAATTAACAAATTGAGATCACAGTACCCAAAAAATGGGGGCGAAACGCAAGGATTGTTTATTCCGAGTAATTTTGCGTCTAAATTAAGCTCAATTTCACAAAAAAATGGCTGGCAAAACTACGAGCATTGAAATTCAATAACACCAACAAATAATTAAATTTCTCACAGAACTTAAAACAGAAGAAACCAAAATTACATTGATATCTATACAGATCGAGGCTTGTCGAACGGGAAAAGCAGGATCCGACGTTCTCATTTGCGTAGAATTTTGAAGTTTTTGGGATTTTTTGCGAAGAAATTTGAGATTTTAGGGATTTTAGTTCTTTAGAGCTACGGTGAAATAATAATCAGCTCTTACAAAATCGAGTTTTTGTGTGCGCGCGCGCGTGTATAGGCTCTAAACTTATACGAATTTAAAAGATTTTTTTTAGGGAATAATAAAATGTTACTCCTAAAATGTGTATTCGCTTTAAGAAAAATGAGTCCAATGTTTTATGCTCTTGATATTTCTGAGCAAAATTTATTTTGAAATTTATATTTGTAGTAAAAAGTTTTTATTTTAAGTTTATACATGAACTAGCTGAGGCACCACAAGACTCTCCTTTGTGAGAGGTCTTGAGTTCAATCCTTCCTGCGTGCGGTGTATTATATTTCCCAACTTGTTTGGTGGTTTAGTTGTCCCACCCTGCATGGTGGTGTAGAGGTTCCGCCTATATGGTGGTGTAATGCTTGATTTGATATATATATATATATATACCTTGTAATTATCTAAAAAAAAAAATTATACATGAACCGTCTCATATTTTTTTTGACATACTATATCATAAGTCTCAATACCTCAATATACTCACTTTGGCATTTAAAAAATTTGTTATACACACCTATTTTGAAACAAATTAGTTATACTCAAGTTTACAAAAATACCCTTGGATTGTGACATATTTTATTGAAAAAGTTGTCAATGATTGAGAATTTCTTACATTGTGTCATAACTTTTGTCCTTGTGTACTTATCTTGCACAATCATTGTGAAATTATCTGCGAATTATTGTTTAAATTGTAGATTTTGCAGATTATTTATTTAGTAAATATTATTTTACATATTTATTTAGTATTAACGAGTACGTACAGATAAAAAAATATTGAAGGCCGAAAAATATGTAAATTATACCAAAAGAACAATAATATCATGAAGAACCGGCAAAAAAAATGAAGATCCCTCTCGGGCGGGATCTTCTTAAAAAATGTAGATGTCCGAGAGAGAAATTAATTTTTTATGTCTAGATTTAATTATAAAAATTAACTATAAAATTTTATTGTGAATTAGTGCAATATATATTAATATTTGTAATTTTTCTTTGATTTATTCATGATTTCGTATTTTTAGACGAATAATTTGATTAAATATATGATTTTTTTAAATTATAAATGCATTGAGAGGTTCCTAAATCAAATCCCTCTCGACATACATGAAATCCCGCTCGAGCGAGATCTAGACACGTTGTAGATGTCCGAGAGGGATCTTGGATTTTTATGTCTGGATTTAAATATAAAATTTAACTATGTAATTTTTATGTGAATTAGTGCAAAATATATTAATATTTGTAATTTTTGTGTGATTTATTCATGATTTCGTATTTTTGGACGAATAATCATAATTTGATTAAATATATTATTTTTTTGAATTATAAAGATTATATTATTATAACAGTCAAAATACGAAATCATGAATAAATCACACAAAAATTACAAATATTAATATATTTTGCAATAATTCACATAAAAATTACATAGTTAATTTTTATATTTAAATCCAGACATAAAAAACCAAGATCCCTCTCGGACATCTACAACGTGTCTAGATCCCGCTCGAGCGGGATTTCATGTATGTCGAGAGGGATCTTGGTTAAACCGAGAAGGATTTGATTTAGGAACCTCTCAATGCATTTATAATTCAAAAAAATCATATATTTAATCAAATTATTCGTCTAAAAATACGAAATCATGAATAAATCAAAGAAAAATTACAAATATTAATATATGTTGCACTAATTCACAATAAAATTTCATAGTTAATTTTTATAATTAAATCTAGACATAAAATTAATTTCTGACATCTACATTTTTTAAGAAGATCCCGCCCGAGAGGATCTTCATTTTTTTGCCATTGTCCGAGAAGATCTTCGCTTTTTGGTTCTTCATGATATTATTGTTCTTTTGGTATAATTTACATATTTTTCGGCCTTCAATATTTCTTTATCTGTACGTACTCGTTAATACTAAATAAATATGTAAAATAATATTTACTAAAGAAATAATCTGCAAAATCTACAATTTAAACAATAATTCGCAGATAATTTCACAATGATTGTGCAAGATAAGTACACAAGGACAAAAGTTATGACACAATGTAAGAGATTCTCAATCATTGACAACTTTTTCAATAAAATATGTCACAATCCAAGGGTATTTTTGTAAACTTGAGTATAACTAATTTGTTTCAAAATAGGTGTGTATAACAAATTTTTTAAATTTGAAAGTGTGTATAAAAAATTTTCACTCATATCATAATGCAAGCATTCTCTTGTCACTCTATGTCAACCGGAAAAGTTAACCCAATAAACTAAAAAGATTAATCAATCTTTAATTTAACTAATATCTGCTCCCGTGCAATGCATGGACAAATGATATGTTACAATTTTAAATAATAAAAAAAATTAAAATAAAAAAATGTATTAATA
Organism: Agastache rugosa; assembly: GCA_031470985.1. Taxonomy (NCBI): domain Eukaryota; kingdom Viridiplantae; phylum Streptophyta; class Magnoliopsida; order Lamiales; family Lamiaceae; genus Agastache; species Agastache rugosa. The sequence continues at coordinate 486,605 of CM062606.1, forward strand.
TTACGAATAGAACTTAAGTAAAACAACAAAATATTTTGATCAAAAGACAAAATAATACACATTTATTAATTGGGTAATGTTCACTTAAATAGGAAAACTATTTGAATTTTGATCAAAACACAAAATAATACACATTTATTAATTGGGTAATGTAAACTTAAATAGGAAAACTATTTGAATTTTTACTATTACATTTCAATCTAAACGAAATATCAATTAAATGACCAAACTATAGAATTATTCATAATTATATTCCGGCCTTGATTTTACAGCAACATAAATCAAATGTGACACACAGAAAGTTAGTGTGAATTTTAATAAAAAATAATAAAAATGAAGTGTCATTGAAATGAAATGATGTCGTTTCGATGCAAGGAATTAAATTTTAATCGTTTTCTTCAACCATCACTATTATTTACCGAGTAAAATAATGATGTTTATAATGTCATGAATGACAAAATGAGTAGTTGTTATAGATGAAAACTAGTAAGTAACTCGTCGAAATTCGACGGAAAATAACTTTATGTTTTAATTTATATGTATACATTTTAAAAATAATTTTATATCTTATTTAGAATTTGTGATATTGTTCGCGTTAATTATTAATCAAACTTAACAAATTAATTTTATTTCACGTATCTAAATTTATAATTAGGAATGACAATGAATCGAGTATACTCATTTATTATGTATTTTATAAATCTAAATTTGTTTAGAATTTTTCTACATGTTCGTCCTAATCTCGGTTAAAATAGTGACTTTACTTACATACTCGTCTCAAATCCGTTGAGTAATACTCGATAAAAATATGAACACTCCAAGTAATATTAATTAAAATTAATAAAAATTATTATTTTTATGTTATTTGAACCGTCTCGTTGATTTATTCTAAATTACTCGATAAAAATATAAACAAAGTTAATATTAATTAAAATTAGTAAAAATCCTTCATTTTTAAGTATATTTGAACCGTCTCGTTGGTTCATGTTAAATCGATATCTCTAATCTTTGCCAAAATGCGGAAAAAAAATATGTTTACATCATCAAAGTAATATTAATTAAAATTAGTAAAAATCCTTCTTTCTACGTTATTTGAACCGTCTCGTTGGTTTATGCTAAATTATTCAATAAAAATCTAAACAAAGTTAATATTAATTAAAATTAGTAGAAATTCTTCTTTTTAAGTATATTTGAACCGTCTCGTTGGGTTCATGCTAATTAAATCGATATCGCTAATCTTTGCCAAAATGCGAAAAAAATATGTTTAAAAATCTAGTTTTTTTTTTGTTCTCTTTTTAGCTATCTATCTCATATTTGATTCAATATATATTTTTTCTAGCAAGTACTAATCGAAGTTTTTAGAAAAACATGAATGAAAAATGAATAGGATTCCATGTAGACATGTTGATTAAATATATTTATTTAGTCTTCATAGGAATTTTCATTTACAAATTTTCTATTGACTTTTTAAAATGTTAATTTGTTTTTTCAAAATTTGTCTATTACTTTAAATTTAATTATTAACGCTACTTATATACTAACTTAAAAAATAATTTTATTTTTAATATCTAAACATAATTGAGTGACAATTCTTCTAATACATAATTTAGTGTACTCATAATATGACACACATAAAAGTCTATTAGAATTCAATAACAACATGGATAGATCAATACTACAACATTTAATAGTTTATTAATGTCATTACACACAGAAAGATAAATATAAATAAATTACAAATATTAATTAAATACATATATAATGAATATAATAATAATCATAATGATATATTCGAATTAGAATATATGAATATATATATATATATATATATATAATTAAATTGATTGACTAATACTTTTCGAGTACTTACAATTTTATACATAATCTAATTGACAATATAATTTTATAATTGTATATAATATAATAAAGGAAACTTTAATGAATATACTGCCACATAATAGGAATTAGGAACATAACTTTTTTTATTATATTATATATATATATATTATTATATATGAATTAAGAATGTATAAAATAATGATTTATAAGAATGTATTCCAAAATTATTATTATTTTAATATGTATAATAGAAGAAATTAATTAAGTAGAGGGAAAGATAAATATGAGATGTGATTAATAGATAAACATGTGATATTTCAAGAATATGAAATTAATAAAATTTTAATTAATAAAAATTAGAATATATATGAATTAAAATTAGACAAATTACCAGAATAAAGGAAAATCTGAACGGAGCACCGTGGAGGGGGCATCTTTATTTTCGTATAAAATAAGGGTTTATAAGAATACATTCCGAAATTGTTATTATTTTAATATGGATAATAGAAGAATTTAATTAAATAGATGGAAAGATAAATATGAGATGTGATTAATAGATAAACATGTGATATTTCAAGAATATGAAATTAATAAAAATAAAAATTAGAATATATGAATTAAAATTAGACAAATTACCAGAATAAAGAAAAATTTAACAGAGCACCGTGGATGGGACAACTTTATTTTGGTATTAGTAATAGATTGCACGGTTTCAAGACCCACTATTAGTTGGACCACTAAAACGGGCCTTTCATTTAGATACATAAACAATTGTCCTAGATTTTTGGGGACTGGAAAATTAATCTTCACGGTAAGATAAAGATTATGAACTCATTTTAAAATCTTTTAGTTCCTATGTTTAGGAACGTCGATCGAGCCAAATCCACTCGATTTCAGACCAATCTTATCTGGGTTGTCAAACTATTAAATTCGAGGATTAGGGATGGCAATTTTACCCACGGGTTCGGGTCCCCGCGGGTACCCGCCCCTAATGGGCCGGGTTCGGGTGAAATTTTTCGGGGTCGGGGATGAGGACGGGTTTGAACTATAAAATCCGAATCGGGTTCGGGTCGGGTACGGGGATATAGATCCACGCCCCGAACCCGACCCGATTAATTATTTATTGAATAATAAATTATTAAAAATAAATTATTAATAAAAAATAAATTATTAATAAATTACTAATAAATTATTTTTTTGTTATAATAAATTATTAAAAATAAAATAAATTATCTAACGGGGTACCCAATGGGTATCCTTTTCCCGACTGGTAATCCCCGCCCCGCCCCGATATAAACGGGGATGGGGACGGGGACGGGGACGGGGACGGAGACGGAATTCTTAAGCGGGTATGGGGATGGGGAAGCATTACCCGACCCGTCCCAATCCGTTTACATCCCTATTCGAGGCATTCAGATTAATTTTTTTTTGAACAAGAGATTTTCAGCTCTAACTATCTCTCTTTTCTCAATCTATTTAGATCAATTCATTAATCTTTTACTAGATTGACATCTCTAGAAGGCAATCAATTCAGTTTATTATAGTATTTTTTTTTTTTTCATTTCGCTTTCATGGGCCTTGGCCCTTTGGGCCCATTGCACGTTCTTAATTCACTTTATTATATTTTTTTTTTTTTTTGAGGAAACACTTTATTATAGTATTGGTAAGTAGTGTATGTGGCCATTTTTTTGTACACATCATAATTTACTTGATTCTTATAAAAATCAGGCCGATTCTTTTCGGGTTAAAATTTTTGAAATATGCCCTCCTTTCTCCTATCTATTTGAATCAATTTTTTAGTTTAGAGCTGGATTGATATCTCTACCTATACTTATAATATCGGTTACTATAATTTGTATTCGACTGTATTTTTTTAAGAGAGATTAACGTTTTCCTTTAAGGGCCTGTTTGGTTGGCAGGAAAGTAAAGTTGTCAGGGATTTTGATTATGTGGAATATGATTACGAGGAAAATAAAAAGTTTCCGCATAATGCGGAATGTGATTCTGAGAAAAGTAAATCCTAACAGATTACTTATCCCGTGTTTGGAAGATACAAGAAAACTGTCAGGATTTTAAATTTTTGTTTAGATTTTACATTGGCAGTGACCTGCGATGACCGCGTGACAAATGGGTCTGACGGAAGAAAGAGAAATAAAGCCGTTGAGGAGAGCCGTGGGTGCTCCATTTTGGCGGCAGATTTTTCTCAGCCAAATGCGAACGAGGGAAACCATTGATTTTGGGAATTTGGGAGCTAATAATTTGACGAAAAATGGGGCAAGTACATTCATATCTTTACATCTTTGAATGGAACTTAATTTTGGGGAAAAAATATTGACTGCATAATTTATAGTTTCTGGCAATTATCTCAAAAGAAAAGGGAATAATATTGGAGTGGATGGTCGCTGCGATTAGGGACTTGGAGTTGCGACGTGCGACGATGGCCGAAGAGTAAGACCTATCATTATTTGCAGGGGTGGAGGCGAAGTCCGTCAGCGGTGGAGGCGGCCATCTCTCAAATTTCCATGAATTTCTTCAATTCACAAACAACAACAGCTTTGACAAATGGAAATTAACAATTATTAATGTCATATGATTAGTTCCTCTTCAATTCAGGCATACCGGAGACTTATTAAGTCGACTTGCAGGGAAGAGAAGAAGAGAGAAGAAGAACGACGATGAGTTCCTTAGAGAGGACACCGTTTTTTGTGCCTATGAATTAAAATTCCCGTATCAAGGAAAAATAATACCTAAGTTTTTTAAGGAATAAGAATCCTAGAATTTTAAGCTATTTTACTTATTTTCAGGATTCTGATTACTTTCCTAATTTTTTTAAAATTCAACCAAACATTGGAATTTAAATTTTTGGAATCAGATTATTTCTCTTATTCTACCAAACACAGGAATTTAACAATTAGGAATCAGATTACTTTCCTGGAGCAGAATCCGTGCCAACCAAACGAGCCCTAAAGATTTTTCCCTTAGGATTTTCCTTTAAAGATTTTAATGAGCCCATCAAATTTGATCGGTCTGTAATCAACATGATTTTTTAGCATTTTCTTTTCCCGATTTCGTTTTAATATATAAAGATCATATTCAACTACAATAGAAGCAATTAAACGCTCCTATATAACCACTTTATATCAACACTACCTTATATAGTTAAACTAAGAAGTAGGAAATTGTGTGCTAAAAAGATGGGAGAATTATGCAATATATTTTAGACAAATACTATCAAATCTTTTCATTTCGCTCTCATGTGCCATTGGGCCCATTGCACGTCATAATTTACATGATTAAATTATAATATTGGTAGGTGGAGTATGCAGCCATTCTTTTGACACGTTTACCAATTGAAATGCTTCTATTTATAGCAACAACTGTCCACTTTATTTTTATCTTTAAACAGTCAGTCAAACAGTCTTTCTCGGGTATTATTTCATCTTTTTTCGAATTAAAAAAAAAAAATTATACAACATTTTATGAACAAACGGTACGCAAATTAAATCACTCGATGTAAATTACACGTATAAGAGAGGGAAATTGTAATAGACAACTTCTTATGCCATAATTTTTTTTTTGAGTAAAGTTTTTATACCATAATTTAATAGTATAAAATAATTAACGAGTTTCAAAGTTGTGACTTTCAATCATAAATTTATTCGAAGAGGGTTACAATTTTTTTTTTCTGAAGTGCAATGTGACATTGATGTTGGATGTACGGTGATTTTTTTTTACGAGGACTCTTAATTTTAATTAGATGATATGTATCGTATACACTATTTCAATCGAACTCAAAGATTGCTTGAACATTTTTCATTAGGAAAAAGTGAACAAATTGAGTAACGCCAAACGCTCTTTCATTAGAAAAAATATGTCTCTACCGGTAACTTTAATTGTTATTTATAGAGAGAGAGAGATTGGTTCATATAGAAACTATTCCTAGTGTGGGAATTAGGAACCAATCTGAACCATTGATCTTTGTATGATCTATAGTTGTCATTATTCGAAGCATGAATATATATAGATTTTAGGCATGATTTTATATAAACATTATTCTTTATGCAAAAAAGCATGAATCTTATTAAGCATGACTATATATTGATTTAAGTATGAATATATATAGATTTAAGCATGTTATCAAGTTCTCACGGGAGGAATAATTTCTATAGTATCTCATCCCTATATATATATAGAGAGAGAGAGGTTATTTGTATATAAAAGTGTAAAGTAATGACATTCTAAATCAACATGATCAAACAAAATTGATGGAGGGGCCTCCATTTTCCTCGTGCACAACGTTTCGCATTATCTCGTGCATGAAAAATCTATGCTATTGTACTTTGGGAAATATTATTTCATATTATTTATATTATAAATCCATTGTATTTGTTATGATGATTGCTATTTGCAGCAGCCCTCCAAATCTCCAATATATATACTGTATATATACTATAATTGAATAATAGCTTTTTTTTATATTTATTTTTGGTTTTTTAAGAAAGCTAAATTTAATTTTTTGAAAGGGAAAGCTAAATTTAACTAAGATGAGATTCCTAATTTTACAAAACTATATGTGTGTACCGTGTTTGATGCATGAGAAATTTCAATTAAATCACCCTGGAATTAGCTTCGATGGTGACGTTCGTAATTTGTTATTTTAGCTTCATATTTTTTGGTAATTGTTACTAGTTAGAAACTGTCAATAATTCTTAATGTTGATTTTTTTTAATTGAAGTTATTTTTGTTTTATTGAACGGATAATTCAAAATTGATACTTAGTTACTTTAAATAAATAAGTAAATGGTTGGCGTGAATTCTGCTACAGGGGTAGAATAAGAACATGAAATATATTTATTGCTTTTTTTTCAGAAAAGAATAAATTAAAAAAGCCACCGATTACAAGTTTTAGAAGTCAACGAGCCAAATTGTTAGGTATTATGGTTAAATTTTGCCTTTGATCACATTAAACGATTTTTATATCTCATCTCATCTTTTAATCCTTATATATCAATTTTTTTTAGTTGATCCCCATATACTTGCGTGTGGTGTATTATATTTTCTACCTTATTTGATGGTGTAGTAGTCTCACCTTTGTGTGGTGTAGTTGTTCCTAGGGTTGTATACGAATCGAATCGAATATCGTGGTATTTGATTCGATTCGAAAAAATAAAGACATATTTGATTCGACTTCAAATATTTTTTTTATTCGTATTCGATTCGAAATGATAATCACGAATATTCGATTTGATTTTTTTAAATATATTAGAAAGAGCTAAAAAAATAATCATAAGAACATACCTTTAATTAAGAATCGAGACTTTCCAAACACGGCAGTGGCGGAGGTGGCAGGCAACGCGTCAGGTAGGGAAGTGGCCAAGTGGGTGTATTTGTTTAATTTGGTTTTTAGTTTATTATATATAGGCCAAAATGCATACAAATTTCTGATATTTTCTCAAATTCTGGTTTAATTCCAAACCTTTTAATTTTTGCAAAATAAATCTCCACCTTTTAATTTTGCTTAATGTTCTCCCAACGACGAATTTGGGTGAAATTCAAAGTGACGTGGCGTTCAAAACGGCGTCTGTTCTTCGCCTGCTTCGAATCGAGATTGTCGCGGATCCCTCCGACGCTCGATCCCGAATCCAACGGCGTAGTTTTGAACGCCACGTCACTTTGAATTTCACCCAAATTCGTCGTCGGGAGAACATTAAGCAAAATTGAAAGGTGAAGAATTATTTTGCAAAAATTAAAAGGTTTGGAATTAAACTAGAATTTGAAAAAAGGTCAGGAATTTGTATGCATTTTGGCCTTATATATATATATAGAGGGAGCGGATCTGGTAAGAACACATCTTATATAAGAACGTAAGAACAATGCATTTTTATTACATCGGAGATGCATAAAATGCAGAAACTAAATACATAAATATTTTAATGCATAAACTACAATAACTTAATGCATTAGTATTGAAATGCATAAATTAGAGTAATTAAATGCACGGTTAAATCTGGACCATAGATCATCAAAGATCAAGGGTCCAGATTTGTTCGTCCAGATTTGTTCTTATTTCTCACATAAGAAAGTGTTATTATTTGATCCGCGCTATATATATATATATATATATATATATATAATCGAATATCGAATCGAATATCATGATTTTGACTTTGTATTTAATAACTAATCGAATCGAAAAAAGTATTTGTATTTATAATCGAATAATAAATAATCGAATTCGAATATAAAAAATTCGAATCGAATACCGAACCGAACCAAAGTTATTTGATTCCTATACATCCCTAGTTGTCCCACCTTGCGTGGTGGTGTAGTGGTCCTACCTTTGTGTGGTGTAAAAGTTCCGCATATATTTTGTTGTAGTGCTTGATTTGATTATATATATATACCTTATAATTCTCTAAAAAATAAAATAAAATAGAGTCTAGACCAAGTAGTTACCTTATAAATATGGCCATAATTAAATGGGCTTAGGGTTTAGCCTAAAAATAATATAATTTGGTTGGCCATTAATGTATTTGAATTTTGACCCAATCCCCTGAAATAAATGTAAAATCCTTAGGCCGGCGTCAATGAAAATTTTCGCATCTCAGCTAATTTTTTTGTCATTCTCTTCTAATATGCACATTAACATTTTTAATTTATTTTTATTATTAATTTATCGATATATATTAAGAAAGTATAATTTAAATGCACAACTTAATATATACTCCCTCCGTCCCGCTATTAGTGACTCATTTTTCTTTTTGGGTTGTCCCACTATTAGTGGCCCGGACCTAAAATAGCAAAAATTAACCTTTTAAAAAGTGTGGATCATACCACTTTTCTATTTTTTACACTTTTTTTTAATACCGTGCCCAAAAAGTATGACCCACAAATAACGGGACGGAGTGAGTATATATTAGGTAAGGCCATTATGTCCTTTATTAGAATGCGTACTCAAAAATGCCCACAAAAAAGTCGAATACATTAATTTAAATAAAACACATCATCACATTCACACCCTTAATATTTTACTTCCTACATCTACGTTGTATTTGTCGCAATCCGATTGCGACAATCTTTAATTCGATGTTTAATTCATTGGTTCTAGATAAAATTTGACATCATAAGCAACCAAAAAAAAAAAAAAGCAATTCTTAATCCTACAAATATCTCAAATAATCGAACATGTTACATTTAGTATTTAAAGTGTGGTTTGCTAGCTGTTGAAATTCATGATTTGAAAATTCCACTCATGTTTTCAATTATTATCGTCGGACGTTCGTTTCTCCAATACTCGCGCCAACTCTCCGACTCAATTACTCTGTCTCACTCTAAACATTGTACGATATATTTTGAAAATATGAATAAAATCATAGCAAAATAAAGAACGAAAGTCCTCAAGTAATTTTGAATTTCAAAAGCACTTTCTTTTCTTCCCATGATAGAATTAAGATGCTTTGAAAAAACTGAGATAAAATTAATAATTCCTTTAAAATAGAAAAAAAGATCAAAACATTGGAATATAAAATAATAAGATGAATCATAAATAACAACACATGATGATAAAGGTTTGGGTAAAAAAAAAAGAGAAAATAAAATGAAGAAAATCACAACTAACTATAATTGATGGATTTTGGTTCTCATCTACCCACGAGTTCCACGATTTTACCGCACCTGCCCTTCAACGCGCCGCGCTAAAGCCGAGCCGCTTTTATCGGCTCAGCCGAGCCGGATCTCTTATGAAGCTATATGTTTAGAAAAATACCTAATATTCAGTGTCACATAAAAAATATGTACGAAAAAGTAGCAATTTATTAGAAAAATATTATTCAGTTTTTGCTCTCACCAAAATACGTCAAACATCAATTCATTAAAGCGAATGGATCGTGACCAGCTATGATGAGGGTTGAATCTATTTTTATTTTGTATCTGAATTTGGTAATTTAAATTAGGCTTGACTTGATCATATTTTAGAAAAAAATGTCCTACAATTTTCAGTTTTCTCATGCTTTTTTTTTTTTAAATTATTGCGCCAAGAATTCTTTATTAACATGTGGTCATAAACAAATCTAGATATTATGTACGTCAGAAATAAACAAAAGTGTTGCTGCATTCTTTTTTAATACTTTGAATTATATGATACTAGATTTACCCGCGCGCGTTGCGCTGTATCATTCTACTGCATTTCAATTTTTTACATTTTTAAATGTCAATAATATCTATACAATTTAATTAAATATTTAAAATTAATAAAATTTATATTTGTGAATCTTCTTATACAAAATAATACAGTTAGCAAACACAAAAAATTAATTAACGTGACAAACAATAAAATAATTACTACTCCAAAGCTTAATATTTGAATTTGAGAATTTGAAATGCAACATACACATATAGTGAACTAAATTTGTTAGGCTTCAAAGCTTAATGTTTGAATTTGAAAAATTGAAATGGCATGAGAAAATGTACAGTCATTAATTTTCATTGGAAAGTGTACAATTATTTGCATGTAGCATGCAAAATGGGCGAGAAAATGCATTGCAAATTATTTTACTTTAATATAGTAATAGATTATGGAGTATAATTTTTTTTAGAATGAATTAGATATAAATTACAAACAAAACCTAACTAAATACATTCTCCATCAAAATCTCGGTTGAATAATTTTTTTTTATCAATTTACTCAATTGTCACAAAATCATAGTTCACTTTCATGATTAGAAATGAATTGTTTTTTCCCTAAAAAAAAGAAATGAATTGTTTTTCTTTTTCATTTATATATATATATATATATATATATATATATATATATATACTCTAAATCAAATATATGACCCTAGGTAACATATTTCATATTCAAATATTATGTTTTTGTTAAAAAATAAGAGTTTTTGTTAAATCAAATCACCACATATATCTTGATTTGCAATTGCAACACCACTTTTAAAATATATAAACATATAAACAATCTATTCCATTTTTGCAATTAGGACCACATCCATTTTTTCGGGTCCAATTGAAGATTACAAAGCCGTCCTATATCTTATGTAGCACTAGTTTCTCAACGTTGTGGATTAAAGAAAAATCCACATCATAATTCGAGCTGGTGAAAAAATTGGACGTGATCTTAATTATAAAAATTAAATGAATTGTGCATATATTTAATACATTGTAAAAGTAAAATTATAAATCGAAGTATGTGTGCCGATTTAATTTGACAACAATTTTTTAAACAATTAAAAATTTAAAGTCGAAGTCGAACTCGAACCTGACCCGAACCGGCTAAAATACCATCATATATAGTCAGCACTCCCACAAAAAAAGCCGAGTGAGCCATTTACGATGGGATTATTATAAAGCTGAAAGGCTGCTGAAGCGTTTTTTACATGACTCTTCCCCGCTTATTTTTCCAACTGAAACTTTATATTCTTTTCCATCTCTTCTGCCATAACCATTTCTGCTGAGCTGAGCTAACTCTCGAGCTGCAATTATGGGGATTGTGAGGCTGGAGGAGACGCAGAAGGCGGAGATCGAGGAATTCCGCCAGATGCTGCTATCGTGCGCCGCGGTGAACCGGCGGAAGGACCGCGATATGTTCGGCGGCGGGGAGGATGCATTGCCCGCGCGGAACGACGACGTTTTGGACAGGATGGTCTGCGTCACCAGCGGCGTCTCCTATCTCGGCATCGCTATCGTGAACCAGCTCCTAGTCAACGGCTACTCTGTTCGAATCATCGTTGATAATGAAGGTCGGTTTTGTAGTTGCTGTTTTTATTAATCTTCAATCTGTGGTTTTGAAATAGTAGGGATTTTGGAGTGAATTCGTTTTTTGTAGTGAAATGATTCGTTTATTCCATATTGAAAGCTTTTGAAATGAACTCATCAATCTCGAATGAGATTTGTTCTTACAATCATTTATGGATTACTGATGGTAAGTCTGTTTGATTTTTCGAGTTCTATTGACGATGAACTCTGCTTATTTATTTATTTTTTTTGTCCAATTGTGTGCCGACAGTCGGCTTTGAAATTCTTTTTTGTGCTGTGCGGCTCCCGCGGGCCATGGTTTCCAGCAACTAAGGAAATTTTTAGGGGAGAGAGAGAGAGAGAGAGAGAGAGGAATTGATATCTCACTATCTCAGCAATAACTGCACACATTAGGCAACAGGAAAGGAAGGTGAAGGTTCATAAAAAGTCAATTGAAATTGGGCTTTTGCAGCTCAATTTTACAATATTTCATTTACGCCTAATTAGTCCAATATTATTGCTATGTGGAGCAAATACTAAATTCAATAGCTCTGCAACATTTGCACCAAAAAACCTCTTTTCCTTTTCTAGAAAATGTGACTATGGATGTCTCAGGAAAGGAAAGAAAAAAAAAAGAACTTGAAATGTAATGCTAATTATGTTATGCAGCTTCCACAAATGTTGGAGATTTAGTTAGCCATCTAAATTCATTTCTAGTATGTTAATGTTTCCAATCCTGTGTTGTCGTTGTAATATCATGAGCTACAGGACGATGCTATTCATGCTTCGTGAATTTCATTATGCGGTACAATGAGCATTGTGTTTTGCATCTCATGTTTGGTTCGATGAGATACTAACAGCGTTGAATTGGAAATGCAGAGGATGTTGAGAAGCTGAGAGAGATGGAAACTTCTGGTGAAATGAGGTTGAACAACAGCATAGTCGAAGTTGTGATGGCCAAGCTCACTGAGGTCGAAAGCCTAACTGAGGCGTTTGATGGTTGTCGCGGCGTCTTTCACACCGCAGCATTTGTGGACCCAGCCGGGCTGTCCGGTTACTCTGTGAGTATTGAATTTTCGGTTCTCTAGAATCCAAACTTGAGTAGTAGATGTGATAGGCCTTGATTACAGTTAATTTTCTCAATGAATGTGTTCAATTTGATCATGCCTTTGCATAATCTGTGGAATTGGTTTGGTACACTTGTTTCTTTTTGTTTTGAGAAACTGGTACACTTGTTTCTCATTTATGAAGGACAAGGTCAAGTAGGCTACTTATGCTAGATCTCTAGAAGTCTGTAATCTCGTTTTCGAACAGCATTTCTCAAGATTAATTAGATGTATAACTATTGTACCTGAAATAGTAGTTGATGTTGATTTACAACTGAAATTGTGTAAATCATTTAATTACGTTCTTTTTTAAGTTCAAGAATCTGGTCCACCTTCATGGTATAGCCTACTCATGGATTTTAGGTAAGCCTAATTGGCTGGTGAAATGGTGCAAGCAACTCTTCCACCTATTGTACACGTTTTGTTCGGGGACCGTTAGATCACCGCGCTACTTTTACATGATTTTGGTCGCGTAAATGATGCTAGAATGTCACCAAGAATTCATATTACTACAACCTAGTTAAGTGGATAATGTTGCAGATGCATGTTAGTTCAAGAGGAAACGTGTTCCTGTTCGAAAAATCCAAATTATAATTGTTGCAGATTTGTTTAGCCATGGTTTTGCTGACTAAATTCTCTTCTGCAGAAAGCAATGGCTGATATAGAAGTAAATACAAGCAAGAACGTCATAAGGGCTTGCGGTCTTTCGCCTTCTGTTAGACATTGCGTGCTCACCTCGTCTCTCTTGACCTGCATATGGCGCGACAACTCTAGTGATGAGGCTCCGCGCCTCATTGACCACAAGTGCTGGAGCGACGAGGCTGTCTGCATAAACAAAAAGGTATAAATCACTTGATCAGCCGTGTAAATCACAGTCTAGAATCGATCCTAACCTTTCTCTCTCTCCCTATAATCCACAGCTCTGGTATGCACTCGGGAAGCTGAGGGCAGAGAAGGCTGCGTGGGAGATTGCTAAGGCCAGTGGCGTGAAGCTAACGACCATTTGCACCGGACTCATCACCGGCTCAGATTTCTACCGGAGAAATCCAACTTCCACCATTGCATACCTCAAAGGAGTCGAAGAAATGTACGTATATGGCTTGTTGGCAACGGTGAGCATCGACACACTAGCCAAGGCGCATGTTTGCGTCTTTGAGGAGATGAAGAAGGCGGCCCCCGGAAGGTACATTTGTTTCGACAAAGTGGTGGAGAGAGCAGACGAGGTCGAGAGGCTGGCTGCTGAGACGGGCATAGCTGCAGCCTCAGTAACTGGGGGCGCCTCGTCGAGCAGCCGGCCTCAGTTTGAGTTGTCGAATGCGAAGCTTCGACAGCTCATGTTGAGACGGCGTTGTTGCGAGAATGAATGAGGAGATAGGGTTATAGAATCAAATTTTGGTGTCGTTTGAATTCGGAGGTTTCTGTGGTGTATAGTGTATTTTGAATGTGATGTGGAGAGATAGTAAATATGAAGAATATATGTAAAATGATCAAAAATTCGAGCTGGGCTGAAGTTTAATTCGATTAAAATTTGAAAAATAAAAATAAAAAAAATGACGTAATTTAAGAAATTATTTGTTCTGTTATATCTATTGTGATATTATTACTTCCATATGGGAAACACTTTATTTGCGTCAGGATGTTTCTTTCTTTTATTCGAAATACGAGAGAAATTCGCAACTGCTATCAATGTGTGCGTCTGCACACGAATCACACAAAAAAGTCCTATTTATATTTTTTTTGGTGACGAGCGAACTCGTAATTGTTATTTTTTACGAATTATAATTTGGATTAATTGCGACAAAAATAACGAACTTTGGTGTTTTTACAATTTTAATGACTTTGCATTTTAGTCTCCATGTGGGCTTGAAGAGTCCATGTTAAACACCCATAAAGAGTGGCCCATTGTAACGATATGAAGGCCCGTTTATCCGTTTATCAAAAATATCGGTTTAACTCTCTTGTATGATTACGTGTTATTATACAGAAGAGGAATTTATCACGAGCACTATAGTGTAATCGCGGTGAATTCCTCTCGTCATTAAAAGAAATTAAATGTTTGGAATAACTGATTTGGCCTACTTATTATGTGGTGCTAATTAGCACAGTATCAATTTATAACTGCAAACTTGTTAACTCGAATTCTATTATAATAATTAACTTGAATTTCTCTTCTATGGACTATTTGTGAATTGTAACCCAACAAATTTTATATCTGCACGTAGTTACTACATTAGATGATATCATAAATTTGCACATTCGTGTATTCATACCTTTCATCAATACAATAATAAACAACTACTTCCACAATTACTATTATTTGCTTTTGTTTTTTTTTACTATTCTTTAATTTCAAAAAGAATAATTAAAGCTAGTACTCCCTCCGTTCTTTTTTAAATGTCCTATTTAGCTTAATTTTTTGTTTTCATAAAAGTGTCCTATTTCAAAATTTGAGAGTAAATTAATGACATTTTTCCAATTTTATCCTTATTTAATACTTCTAGTAATTTGTTAATTAGTTGTATGTATACATTAATTATGCTAATTAATAAGGTTATATAGGTAAATTTCTTTATTTTCTTGGTATGTGTAATTTGACGGTGTGGGACACTTATAAAAGAACGAAGGGAGTACATGCGAGAGTTAATATTTCTTAAATTAAACGGATTTGATTAAATGCTAAATGGTCTCTTTGTGAATATTGTATTCTCCATTTTTTTGTTTTTTGATCATGTAACTACTATATTGCTTTATACATTTGAATATTCCTTTTCATACACCGATATTTTGTATAAATTAATAAAAAATGTAATAATATTTGGTTAATGGTTAATCATATACCCATTTTTTTAATTTTCTGTACGTTTAACAACTATTAATTCAGAAAAAGTAAATTATGTGCACACATGCTAAATTTGACGATTCAAGTTCCTACAATATCATAAATAAATGCGTTCCCTTTATATTTCATATAATAGTTATTTTTCACTTTTCCTCAACTTATTTATTTTAGTTACCTTTTTACACTTGTTGCATTACCAATTGGTAACTAAACTGAAAAAAAAAAAAAACCCTACATAGTTGCTGTATAAAGTTTTAATTGTTATTCTCGGTTCATATAAATATATCTTTGTAATATTTGATGAACGATAAATACAATCTATAAAACTAAAATAGATCACGAACTAAATTATTTGAAATTCACAAATAGTTAAATCTCATCATTTTTACCACAGATAGTCACATTTTTAATCACAAAAATTGTAATTGCTTCGCTGCAGTCAAGATTCAGAAATCATTATAATATGAATAAGATATGATTTCAAAGAGAATAAAATATTATATACAAAAATAAAAATAAAAATAAAAACTACACAGATATATTATAAGTTTCAATCTCTCTCTCTCTGTCTCTCTCTCTCTCTCTCTCTCTCTCACACACAAACAGACACACACACGCACAACACGCACTGCAATCTGCACAAGCCACTGACCAGAAGTGGTGATATATTATTAATCATCTAATATTAGATGATAAACACCAGAATCTCTGTTACTAGCTTCAGAAATGAAAATCTAATGCTTCGCCAAAATAAATAGCAAAAAATCTAACTGATTATTTACCGAAATATCTAAATCTCCATGTTAGAGATCCGATATATATATTTTTATTTTTTATTTTGTAAATCCTCTTCTAAATCAAGCAGCTTATCCCAGGCGATCGATTAACCTCCGAAGAAAAACCTGCGATTTTTGAGGTATGTCTGAATTTTTTTCATTAATTTGTCATTGATTTTCTGATCCATCACTTTTTAGGTGGTTTATTCATTCCTTTTTACAGAATAATAATTTGTTTTACAAGCATTGATGATATAAACACACACACAGACACACACACACTGTGTGTGTATACATAATATGCATGTTTAATAAAATTAATTTCGTTCAATGTGAAGCTTGAACGTGAAAGTGTTTTCTGGGTGGAAAATATTGAAAATCATAAAAAAGAAACACAGGATAATGAGGAGATTTGATTTCCATATTTCTGTTTCTCTTTTTCAGTTCCTTCTATTGAGCATTAAAGTAGAAATATAAAAGTCAGAGTTTTAAGATTGCATTAATTACTGATTTTTTTTAGAACATTAATTACTGGTTTGTTTCTGCATCGGGGCTTCCTTCTAACAATTTTACATAATTTTTTTGCCTTTTTTTTGGGTGAATCCTTATTTTGCTTGCTCTTTTTAACAATTAAATTCCTCGATTTCATCTTAATTGATTTGATATTATTATTATTTTGTGAAAATATGTTACTATTATTATTTTAATTAAATTTGAACGGCTCTTGGAAAGAGTATTTTCCATTTTCTATTCAAGGAATCAGAGCCCCAAAAAAATTAAATATTGGTTAATTGGTTTGAAATATACTTAAAAATACAACGAAATTTTATACTTAGGCAAACCTGAAGCCCGCTGAAGGGTCGGCGGTTCTTAATTAGTAAATATTAGCTACGAAAACATCGATTAATTTCATTACTACAAACATGCAAGAGTTATTAAAATTTGCATGATTTAGATTATTTATTGAATTGTAATTATTATTCGAAAGTTTTAATTTAATGGGACTCCCATATCTCTTATTTATTTATTTATTTTCCTGTATAATAATGCAGCTGAAAAAGTTAAAAAATAGAGATAAAAATAAAAAATTGGGAGTGAAGAAGTGGCCAGCCCAGCAAGAACAAGGCAAGATTTAACTCTAGGTAACACCCCATGTGAAATCCCCATGCTTTTCTTTGGAAGTTGTTTTATTTTATTTCAATTCTATTATTATATTCATATGTGCTGAAAATATTGTAAGATTATAATTAATTTTAATATTTGATTCCTCACAAATTAATAAAAAAAAAGGTTAAAAATCATATGCCAATAGTTTCAGCCCATATGCCTTAATAATTAATTTTTCTTAGAAATTGCAAGGCTCTCTTTTTAATATTTATTCAATCTTGCTTTGTCTAGTATACTGTACACAAGTCGTATGGTTTATGAATTATTGCATATATATAATGTTTAATTAAATTTTAAAGTCGGCAACGACTACGTCGTAATCGTAAATTAAATAAAAATAACAAAAGAAGGTCGAAATATGCAATATTGTTGATTTTTCATGTAATTAATAGTTAAATATTTCTTGAGAAGTGTTAGTTTATGCCGTTGTTTTATGACGGTGCGTAACTATAAGGTTTTATATTGCATTCAAATTAACGAATAAATTTATTGATTGAAAGTTAAAAGATGTGGTATTTTTTACTTCCAAAATGCAAATAATTACAGCCTAATTAAATTTATGCATATGTTTTGAGCCAAAGACAAAATAAGAAACAGTTTGAAAAGCTTTTTGCATTGTATTGACAGAAGAAATTAACTGACATTCCAAATGGAGAGGTAAATATCATGATAAGTTTGGTGTCTCTCTATCTTTTCTCAATCCATCACATTCTTCTATAACTTTTCTTACATAATATTCAATTTTATTATTATTATTATTATTATTATTATATATATATATATATATATATATATATATATATACTCCTTCCGTACTCAAAAAATTTGCCACAATTTTCATTTTTGGATGTCCCCCAAACATTTGCCACTTCCATTTATAGAAGTAAGCCTCACACGTTTCATTTTACCTTAATTTTATTTCACTCACAACTACACACAAGTGAAACTCTTATTCCACTCACAATACATCCTACCAACTAGTCCACATCTTTTATTAAATCCTATACCAGTTAAAAGGTGGCAAATTTTTCGGGAATGGAGTGAGTATTATTTAGATAATGAAATCTTGTAATTTCTAGCTAGGATATATAAGATGCTGGTAATAGCTTGTTGGTATTGTTTTAAGGGAGTTAGTACATTTTAATACACAAATTAAATATTAATCATCTAACACAAATATTATGAACCATCGATAATTATAATATAATACTCCATCCGTCCACGAAAACTTACCATATTGCGGACGGCACGGGTTTTAATGAATTGTTTGATATGTTGTAAGTGAAATAAGGGTCCCCACCTTTTGAAGTAGTTTTAAATTAAGTATTAATTGTGTTGTGAGTGGAATAAGAATCCCATTTTTAATGATTTTAAATTAATAGGCCTGGGTTCAACAATGACAACTTTTGTAAATAAGAGTATGAGAGGTTAATAAGTGAGTAGGTTGTATGAGGTCTATTATTATAAATGAATGTGACAAATTTTTTATGAATGAACCGAAAAAGAAGTTGTAGCAAATTTTTCGTGGACGGAATGAGTATTAAATTATTGACTGTTTAACAAAAATATCAAGAACTATCAATAAATTACAATAAAATACTCGAACTATTAACCATCAAACAAAAAGTTCTTAAAAATCAATACCTCGTATGTTATTGACAACAATATTTTATTATTTTATCGATAAACATCTGATCTATTATACGTATTTGATTTAGATAACCTTTCAAAAAAATTTGCTCGCCATTAGGGCTGTCTAAATGGTTGGCGGGTAATCGGATAGTATTGTACCGACCCGATACTCGACGGGTATTGGGTACCCGATACCCGCATATTCGGGTAAACGGGTCGGGATGCGGGTTGAGATTTTTAGAAATTTCGGGTATCGGGTATACCCGACACCCGATTCGAGTACCCCGAGTATACCCGAGTATTTAATTTATATTATATTATATTACTTTATATTATATTATTTTAGGAATTAGGATACAAACAAATCTATGAGATATATTTGATTCTACATTATATTACTTTATATTAAATTGCTATACATATTTTGTTTCGTTTGGTTAGGTTGTTTATGGTTTTAGTTTATAGATTAATGGTGTTGGTGATATTTTTTAATTTTAAATTGTTATACATTTTTTGTTTCTTTTGGTTACAAATTGTTATGGTTATTGCTACGAGTTTAATAGTTTATAATTTAGATTTGATATAATGTGAATATATCGTGTTGTTGTATTCTATTTCTATATATATTAGCCTATACACATTGTGTATATATAGTGTAAGACATAAATTGAATAATATTGAATAATTTATTTTAGGCATAATATAAAATATAAATTAAATAATATCGGGTAATTCGGGTACCCTAATACCCGATTGGGATACCTGCTTCGGATATTTGAATACCCGATTTTTAATATAGGGTCGGGATCGGGTATTATAAATTTAATAAAATCGGGGTCGGGTATCCGACATTTTCGGGTAGGATACCCTACCCGACCCGTTTAGACAGCCCTACTCGCCATTAATGTTTCATCCTAAAGAGTAAAGTGGATAAAAACAAATACCAAATTATCAAGTGGTAGGTTATATATAGATTTAGAAAATATCATTTCAAAAAAGGAAATAATAACTAATTGACATTTTAGATAAAATTCACGGGTACCAAAATGTTATGTCCTTAGTAACGATCAAATCTTTCTTAAATAAGATGGAAGCTTTTATTCTTATTATATTTAATTACTAGATTTACCCGCGCGCGTTGCGCTGCGCTGTGTGATAATGAGTGTTTTAATTCGTAGTATCAAAAAAATTAATACATATTTCAATATATATTTATATTCTAAATGATTCTCCAAAATTATATAATTACGTTCATTAGTATTATTACTACAATTATTTTTTACTTGATTATTAATACAATTATATTATATATATATATATATATAATACTTATGTTGAATATTAAGATTTAAGATTTCAAGTTAAGAAACTCATCCATACAAATTTTAAAAATAAAGTATCACCAAATAATATATTTTACCAAAAAATTGTAATATAGCAATAAACAATTTTCTTTGAGAGAATTACAAAGTTATATATATAATGTCAAAATAATAAGCAACTTTACAGCAAAATGAATGATCAATTTTTTTAGCGGATGAATGGTCATTTTGAGTAAGTAAACATTGAGACTATTGGGCTAGGCGGGAAGTGTGCATGGGGCATGCAGAATGGGAGGGAAAAGTATATGAATGGGCGGGAAAAAAACATTGCAATTATTCTGCTTTAATATAGTAATAGATCTCATATTTTCCATTAACGTAGGATATAGTCACGTGTATAACATGATATTATTAATATTATAAACACGGCATTTTGAGCTGTACACACATTCTATCAACAAACGAAATATGAAGTTGAAACAATATATATAAAAATTAAAGGATCATTTTTTTTTCTTAATTACTACATCCAATTAAAAGGCTTTATAGAAATTATTTTTGATGATAATAAATTTTTTTTAATTTTAATTTTTTATTTATAGTATTACATTGGAAAGTACGTACATTTTTCGTGCAATCCTTATTCTATTTGTTTTTTTTTCTATTGATGCAACTTTGCAAATAGACAAATATTTTTCAATACATTGCGCAGATTTAGTTTTAGATTTTAATCATCATGTTAATTAGTTTTAATTACATCATGTTTTTTTTTTTAAATATAGGAAGAACTTCAATGTATTTACATAGACAATACCGTGGCGCGGTAGTTAAATTTCATCGCTAATTTATCAATATATATATATATATATATAATAATCAAATAAATGTACGATTAGGTCTTAATTAATTAGAATCTCAAATATTTTGTAGTGGTCCCAATGTGCTAGGCCAATAAATAATTATACTCCATAGAACAGATCCATCCTTATAATTGAATTTGTGAACAATAGTAAATCTTTGTATATTTTTCAAATGTAATTCAAATTCTAATAAAAATGGCTAATAACTGCGAGTAAATTAAGAAGCAACATATGTATAATAAATTATGGAGCAACACATGTCTAATAAATTCGAGCTAACTTTTTGTATTTATTATTTAGCTACTATGCTTGGACAGGAAAAAAGAATTTACTTTCTATCTTTACAACATTGTATCTTCTTTTCTTATTGTTTAAAAAAGCTAAAATATTGTAATAGATTTGTCTGTGATCAAAAAGCTCCCGAATTTAATCTCAACCACTTCTCTTTTCCTAAGTAAAAAAAACTAAAATGTTGTTTATCTTAAATATTTATAGACTATGTAGAATTTCGCGGTGAGCTATTTGAGTTTAACGTGTTGGTTATAAAGTTATGTATACTACTATAGAGTATTATTTACAAAAACATATACTCCCTCCGTCCCACCGAATATGACCTATTTGTTTTCGGCACGGAGATTAAGAAAAAGAGAATTAGGTGTAATAAAGTATTAATAAAGTAATTTTTTAGTTAATAAAGTACTTTTTTGGTCAACAATGTACTACTAAAGTGCTCTTTTAGCTTAAAGTAAGCTCTAATTCTTTCCCAAAGAGGAAACACGCCATATTCGGTGGGACGGCTCAAAATGGAAAATAGGCCATATTCTCTGGGAGGGAGGGAGTATTTAATTTAATTTGACATATATAGTACGTGTCAAATGCATATAATACATTATGGATTAGTTGGTAATAATTAATATAAAAGTAGGGTACACGTCATAATTTAAAAATAGAAAAAATATAATTGCATGGGGAAGCACCATATTTGGTACGTTAAAGCAATTAATATTTCTTCATTTTCTTCACGCATCTCATCTTCTATCTGCAGAAGATGAAGAATTTTTTATTCATCTAGAGAGAGAGAGCACCGCCGCCGCGCTCGCCGGAGGAACTCGAGCTCGTTTATGGAAATTCTTTTCACAGAGACAAATAGATAATTTTCTCGCAGGAATTCACAGAAATGGACGATCGCAATCCATCGACACCTCCTCCGTCGCTGAGCGGCCGCCGCCTCCGCCGTCGTTCGGCGGTTGAAGACGGCGGTGATCCGGCGAAGTGCACGGGGAAGTCGTGCCAGTCGTGCACGGCTGGGGCGATCGCCGACTGCGTGGCGCTGTGCTGCTGCCCGTGCGCGGTGGTGAACTGCTTCGTGCTGGCGTTCTTGAAGCTGCCGTGGGCGGTGGCGCGTAGGTGCCTGCGGCGGGGAGGGAGGAGGAGCCGGCGGCGGATGGTGGAGGAGGAAAGGAAATGCGGCGGGATGAGGGACAGAGATGGGATTTCGGAGAAGGAGAGGGCAGACGGCGGAATGTTCGAAATCGTCGTGTCCGCCGCCGCCGCCGCCGGAGAAGGGTCGGAGGAATATATAAGCGCGGAGGAGTTGTGGTTGGAGCTGGCGGAGATCGGCCATTTGGGTTTTGGGAGGGTTTCTTCTGCTAGAATTAGTTTTTACACCAAGGGTAATTGAGGTAATTCACCTTCTCTTTTGGAGTTTTTTCTCATAATAATAATTTTTTTGAAATGTTATATATTTCTTTTCGTTTTTTTTCTTGTGAGAGTGGTTTCTCACTTTTTTCAGGTTTAATCAAAAGTTTTTTTGTGATTGTCCATTTTGCCCCTAGCATTCGGAAGTTACATATGCAGTTTATGTAAATTCTACATCATGACGTCACATATTTCAATATTGTAATCTCTCAAATGTTCAAATTTAATTTAACCTGGATAAGTAACTATCGTATTTAAATTTATTCGAGGACTATCAATATAAGATCGTATATAACTATATATTCTAATAATTACTAATTATTGTAATACGAATTTAGATTTAAAAAGTGGATAATTTACAAATTCAATTAGGTTATAAAAAACAGAACTGTATCCGATTTAGTTAATTTGTTTTTTTTTAATTTATAGCCATGAAATGATCGTCTTAGAGTGTTTTTCATTATTATTTTACTACACTAGTAAACAATATAACATCTACAAAGAAAATTTAAGCTTTAGATAAGTCTTTATTCCGATATTCTATTGGAATTACGTGGAATAACGAACTTGCAAAATGTTTTTTTTTTAAATAATTATAAAGGTTTTAGGTGGGATTGACTTTATAATAATTAAAAATTTCTAATACATGGAGCTTTACATGGAGTGAAGAGGCAAAGCTGTCATACATTTAATTTCAAAGAGAATCTGTTGCTTAATTTAACTTTTAAGGAACAATAATTAACTTATGAGCCAAATTTTCTGTGCCCTTTTTGGGATCTTCAACTATTTGTATTTTTGTTATTAATAAATTGCATAATATTTGCAGGGTTACAGCTATATATTTATTATTATTATTATTATTATTAAATAACTTTGGCTTCAGATTACCTCATTCGTTTATCTTAGTGCCATTTGGAGTCTTCCTGTGAATATAAGAGAAGCCGCAATAAGTATTAATTGTAACACAAAAAGAATCAAATAATTCGAATTTAATTCATAGGTGTGACAGTCTCAGGTGCAACTTTTACAGTTAGATATAAGTTCAAATAAGTGAAATTATGAACGGCTCGACTTCATTTATATACATTGAATGATGTGCATTTACTATTATGTCTAATTTTCGAATAAGATATGATTTTTGATTGATATTGAAACAAATAATATCCTTATTTTGATTTGTAGCAGATTCAATGTTAATAAAATGAGGTTGTTTCAACATGTACCGTTGGACAAGTTTTGTCGAAAAAATTGGAAATATTATACTATTTGTTAAGCAAAGTGATTTTATTGAAAATCTTAAAAATTGTGACGAATTATAAATAGGTAAAAAATACAGTGATTTATTAAGTAATTATTCCTTAGTTTAAAAATTGGGAATATTGTATTTCCATAGAAATCGTGTCGAAATACAAAAATAGGTAAATATATAAATATAAATATATATATATATTTTATTTAGCAATTGTCTCTTAATATTATATTTTATTTTGACAATTGTTTATAAGTTATACAATGGATGTAGTACGTATTAACAATTGAAAGGAATGTTTAAAATATTAAATAGATTTGGTGGATGAAGTACAATGTCCTACATGTAGTCTAATGAATAGACCCAAATAAAATACCACTCAAATTAATTTCTTTGTTTCCTATTTAATTAAGTATGACGTGATATTAATTAATGCTGAGTTGTCACTTTCAATTCCTTTTGTGATTCAATAATCAATACTGGCTAATCATGGAAAGGATAACCTTTTTTAATTAGAACAATAAGAATTGTTTTTTTTTTCCTCTTCTTTCTTATACTTTTAAAATTGTAATTTAAACTATACATTTTATAAAAAAATATTGCAATTTTATACTAAATGATAGAGAAAGTTCACAATAATTAATGAACGTCGCCAAAAAGGTAGTTTGCGGTAGGCAAGAGTTGAGAACCCTACAACTCCATTAAAAACTTAACATCGAATCAATGAAAGAAAAGAACCCAGAAAAAAGCCCATATCATTGCAACAATACATATTATTTTATCCACATAATTAAAACAAACAAAGTCTAAATATTTAAATTTGTATAAAGCCATTCTCTCATTGCAAACCTCAAAAGCTACCTCTTAAATTATAATGACCTTTCAAGATTTGAGAAACCTTTCTACCAATGGTCCGATTTGAATTATTATTTATAAGCCACGTCGAGAAATCGACTTCCAAATCATGACACCAGGAATTTCTTTAGCAAATTTAGCTTAACTATAAGCCGCATTATTTGCTTCTCGGTGCCCCACCCCCTAAGTAGAGGATTATTTGCATTTTAGGGGTAATCTCGAGTCTCGGTCGTCCGTATGTTTTTTATATAATCTCTTACATGCATTCTTAAAATTCTAGCTCTACAGCTGTGCATACGCAATATTATTTTCACATTGGCTTGTACCCAAATTTCGTTTTAATTTACCCTACATACATAGGTTTATCTACCTTTTTAAATTAGATATGGTCATGAAAAGCATTTCGAATTTTGACTTACTATTTTAACCACTTAAAAGATGGATTTATATAACTGACGAAAAATTAAGAAATTTTGGGATTAGTAATTGGGGGTTTTTGATTAATTTTTTTTTTCAGTTGGTGGGAAGTCACAAATTAGAATATTTGAACTGTAATCTCTATTTTTGAGACCGAGTAAAAAAAAATAACCTTTTTTTAAAAGAAATAAAGAATATAACCGTATTTCAATTTCGATTTGCTGAAGAGAATGTGCACATGTAACATTATAGGTGTACATGATTTGTACTCCCTCAGTCCCAGGGTCTATTTCTTTTTGTACGAGTATTAAGGAAAATAAAATTAGAAATCAAAAAGTGTGTGACCCACATGTTTAGTATAGTTTTTATTCAATATTTAATCATTTAGTCAATAAAGTATTTTTTTTAGTCAATAAAGTGCTTTAATTATAATCTAAGTAAGCTTTAAATTAGCCAAAAAAAAAAAAAGACCATGTTATATGGGACGGTCTAAAAAAGAATACTTGTCATGAATATTAGGACGGAGGGAGTACATGTATTCCGAAATAAATAAAATTGATCCATCATCTTAAAAAGTTAAAATTGCAAATTTAGCAATAAATTTTATAATCAATTCACAAAAAAAAAATCTTATTAAATTTACAGATATTCAAAGTAAATAAGCCAACAAAGTAAACCAACACTAAAACTGGCAAAAAATGTGTGTGTAGTGGTAGAGTGGTTAATGTCTGATGCTAAAGATTTCAAGTTTAAATCCAACATACCGCGATCTTTAAATTTAATATTAAAAAAAAGCAACAAATTGTGGCCCCAACACCAAGAAACAAATGGGTTTTCTTTTCGGATACAACAGAGCCCATTAATTAAGCTTATTAGTATTTGTTTTTTGTTATTTTGGATTAAATGCCCATTTTTATTTCATCAAAGATAAAAAATTAGTATGACTTTTCAAAAGTTAAAAAAATAAAATAAAAAATAAACTGAAAATATAGTAACAATTATGCAACTAATTTTGTATAATTTTTTGCAGTTTTGGCTTTTGGGTCTATATTCTGAGATTATAAGAATCTGGGATTCCTCATGTCTGCAGTTGCATATTCTGTGCACTATTAAAGCGGAATATGTAAGAACGATCTTCCTATAATTTGCGCGATTATTATATACAAGGAAATATAAAATATACATTTTTTTAACAAAATTATCACGCTTTTAAATTTTTGGGCTAATTAGTTCACAATGTTTCAATATTTTTTTCAATAATGTCATGAGATCCAAATTACGGTATCGAAAAATTCACATGAAACCACATATCTAACACATGAGAAAATTCCTCATAAATTTCTATATTACATGCATATTTTTCCACATCAATTTTTCAGTGCTGAAGTTTGGGCCAATTGAGTTAATTTAAGACACTATGTACCAAATTCATTAAATATTGAAAAGCATGACATTCTCTCAAAAAAAAAATGACATTATTGAAAAAAATATATCTAACATTGTCACACGATAAGATATTTTCCTTTACATGTAATATTTATACTCCAGAATACACATAACATAAAAAGGCCAGAGGGAGAATAGGATTTAAATATTAATATATTTTAAAAATAAATTGAGCAAGATGTTTACTAATGATACACAAGTGCAGTTTCAAAGAGATGAGAGCAATTAGACAGCACACTTAAATATAGCTCAACACATCAACAATACTCATGAAATAAAAATACATTCTGCAAAACCATAGAAATGAAACGAAAAACATCATATAATAATAAGATAAAATCTGTAAAAGCTCAATGCATAATAGACTTTAAACATAAGCTTCAAAATAAGATCAGTTGTTAGAACAAACTATAAACATAACTCCTTTCCTTCTCTACCAAAATGACAGTATCATATCAATAATCTCATCAGTTAGCAATAATCACCACTGCAAAATAAGCTATTAATCTTCATTCATAATGATGCATCCTCAGTCATCGATCTTACCTTCTCGCTCACCGTGTCCACATTCTCCATCAAACGCTTCATCTCATCCTTCAAGTCAGATTTGTCATCTGATGAAAATCTTGAACTGCACTTTTCAAGCATTTTGGTAACAGTGTCAAGTTTCTGACTTATGGCTCTAGCATCTGACACAAGATCATCTGTCGGTTGAGACGAGCCCCGTTTTCCAGCAGGGCGCTTGCGTGGCGAAGAGATCTTGGGAGTACATCCACGTGGCCTTGAACTAGATGGAGGTGGGGATTTCCTCTTGTGGCTCACTTTCTTGCATTTGTGAAAAACTTCGTAGTCTGATCCGTGCAAGTAGATTGAGCTTCTGTATGCTGAAATGAAGGCCCAGACGCAGTCGAGATGGTCTTCCCTTCTCAAGTAAAAACAGTCGACAGCAGCAGATTCCAACTTCGAGCACAATTCGTGCACATCCAAATCTACATCGGATGCGAGAAATGTCATTTTCTTCACATTCTCTGCTGCCCAACTGTCCTCAGAATCAGTCATGTCACGCTCTTTTTCTGTTTCATCATCCGTCTCCGAATCAAATTCAAATGCAGAACGATCTTGTTCTCGAGAAGATGTGTGTGCACGAAGGTATCCCATTCTCCCTATAAGATCAGTAAACGGAGGAGAGAGATACTTGCTCTTCTTCCTTTCCCTAGGTGAATATCCAGCTTCAACTTCCAATTTAACTTGAATCCCATCATCACTTTCTCCCTCTATTGCTCGTTTCCTCGATGACAAACCTCTCTCTACCTCATCAACACTTCTCTTCCTAGTTCTGGGCTTCACAACATTCTCCTTCACCACAAGATCAGCAATACTTTTCTTTTTCCTTCTTAGGTAAATCTTATCCTCCGACATTGCAGAACTAACGTTGGGCGAAGAGGGATCATCCACCTCGGGGCCATGGAACAGAGCATTCACAACAGCCTTCCTCTCACCATCTTTATCTTCCAAACCTTCAATAATAATGGGATCACTATATACACAGAGACCACCACCACGTTTCGCATAAGAATAAGCAGAAATCCGACTTTTCAAGATTGCAAGCTCAAACACACTGTCAAAGGACACAGTTCTCGCTAAGTCAAGCACTTTACCAAGAATCTCAGAAGGCTCATCTTCTGGGATAGGAAGGCGATCAAAATCCACCTCTGGAACGAGCACCCCCGCCTTCACCCCAAAATTCTCAACGACCGGCCTAGCAAGATGACCCCTCTTCTCCAACGGTATGCATCTACATGTAATCCTTGACTCCACAATCCTACTAATCTCATCAACAGCCCTCTGCACTGCATTAACAAAGCTCTTTGAAGAATCACAATACATCTTGTCGAGATTCTCAACAAACGGTATCAAATCCGAGGGCAAACACCAACAACAAGAACCGTCACCAAATAAGGCCACAAGAACACGACCCTCTATGCTATGCTTCAATGCAAACTCCGAGGCATCCCTAGGATCATACACCTGCCCCGGCCACCATGGATCATTCTCATACCTGCCCCGGAGCCATACAAAATCCCCAACTCGAATTCCATGATCTTGATCCTCCAACTTCTCACCATTCCACCTCCCAATACCCATTCCATCCAAATTCACATCAACATTCAAATTGATCGTTCTTCTCTCTTTCCCTCTCTTACCATCACTTGCTACAATCTCAATGCAAGAAAAATCATCACCATCACTATTCTTTTCGTCCCTCGCCGCCACAACGTTCGAAGAGCCATCAAGAACAACTCTGCCATCAATCACACTATCCGAACCACTTACTCCAAACCCATAGCTGCTCAAGTTCATCATCAAATCAACTCCAAGTTTTTGAGATGAGAAAACTTTTTCTTTATCAACATCAATCACACCATCTTTCTTTACATCCGATGACCCTACCCGATAAACTTCGAGTATCGAACCCGACCCGGCCATTAGATAGTCAGAATCTTCAGCAAGAATTTGTTCCGCCGCCACTTTTTCCTCCATCATAATCTATATTATAGAGAGATATATATGGAAAAGGTAAAGTCCCCAATAAATCTGCCACGAAATTATCAAAAGAATTAAAAGAAGTATATAATAAGGAAACTCATTAATTGTGTGATCAGTTACGTATCAACTACAAAAATCAACTAATCAAAGGAAAAAAACCATACCAAATTCCTCTAGGGTTTTAACGACAGGCAACATTACATATTTAACGACCAAAAAAATAGAAAATTAAAATAAAACACCAAATACCAATTTTTCTCATATTAACAAACTATACTATATCAAACAGAACAAGGAAACATAATAAACAACAGTGATTAGTTACGTAAAAATAATTAATTAATAATCAAATACAACCACAAATTCCTTCTATGGTATAGCGCTGAAGCCCTTTCAACAAAAACGCGGCAACTCGGTATGAAAATCCACAGGAAACTTTAACGAGAAAAAAAAAGAGACACAAAATAAAAAAGAAGAAACACCAAAAGCAGCTTTCTCTACCCCTTTCTACCTCGATTTCGAACAGGAAAACGTTTATTTCAAACACAAACTTTGCGAAAAAGATGAAAATCAAAGAATCATTACCAAACAGAGAAGAATGCACGCCGATTGTCTTCCGCCAGCAGAGACGAAGAAGAGGAGGCGAAAACAAGCAGAAATTTTCTCACTACACTTTGAGAGTTAGGGTTTTGAGATATGAATCAGCATTATGTAGCAAGGAATTTGTTTGCAGAAAACCAGAAAAAGGAAAAAATTAAGTGAAAAAATGTTAAGAGGGAAATAAATGTATAAGCTTTTTAGAAGTCGCTTTTCTGCAGGGGAGAGTTGTATTTCGTACCTGTGATTCTGAAATAATTTAGAGATCTTTCTTCAGTCGCGAGAGTGTGTAATTCGATTGAACTCGCCGTCGTAGCAGAGCTATGTATCTGATGATGACGTGGAAGCGGAACTGAGCGCGTGGAGTAACATCAGTTTTTGCGAAGAGTGGTGAGGAATGACGAGAGGTTGAAACGCCGCAGACTGTTGATGACTGACAGCTGGCGGTTCGCGTTCCGGTAATAGAGACTCGTTTGGCGGATGCTCCGACGTGGCAGGGTTTCCACGTGGAAATTCGATTTATTACTTCTGCTTCTGATAGGAGTATGCTATATTACTATTTTTCTAAAAAGAATTAGCCGTATTATTTAATTTGTTGTATTAAAATCATTCTTATCTACCTTCAGACACACAAGCTGACTATTTAAAAAATAAATTAAAAAAGCCAATTTTAAAGATATTATTCTATGTTTCTTAATAAATTTAGATATCACTATATTTTGGAAGGCTAGGAGCCAATCTATATTTATTTTCACTAAAAATCATACCTTTTTAGACAACTATTGAACTTCTTTTAATAAAATTAAGCATGGTGTTTGGACGCAAGCAAAATATACAGTCTTGCATCAAATGTGAGACTTTCGCACGCAATGCTGTCTACTCGATTCGAGTCGAGTTGTGTGATGGCAAGCTCGAATTTGAGCGCTAGCATATTCGATAAGTACAAGCTCGACTCGACTAATTGTTAAATTACATAAATCAATATTACCTATTTTTGATCAATTGAAAAACTATTAGTATAGAAAATATTTGTCAATAATCAATCTATTAAAGGTATGATTTTAGAAATCTTAAAGCTCGATAAGACTTGTGAGCATTGTATTATTGAGCTGGAGCACAAGCTTGAGCTTGAATAGTTTAGAGTCGATTACGAATATCTCTCCAGTCAAACCAAATTAGTCACGAACCAACTCGACCCACTTACACCCGTAATTTGCATCAAATAGTTTAGAGTCGATTTCGTATTCTTCTTGAGTCGATTCAAATAAGTCATAGTCATGAACCGACTCGACTCTTTTACTGTTTTACACCCTTAATTTGCATCAAATATTTCTTGCTTGTTGCATCATGTAGTCTCTCAAAATATTTACAATTATTATTCATAAATGTTGTTTGAAAGACTTGTTCGGGCTCGATTCTGAAATACTGCAATTATATTGCAAGGAAATGTCTAAAATTCTTATCAAGAACACATGAAATATTTATTTTGAGGTAAAAAATTGTCATCGCGAACAATTTGGTGTTTTAATGAACCAAAAAATTTTGTAGTTTAAACTTTATAGAGTGAAAATCTACGCAGCAGTGGGAATTGAACAGAAAATTTAAGCTTAATTGAGTTACAAATTCAGAATATGACTGCATCTACATATCTATTCAAACTCAAATCAAATCGACCAGAAATTTCAAATTCATTTACCGCACAAAATTAGCCGATCGAATTTTTCAAGGATTTCTGCAGCCGTGCTAAACAATGGCGATCTTGGCGCCGGCCTCCTCGAGCTGCTTCTTCGCCTCCTCCGCCTCCTCCTTCGACACCGCCTCTTTGAATTTCTTCGGCAATCCTTCGATCAATTCCTTCGCCTCCTTCAGCGGCAGGCTCGTCAGAGCCCTAACCACCTTAATCGTCGCGATTCTCGAGCTGCTCGGCACGTCCTCGATCACCACGTCGAATTCGGTCTTCTCCTCCACGACTGCGGCAGCCTCAGCCGCCGCCGGCGCCGCGGCCACTGCGGCTGGGGCGAACGACGCGGCGGAGACGCCGAGCTTGTCCTGGAGGTATTCGACGAGCTTCTGAGCATCGGCGAGGGTTAGGTTCGAGATCTGGTCGCCAAGCTCGACGACTTTCTCCGGAGCCTCGACGGCGGCGAGGGGACGGAGGGCGGGGGCGCGGCGGCGGAGGTGCGTGGGGGCGGTTTTGAGGGGGAATTCGATGGAGTGTCGGGGGAATGTGGATGAGTGGTGTGAGGCATAAGCGGCGGAGGGTGTTGGATGAGAGGGAGTGCGGAGGGTTACGGAGGATAGCGCTGAAGCCATTGCTGAAATTAGAGAGAGGAGAGAGAGAGAGAGAACGAGCTGGAGCAGCAGTGAAGAAGATAGGATAAGGGTTGGAGGATGAATACTAAACTTGAGGCTATTTTTCAAAAAAGAGAGAATTAAAAAGAACCTATTTGGGCTGGAATATGTTGTGGGCTGAGCCCATCTTTTGTTCATTGGGCCCAAAAAAAGTAAAATAAAATGAAATAATAAAAATAAAAATAAAAGAAAGGGGCGTTCCGAGAATCGAACTCGGGACCTCTCGCACCCAAAGCGAGAATCATACCACTAGACCAAACGCCCAATTTGTTACCATTTTGTATTAAAAATTTATTAATCTGAAACAAAAAAATTCTCAAACTCATGTTTCTAAATTCTAAGTATGTGGATATTTTTTGTGAAAACTAAAGAAAGTGGACATTTTCACCATTAACACAAGCAATAATAAGAGGTGTTTAACTGCAGATTCAAGTTCAATCAGCAATCGAATCGGTTAATCTTAATAGATGCTAAAGTGTTTTAAAGAATGTTGTTGTAATTAGATTCTAGAACAGATGTATAATTTGTTTATGTTTTGGTTCATAAGAAAGAAGATCAGACATTTCGTGTCGACCTATGAGAAATTATGGAAGTCTTTAAAGAAACTAAAATTCACCTGTCCATCAAATGATGCGGCTGCAGTCCCTTTGAGAAACTTCACTCCTTTGGACCAGTTGAAATCTTCATAGTATTTAGCAATCTTTAGGGTAAATAATCGGGATACTGTAGAAAGCAAAACAAGTAAATTAGAAATTTCAAACACTATGAAAATGTTCTGACAGTCTGACTTGAGAAATGGTGAATCCGAGAAGGAGAGAAGTGCAGTGGATAAATAACACCACAACCATAGAGGTAAATAGGGGTAAAACTTCTTTTTCAAATATAGAAGTGTAAGAAATTACTTACAGAGACTGACTTCTGGGAAAACCATGGTCACATTTAAGTTGTTTTTCACCAAAGCTGCTGCACATTCCATTCCTATATAACTGCCACCTATAACAATAGCATTTCCACCGGCACAAGATTGCATCACGTTTACATCTTTATGCATGAACCAAATCTAGTAACTAATATACATTAGCAGTGTCCGATCCTTTACACCAAACTCATCAAGCTTCATGGTTAGTGAATGATGTTTCACTTAATCAAGTCATTATTGTTACTTTACTTGAGTGAACTTCTCACACAAAGGCATATCAATCGGACTTGGAGTGAAGAAGTCGAATGTAAGAACTTGAGACTGCCCCGTTCAATTTATTTAAATAGAAAAGTAAAATACCAGACAAACTACAGAAGAACACAATAAATTTAAACTACACATTTCTCAGAAATTCTTGAACCACCTCAGAGGCAACTTAAATGGGCGAAAGAGCATGTTACATATTAAGGAAAAATATAATGTGCCTTATTCTTGCCGTGCAACAATTATGGGTGTTCAGCTGATATAAGACAAGGCGCAATAATTAAAACAGAAAAACAAAATTTTCCTCGTGTTTTCATTTCAAGAGGGTGAAGTGGACTCGTACTAGTGTTTTATCAAGAGAAAAAAAAATCAACTGGTTGTCAAGAGCCAGAGTAGCAGAATACAGTACAAAACATGGATTCAAATTCAATACCCGAGAACCATTTGCGACTATGATATATTTGTAGCTTATGGTTTCTCATCAGCAGACTCAACTCGAGTTCCAAGAATCAACTCAATATCTGAAGAGTTACAGTTATAAGTGAGTAAATAGTACTAAATCCTACAATCATATATCAAAAAATAAGATCTCCAAACTAAAACAGAGGCACATAAAGATTTTAGTGATTTTAAGAAAATAGTATAGTAACAGTTTTGTTAAATAATTTCCTTCAGGATGTTATTACAACAGCCTATCGCATAGTAATCTAGAGAAAATACATGTCTTGTGGAAGGAGCAGAGACCCCATTGATCTTCTTGAAACATCATTCATCAGTTAGAGTAACTAGTTTAAAATTTTATATCAATAATGATCTCATGTAAATACATATTCTGCTTCAAATATATAACACTGAGCAATGCATGAATCAGGAAATCAGGACCGATTCCTCATTAAGGACTTCAAAATTAACTTCATATAAAAGAATGAGCACATAAGCCTATCAGAATCCAGATTGCCAGATTCAAGAACTAAAATTTGGGAATAAATAAAAAATCAAGGCATTACAAAATCACTGAATAAAGCATCAGACATTTGGAATACAGTGATATATCTAGAAGTAATTCTATCTATAGTTGTGATGCTTGCACCTTTGCGAAATTTCGAATGACTTATATAGAATTATGAACAGAACCAATCAATGAAACTGAGATCCAACAATTTGACCCAAAAATATGTTTATAAACATGTCAGATTGCAGAAACAACTATTGAGAGCCTTATTTAACCACAAAGTTACACCGTATGACCAGTGTGCTACCATGGAATTACTATGTTCCATGTACCCACACAACAGTGAAATGAAGAAAGGTGTGCTGAAACTGCATGTAATAAAAGATACATATAGTGAACTGCTAAAACAAAACATCCTCGATTTCACTCATATAAAGCAATAAGGATTGAAAACATATGTGCATATAGACGTACAGAAATAGAATGACAAAGGGATGCAAAAGTACTGCAAAAAGGGGTCAATGCACATCCTTTTAACAACTGGATGTATTGTAATCTTGCATGAAATAGAATAGTGTTGTCCTTCCAAGACTAAGGGGAGAAACTCTCTTGGTGGGGATAATTTTTTTGTTTTTTTGTGCAAATCACGCATAACAATTAACTAAAAACTCGAAACTGCAGAGGGCATGGTTATCTGGAGCCTCTTCTCAACACATCACAAATGTACTATTGTGTGTATTGGTGGGTAATAATTCTAATCTGAATCTAATAAAACCAATGGTTCTCGAAAGAGTCGACATTAGGGAGACAACATCCCATGTCCCAGCTATATAGGGGAGGCAGTTAACAAAATGACCATAACCAGTCTTCACTAATTCCTACCGTCCAGTTAGATGGGAATAAATACCTTCTGGAAGTAAATATCCTTTGCTTATTGCAGGTCTTTCATAGGGTGCTACCTGCAGAGGATGTGCCACAATTGACAGCATATGAAAATACAACAAACAAAGAACCTCAATATACATATCAAAATATATTTTGTTATCAGCCGAACATTCATCCTACATCATATTAAAGTAGTACATCTCTATACAGACTGCAGCTTCTCAAACAGAGAACCTTGAGAGAAAATCTTATAATCTCGTTCTAAGTAGAGGAACTAATGGGCTCAGGTTGAAGGCAGCACCATGGTTCAATGAGAAAACGGAAAAACGAAGTTGCTCGTATGACCGTAGTTTCACAATGCTACAGAGTCCCAAAGAACATGATAGATAAGCTCAACATCCAGCATTCATCATAATGAACTGGACACCCTCCCACCAAATGCAAACTTATCATTCTTGTTTTCTTTTATTCTATCTACCTTTCTAAAATGTAGCCCATAGAACTATTTGTGTCGAACGAATTCTTTTGAAATATCTAGTGACAAAAAAATAAATTATTAGAAATCAAAATGGTTCTGAGTATCAAATAGGATCATCCACGTAGAACAATGACTTATTTGAACAAAAACCCATCACAATTACAGAAAATTTATAATAAGGACTGTAGGGAAACACAACTATTTCCAAAACTCAAAACACCTTGAAATGGAATCTTAGTGCTGAAGCAAATTATGCTTTCTAAAATTGTATTTAATTCGTTTAATCAGACTCAATTGCAGGTAATATCTCCGAGTTCTAGCTAGTGTGTGATTAGAAATCATACGCCACTAAACATTTCTTCCCCAATTCATAATTGGATTCAAATTTACCAATTAAAATTCCAATCAGTAAATGCAAATTAAACCACTATCAACACACATCCAGTAAAATTTAACCATCATTTCCAAACTACATAACAACAACATACATTACACATTCATATAAACATACATGCAAACATATATGTGCGCGCGCGAGCTGTAGAGAGAGAGAGGCATTACATGTTCCTCAGAGATGATGCAGAGTTGACCGTGAAGAACTTGACAAATTCATCGGCGGCGTAACCCGCCGCCACTCCTCCGCCGAGTATCACGTACGCAACGCAGAACGCCATTGTTCTCGCGCTCTCGCTGATATGGACGCAGTAACGAGCAGAATATGTTTGGGTAATTGGATGAACTTTTCATAAATTCTAGTTTTATTAAAATTCTGCGCGTAAATTCTTAAATTTTTCCTTTTGTCTAGTTTTGTATGCAACGTCAGTTTTTCTCAAATTGTATGTTGATTTTGGATAATCGTGTGTCCAAGGATAGATTGTACAAGGCCAGAAAAATTGCACAAGATCTTGTGAGAGGTTCAGTGGAAGATCATTATGCATCAATCAGAAGTGAAAGTTTGGAAAAAACGGACGTTGGATGCAAAACCAGACAAAAGAGAAAGTTTGGAAATTTACACCCAGATTTTTTTTGTGGTGAGCAAAACCAGAATTTATGTAAAGTTCAGGTATTTACTGGCAATTTACCCAATATGTTTTCTTCTGAATTGAGTCACCGCCTCTGACTCGTCCAACTCGGTATAATTTATTTTTTCTTTAATCTTCAAGATAAATTAATTTATACAAATTTTTGTAAATTCTTTATTGGGGATAGAGGAACCTTTTGTAATTTATAAGAGCACTAAAATAATAAACTCTTATGGTCCTGCTTTTGGAGTTGAAAGTATAATATTTTTTTTTGAAAGGAAAATAACTTTCATCAAATTAAATCAAATAGGCATAGACAATGTTGAGAAGTCAAGACGAATAGTCTGACTTCCAAATCATTACATCTTGAATCCTTAATGTTCAAATTTCAAAAGCAAAATTTGCTAAATTATGAGTTGCCATATTTACCTTCCGACGAGCATACGAGAAGTCAATATAATAGGTTGTTATTAAACCTATTTATTTATAGCTATGATTAGTGGGGGCCGCGGTTCGGTTCGGTTCCGAAACCGGAACAGAACCGGCAGTTCTCGGTTTCAGCCCCAAGGGAACCGGAACCGAACCACCGAACACTTCGGTTTAGGTTCCAAACCGGAACCTCAAGTTTCGGTTCGGTTCCGCAGTTCCGGCGGTTCCAAACCGGAACCGCATGTTTAGGGGTTCAAAATTTTTTTTTCCGTTTTTTGCTATATTTTCTTGTTTAATTGTATTTTTATGCATTCTAATGTAACATTTAGGTGAAATAAATATGAATTGTAACATAATATAGATAAAATATAAAAAAATTTAAAAAAAAAGAGGAACCGGCGGTTCGGAATTGAAACCGAACCGAAACCGGCAGTTCTCGGTTCCGCAACTTTGGAACCGGAACCGAACCGCCGTCGATGCGGTTCTCGGTTCCGAACCGGAACCGACAGTTCGGTTCGGTTCCGGTTTTTATGGCCACCTCTAACTATGATATTGCAGTTCTTATTTAGTAATACAGATATATTGTTAACCTCTATTCCAAATTTCCATTTATACAGTTACATATGATCGTGTAATTCAATTTCTCCACTTGCTATACTTGTTATTATATATTTTTTGAAATTATAAATGTTTGCTTCTTTTAATTATTAATTTTGATATTTTCAATCTCTATCAAACAATAAAATGATTTGAGAAAGATGTTTATGGAAAGAATAAAAAAAAGTTGAAATCGACTTCACATCCAACATAATCATTGAAAAATTGAATGTGGGCGATGGAAACTTCATATTTATTATAAATTGAACATTTTCAAACAATCACTGGTGATTTATTACGTGTGATTTTAAATTACTCTCAGTCCTAAATTCAAACACAACATTAATTTTAAAAAAAAACACAACATTAGTATTAGTTGATTATTATTCTTTTCAAATTATACATCATTCTATTATCCAAGTTATATATGTAGTCTACTTTTATCTCGAATCATTCAAATTATACTGGATTTCAAATATAAAACATACATATAAACGAAGCTTACATACATAAAATTGTCATATTATTGGTAGGTCAATCTTGAAGCTATTAGAGATGCCAATCGAACCAACCCACTCAATTTTTAAGCGAGTCTTATCGAGTTCGGACTACTTCCGGTACGGACCAATAGAACTAATAAAAATTTTGAGCTAGAAATTATTGACACTAATCTATATTTTTTTCGATCTATTCAAATCAATTCAACCCGTCGAAATTTCAGATTGAATTGATATTATTGGATACGTGATTGATGTTCGATGATTGATTTCTCTTTCCAACTTTGGAGAAAAGGAAAAAGGGGCATTAATGAGATTGATAATGAAATATCATATTATCCGTATATAAAAAAAAAGGAAATCTTCACCTGCCAATCTTCATCATATATGTGACTTTAAATAAAATGATTGGTACTTGACTTAGGTCTAGTTAGTTAACATTCTAATAATGTTCCATCAGGGCCCACTTTCCACTCAAGATTTAGGGGCCATCAGGGCCCACTAAATTATCTGAAAATATAAAATCACATAGTGAATTTTTTTTATTAATGGGCCGAATGAAAAGCCCAAATTTCCATCATGATCTTTTTATTTTATGTTTCCAAATTTTGTTAATCTCGATAATTAAACTTCCTTAAATTTTCATGTGGGGCCGAGCCCGATTTGTTCATCGCATTTTTTTTTAAATGCAAGTTACATTATCAGATCATAATTTCATAATAAATAAATAAATATTTTATTCTACTTATTACGGTATCTAATCTACCCTTTCTAATCTTCTGATATAAATTTCTGCACATGTTAAACGAGAATATTCGACTTTAGAGTTTCTAATCTTTGTTATAAGTTTCGAACAGCTTAGCCAGAAGATTCGACTTTAGAATTACATATATGGAATTGAAGTCGTATCTCGTGTATTTTACCTTTATTTTACGTTTGTGGGGACTTTATTTTCCCATTTGTAGTTTTATTCTGTTTTAAATTTTAAATAAGGTGACTAGGCTAATTGGTAATAGAAATTGTTTTCCATGCAGTCATTGCCGACCCCCCATGTGACAGTTACTTATCCTTCACGTGGTGCCTTT
Organism: Agastache rugosa; assembly: GCA_031470985.1. Classification (NCBI taxonomy): domain Eukaryota; kingdom Viridiplantae; phylum Streptophyta; class Magnoliopsida; order Lamiales; family Lamiaceae; genus Agastache; species Agastache rugosa. The sequence continues at coordinate 526,179 of CM062606.1, forward strand.
TCTCTCTCTATTAATTTCACACTACAAACATGTGGGGAAAAAAAACTAGTGGCTCACATTTAATTGTTTTATTTATTTTTATTTACTCCTCTTTTCTAGGGGCAGATTAAAAAAAATAATTGGGGAGAGATTTAGATATAGCTTGTGGGTGAAAAATATTAGTAATAAATTATATTATATAAGCATGTATGAAATTAATATATATAAGAATGAAATTCATCATACGTAATTAATAAGGAAGTTTGTTCCAAAAAATATAAATTTTAGTATATAAGTATGTATGAAATTAATATATACTATAAGAATGAAATTCATCACACGTAATTAATAAGGAAGTTGATTAATTAAAGTTTTTACAACTCTTTTCATTTCTTTAAGTTTCTTTCGTATAAATTTAGTAGTTCGAAAGCGCACAACAATATTTCTTTACTTGCACAAGCTTGCTCTTACTTCACGGTCGATAAACGAAAACCACTAATAATTAAATAGAAATATTTTTCATTTTCAATTTGATTTGATTACAATGCACTGCTACAATTTCATACATTATTTATATAATACTCCCCCGTCACATTGAACATGTTACTGTTGGGCGCGAATATTAAAAATAAAGGTAATATAGAAAGTGGGTATGTCCCACCATTTTTGAAGAATTAATTGTTTTCTTATTTAGAATGAGACAAGGATGAATGAAACAGCCCAACAAGTGATAACAACATGAAACCATAAAAAATTGAAGGATATGAATAAATCATCCCAAAATACGTAATTTTAGATAATGCATTATAAATTATTATATAATGCACTTACAAAGTACTAATAAAAATTGGCACTGCATCAGATAAACTATACCAAAAATACATCATCAAATATTAGCTATAGATCATCAACGATGGACTGTATTAACATTACTTCTTATTTTTTTACGGAGACACACACACACACACACATATATATATATATATATAGGAAAGAGATCATATGTAAAATCATTTTTCCGTAAAAAATAAGAAGTGATCTGAACCATTGATCTTTGTAGATTTACGGTTGTCATTGACCGGTGCATTATAATTGACATGAAATGCATTATCGTAATAATGTATTATAATAAGACATAAAATATATTATTTTATTACATAAAATGCATTATTATTACTTTTTACGGAAAAATTATTTTGTATGTGAACCAACCCCTATATATATATATATTGAGGGGTTTTATTAATTACTTTAAATGTACGTCTAATGATAAGATGGTAAAAATAATATGAAAATATTTTCTTGAAAATAATAATAATAATAATAATAATAATAATAATAATAATAATAATAATAATAATAATATTTTCTTGAAATTAAAGGGACCACGTGAAGATTTCCGAATAAGATGTAAAGAGTTAGGCAGCAGTCATACTTCAAAATGGGATGGCAATGAACATATATAGTCCTAAATAGAAAGTAGATATTCAATTTTGCCAAAAATAGCTACGCCACCTTTCCACGTGCCTATTTATCCTCACTTGGGTTCGGCATTTGTTTCCCGCATGATTCACTTCACCCATATAATTTAATAAATGCATTCATAATCATTCCACTTTCTACATGCACATATACACACGCATTGACGAACACATAAAGTGGTGTTGATAGGGCTTCCGACTCTACAATTTTCTAATATTAAGTTAGGTAGCTTGCAATAATCGAGACTATCCCAAAATTATCCCTAATTTTTCGACGACTATGAAAAATACGTACATGCATGTATAGTCTTGTAGCTTAAAGATACTAGTAGTACGGTTCGATTTTGAAGACATATATATATATCATGCATCTATACATATGTAATTACATGTATACATACACATATTATACACACATACACCACACAATGCAACACCTTTAGAGATCGAAAAACACACACACACACACGTGTGTATGTGTGTGATATATGTATGCTATATAATACTATGTCTTTATACACAATACATACATATGTATATAGTGACATTATACACAAAAACACACATAGAAACAGCACACAAAGTGTTTGAGAAGAGAACCCAAACGAATTAAGGCTATTTCACGTCATTAAATTTGGAAAACCCTAATTAGTTATGAAGGATAAGATCGACAAAGAAAGGACAGCTTTCAAAGTTGATTAAGACAATTCGTTTTGGTGGGAAGATCATAATTAAAGTAAAATTCTAAGTCAAATGAAAAGCTAGTTCGAAAAGCGACAAAGGTACGAATTCAATACTACTAATCTTGTCAAAATAAATAAATAAATTAACCAACCATCAATCATTATAAACTAGGACAATAACAGCTTGATCATTGTTTGGAGAAGACTAAATACGTACCGAAAGTACTAATTGTCCTAATCTAAATTAAAATCCTTGTTTCTAATAGCATTTATATATATAAAGTGTGAAAAAAGAAGTAAGAAAACCCTTTTACTCACCAAATCCCAACATATTCTAATGTACAACATATGTAACTCTTCCCCGTCGTTTAGTATATATATATGTATATATTATATAAATTCAAGTAACTCATTTCATCTCATACGACCATCATATTACACGTTCACCCTTAATTCAAGAACTATATATGAAATGTAAGGCAGTAGTACTAGAGGGAAATTCAACTAACTTATATACGAAGATGATACGCGGGCCATACTGGATGAGTGTACGGCATAAGAGGGTTTCTGGCTAGAGCAGTTACTCAATCCCCATTGAGTAACTGTAAAGACCAGAGATCCTCCATACTCCAAAGATTTTCGTTCGATTCGGTCGGAAAAGGGCCTTGATAGGGCTCCATATTGCCATTGAAGGAAGGTGGAGAGTAGGACTCAACTGCATGATCCATAGGGCAAGAACTAGAGACTTGGCTTGTGCTAGCTTGATCATTAGAGTTATCTGCAATTTGACCTGTACAATTCTCGGCTTGCTTGATGTGCTTCTGGATTCGAGTCCTCCAATAATTCTTTATCTCGTTGTCTGTTCTTCCGGGCAAATGCTTTGCGATTTTTGACCACCTTTTTGGAAAATATTTATGTTAAATTTTGAAATATAGATGTAATAAAAATTGGTATTTAGTTACTTCCTAATTTTGGAGTAAATATTTTTTTCTCTTACTAATTGGGCGTATTTAAATATATGGGTATTAAATACCTACTTTTTATTCAGTCCTGTGTGGAATCGAAATTGTAATTATGCCTCACAATTTGAGGTTGAGACCATTTGGCTATTTTGTTAATTTTTTGGTGTCACTAATATAAACTGACTATTTATTTGTATAGGTTAAAATCTAATTCCAACATCAAGATCTGATGACTATTTACCACTTCAATCCCCTTCTTGATTTGTCCTTGTTATTCCTAGAAAATATCTTTATATTTCCAAAAATTCTAATATATAAATACATAAATATGAAAGTTACAAAGTCACGTACATGTGAAATATCACAAATTTGTTACCGTGGAACAAAAGTAATATGTACTAAGATAGGTCAAAATGATATCGATCGTGGGCCACTTCTTTGCTGGAAAATGATTTTTTTTTCGATTTTCCAATTTTATTTTCCAATATAACACGCATATATATATATATATATAGCCATAGAAACCACGCACAAAAATATATTATTTTTAATTAACTATGTATCGAATGATATACTATGATTTTTTATAAAGTTGATGGGACGGCTACCACTTTCATCGTTCTTCCTAGATTACACCTTTGTGCATTTTATCTTACGAAATAAAGGTAGAAATTCATATATATATTTTTAGTAACACGTGCGAAACGAGCAAAATAATTTCGATCACGAGCCACTATTTTATAGACACTATTCCAAAAATTTATATCAAAACAACGAACTCGTGGTCGAGGTAGAGAAATATAGCAAACCATGTTCTACGGCTGAAATTCAAAGTTTGTTGGCATTCCCAATTTATTTAAAGCAAAGTTGAAGGCAAATTCAAAAGTCTCTCCAAATTGAAAAAAAAAATTTGAGGAAAAAATGAAGAAAAATATATCTTAAGTAGTGTGTGTGTGTGTGTGTGTGTGAACCCTTCACTATCACTTTATATTCTTAGGCATGGCTGAGATCCATTTCCAAAGAAGAAAAAAGAACCTTCAAATTTTATTTTTCTTCTTTAATATATATATATATATATATATATATATATATATATAAATGATTTTATATTTTATTTCGACGAAAAACGAAGAAAGTGCGAATCTCATCATTTGATTCTCGCCTCTCAGGTTGGTAAATCTTTGCATAATTGCATTCACTCTTCATCTCAAGAAAAAGTGCAATTATTTAAAGGTTTTGATTCTTTTTTACTTTGGAGGAAGATCTTTTTGGTTTTTTGCTTCCTAGGTTTTTGTACGTCAGCCTCTCTCCAGATGAAAAGTTTCAAAAGTTAATAATAATAAAGGCAAAATCTGCATATACACACACACACACACATATATATATATGACAACATTATTTCCGCGTCTGGAAAATCCTTTTTTTCTTAAAAAAAAACCATTTTCTACAATCATGCATTATATCACACAACTTATTTAATCTTCATTTATAGGCATATGGCAAAAATTCTCAAAGGGACAAAATCAAGGACATGCATGGGTCCTAACCATAATAGGCTCTCTCTCTCTCTCTCTCTCTCTCTCTCTCTCCCCCCCCCCCCCCCCCCCCCGATTATGTTAGTTATTGTAATGCTTAATTAATTCAATTGAATATATATATATATATATATATATATATATATATATTATGAATTTTGGGAGGGGCCCTTTGGTTGGAAAAAAGGACAAAACGATATGGCAAATGTCAATTTCAACATAAGTAGGAAGCAATTGGGAGCTTCTCTTTCAAGTGATTGGAGTTCTAAACATGTGATTTATTGCAATGGGTTCTCCTAAATATGGAAAATTCCATTGCCCCATTCTCTTTGGCTTCTCCCTCACAACGTGTTTCTGTTTTCAACCTCTCTCTTTTTTCGGAACTAACTAATTACTAAGTTTTTATTCAGATATTCATAGAAAAAAAAAATTAAAGTATTAAGTGGTGATTTGTTTAAGAAAATAACTATAAAAAAATATATAGTTGATTGTCGAACTTATGGAAATAAATATTATATAACGGGTTTAGTAAATATTTTATAAATAAAGTTTTTCAAGAAAGATAAGGGTAATATTTTGGTTGCCATAAACTACAAAATTGCATGTTTCTTTTAATCTTTTTTGCGGCGAAGGCGATGTACTTGAACTCTCTCTCTCTCTCTCTCTAAAATGTAGTTCTAGAACCAGCCCAAATTGTGACACAACAAGTGGCCGCACGAACATAAAAAGAAACGAGACGGTGGATTAAGTTCTCGGACAAAAATAAACTACCATGTTTTTTATTTTTTTTTCATTTTCAGTTTATTAAAAAACTTATTTTGTTTAATTAAAAATCAGATTATACTACCATTTTTAAATAAAAATCCCTAACGCAAATATAAATAGTACATACCTGTTTCCCCACTTAGCATGCAGCTCCATAATCAAAAGCTGCTCCTCCGGCGTGATGTTTCCGCGTCGAACGTCCGGCCGGAGGTAATTAAGCCACCGGAGACGACAACTTTTTCCGGTGCGCTTCAGTCCTAGATTCAAATAAAACACATTCAAATAATAATAATAATAATAATAATAATAATAATAATAATAAGGTCTTCTCTATCAAATATCAAGGTAAAAAGAAGAATTAAAATATGGCCTTGTTATCTTTTTTTCCCCTTTCTTCATTAGGGTTTTCTTTGTGTGTTAAAGAATGATACTACTCTTACATACATACATAGATTATAACACACACAAACATGTGTGTGTGTGTGCTTATTTACCTGCAGATCGAGCTAGAGAGTTCCAAACGCCTTCTCCATGATTTGCAATGTAGTTCATGAGAATCAGATCTTCTTCCATCGTCCATGGTCCTTTCCTCACTTCAACATCTATAGATTTGCATGGTTTCTTATCCATCTTGAGAGAGATATATTGAGAGAGAGAGAGAGAGATGGGGGGGGAGGGGTGTTAGGGGGAGAGATACGTATTGTTGATATCTGAAAAAATAATGGAGGTTGTGCTCAATTTATAGAGGCTGTATAAGAAAGATTTTTCCACTTAAATGAGCTATTAATTGACAACTTAATGGAAATCTTTTAACCTAACTTTGTTTCAACATTGGTAATTGCTAATTAGGGTCGTAATAATATAGCTTACAAACTCGAAAGTAGTATGCATGAGGCTAGCTAGGGCTGTAAATTAATGAACCTAACAAAGTTGTTCGATTTCTTTTGAATTGAATTGTGATTGATCACTATTATATATTTTCTCGACCATATAAATATTCTTGGAATCAAGGCTATTTTATATTTGTAACTTATTTTCCTTTATCAAACTCTTAAGTTCATACATATAATTAAAATGTCTGTATTGTGTTACTTAGCAACCAAGGAAATTTAAACAAAATTTGAAATGAATATTCAAATTAAATAACTTCTTATATGATATACTTTTATATTCAAATTATATCACTCATGGTCGAGATATCTATCGTTAACCCTAACTTAAAGGGCATATAGGATAACATGGTAAAAGTGAGTATTGAAATTGGAAAATTTTTACATGGACATGACTAATTCAATATATATATATATATATATATATATATATAATTGCCTTGAAATACATGAATATATGGCTAATTTTGATTTTGCACATAACTTAATTTGACCACCAAATACATGAAATTTAATTATTTAGCAATTATAACATAAGTTACATTTCCGACCAACTAAATTGAGGTGAATTGAATATACATATAGACACCACGGACTATACATGCATCCACATCGACATTTCCCCTCTTCACTTTTAAGTTGTCGAAAATATGAATTATGTTATAATATAATTATAAAAATTCCAAAATTCATGTATTGGTGGCCGGATTTTAAAGTGTTGTACAAATTTGATAACAACTTAAAATTCGTGTATTGAGATTAGTATTCCTGACTTTTTGTGTTAATTTATTCGTTTTTTAGTAAGCTAAATATAATAATTTGCCAAAATTCTATTTTGGTTGGATTTACAAAAATCCATTTACTAAGGATCCGTTCTCTTCGGGTGTAAATTTATAAACGAGTGACAAAAAAGATGGATAATTTTTTATTACATAATAGTGGTCTTCATATTTTCCATTTCGTGTTCTCTAGCAATCCTCCCTTAATAATATTATCACGCCAAACTCCATATATGATTATATTATTCATAACTAGAATGAAAATAAGGAAAAAAGAAGTTATACTTAAAAAAATTCATCCTACTCAAAAACATTATTTACTCTATAAAATATGTGAAAAACGTGAAATGATGAAAATATACTCCCTCCGTCCCATTTATATAGGCGGATTGAAATTTTCACATGGATTAAGAAAATTTATTGGAAAAGTAAATTATATAGATATTTCTTAATTTGCCCCTATTTATTATTTGACTATGTATTTTTTATGAGTTAATCAAAGAATTAAATAGGGATATATTAGTAAATGAGCTAAAAAACATTACTTTTTATGGAAACAAGCCTATATATTTGGGACATCCGAAAAAGAAAAACAAGTCTATATAAATGGGACGGAGGGAGTATATTTTTCACCATTTTCCATCGAAAATGAGAATTTCATGGAAAAATATACCCACTATAACCCTCCCCGCCGCCCCCAAGAAAGTATTTCTTTATGTACTTTTTAAAATTGTACAAAAGTCAAATTAAATGGTACGAGGATACTTCTTGGCATCTGCCTTGCACGTGTATGTGTGCATATATATAATATTTCATTTTTCTAATTCTTTTATAAAATACAGTACAACTTAATAAAGGGTTAAAGTCTAGCTACTATGTACATTTCAATGTGTACAATAAAATATTCAAGATCATAGAACTAAGGTATCCTTTCTAAAATACTAAAAGTACCCTTCCATTTCTAAATTTAGAGATTAGTACACCTTTATTTTAACTTTATCTCGTACTTCCCACAATAAATGTCTCATTTCTTTTTGATACGGAAATTAATGAGAAAGGTAATTTAAAGGATAAAGAGATAGAACGTGACAGAGCTCAAATTTTTTCGTGAGAGAATGTGATTAATTTCCTTAAATGAAAATGTGACATTTAAGTGGAGGTGTCCAAAAAAAAAATATATACAACACTTATTATAAGATAGAAAAAGTATTAAATATTTTTCCTATCTTCGATATTTTAACTTTATATATACATATCCCCCAATTTATTGCAAACATGTGACACGCGAGTGTTGGCAGTCTCTCAAGAAGTTCAAAACAAAAAAAGAAATGCCTATCGTGTGCCGCCAATCATATATATACGTAAACAATATAGATCATGTAATATACATTCAAATAAAAAAAAAATCTAGTGAGAATTAAGAACTAATGTGGATCATCAATTTTTGTATTATTTATGGTTATCACTAAAAAATTATTTTGATCTATAAAATGTATTATTTCAATATATATATATATATATATAATGCATTATTATGAAAAGAAAAGAAAAGATAATGAAAAAGATATATATATACCAAATAGTTAATTACGTCTTCAATAAATTTGGACTCTCTCTCTCTCTCTATATATATATTTGGACTCTCTCTCTCTCTCTCTCTCTATATATATATATATATATATATATATATTGATGTCAAATCGAACACCCAATGATTTGATTAACTAAGATGTCTTGTATTGAAATTATAGCAACTTATCTTACTTTTAATCCGAATTGTCGACGCCATTCAGATATTTTCTAGATATAAATATGGAAAGTTTAAATAATAGAGTGGTCACGAGAAGCCCCCTTCACCCTCTGTACAATTTCTTTATGTTATATTTTGTAATATTTATCAATTTATAATAATATACCTATAGGCTGTCCTACATGAAAAACGGATTATAGTGACAGATATTAATTGATTATTTCAAAACTTCACAATAGACGCATTATAGTAAACGGATTTTTTTTTTTTTTTTTATAAAAAAGTTGTATAAAAAACCCATTAAGGTTAATAATTATTTCATGCGGATTATTGTCTAAGTTGAATTATTTCGGTCAATCATCCAATATGCATGGTCAACACTCATGAATAGCATTAGTTGCGATAAAAACACAAATTTCGTATATTAGTAGATATATAATCAGAAACCTAAATTTCAAAATGAAGTGTCTATTCAATATCTTTTCACTTATAGAATTATAACATTATTGAAATTATCAGTTTTCATTGAGATTTCAAGCACACCCTTTTCCTGAGTTGACTCGCAAAATTCTATACTGTTGGGCTTCTTCCCTATATCTCGTGATCGCAAGTAGATATAGAGCTATCAAAATGGTTGGATATGTTCGATCTAAATTACAACCCGATTCAGCCCAAAAAACATTGTATGTACAAAAGTTCAAGTGGGGCTCAAATTCTGTGGCTTAGCCCGATCTGAAATAGGGCCATCTCGTTGAGTCGAGCACTTTTAACAGATTTACTTTGCAGTTGGCACAAAGGATGAAATAAATATATTGATGTAAATAAATTGATATGTATTAATTTGCAATTTGAAATTGAGAACTCATTGTTTTTCTAGTTAATTTTTATTTTTTTAGTTAGAGGGGATGGATGGGGATTGAACCTTTATCTCTCCCATATATTTTGGTGAACATTGAAATATTACACTCCTACTCACACATTTCAAATTGATGTTTTTTTTTTAAATTTAATTTCAATTAATTCCACATAATTTTGTGATTAATGTTCACCAATTTCCGGCAAATAAAAGTTTATTACTGATATTGATATTAATATTAAAGCATATATACCTAATCGTGACAAATCACTACACTATCTATCAACACGCTTTCTCTCTTTAAAAAAAACAAATAACACGCTTTCTCTCTTTAAAAAAAAAACAAATAACACGCTTTCTCTCTCTAACCATATTCGGAGTCAAAAGATTAAAACAAATCCGTGTGATGACAAAGCCACATAATTACTTGGAATTATTGGGAAAAATAAATAAATTGAGTGCACGCTGCAAAGACTTAAAAACAAGAAAAGCATAATTATCTTTCGAAAACAAATTTAATTGTCCCTAATTTATCAACTGCATGATTAATATGTCCTATTCATTTAAATCAACCAATCCACTCCATACGCGCTTCAAATAACTTTTGATTAATCCCTTATTCAATCAATTATCAAACAAGCTGTTAACGTTAGAAAGATTTCATACGGGAAATAACGGAAATAGTGATAGTCAGGGGCGGAGCCAGACTTTGAACCCAGGTGGGTCCAACTCGGGCTTACATCTGGCTTATAAGATGACCTAAAAAAAAGCTTTCAGTAGTGTAATGAATTTAAACCTTAATTTTGTTTTAGAGCACCAAAGTTAGATAACTATTTGAATATTTTTATTAAACAAATTGAACAATAAGAATTATATTCTAGAACAAGTCCAACCGCTATCCTACTTATCAATATTGCCATTGAACATGAACTTCTTCATGCCAATTGAGCCCACATTTTTTTACTTTTCCATAAAATATGACATTTGAATGTCTTATTGTATATATAATTATATATAACATTCACTAACCATAAAGAATAACTTTTCATGTTTCTTCCTATATGTTGGACCAACTTAACTAAAGCTTCTAATCATACTAACTTAAGGTTTAGTTTAATTGAAAACTATTTTTTATCACGCCATCATTGGATCCAAATTATACAATCCACAAATCTGGACACAAATTACTAACTAAAATGGAAAACTTGATAAAAATGTCCAAAACATATCAAGAAAATGATCAAAGAATTTTGAGATGATTTTGAATTATCGAGGAACTTCGAACCGGTATTGTGTAAGAGATAAGAGAAGAATTGAAAATTGATTAGTAGAACAAAGACGGTGCAAGACTGCAAATTCTAAAATTTAAATTCTATATTATTATATCTATTAATAAGAAAATAAATTATTGTTATGATTTTAGTAGAGATGAGATACATCTGTCACTCACATAAACCCACACAATCAAGTTGTATTTCTTATAATTTTACTTTTTCAATCTCACTTTTGACCAATTTTCCCCCAATTTCATTATTTTCTTTCCTCTCCAAACTCTAGCTCCACATTTCAGAAAAAACTCATTCTAACCTTTGAATTTAATGACAATCACATATATACTAATTATTTTTAGAAGTCCAGGGGGTCCAGTGACCCCACTGCCCCAGCTCCGCCACTGGTGATAGTGGACTTGAAATTTAACATATACACTACAATACTGAGGTTTGAAAAGTCATGCGAATATTACAAAATTGTGTAAAAATGGTGTTGGATCTGATAATTAAAACAAAAGAATTTGAAATTATTGGGTTAAATGACATCATTTTATAGAAATCAGACACGTCAGATGAGTCTTTGTTGCGTTTTTTTTTAACTAGTACTATAGTGATGTTTCATAATGTAATACTACAAAATAGTGTTGAATCCGACAATTAACCCTATGTAATTAGTATGAAATATTTTACTTAAATTGAGACGGGTCAAATATTCGGATCCAAATATATATCCAATGATATATTTATAGTTATTACATATATATATATATATATATATATATATTATTGGATATGAATTTTGATCTAAATATTTGATATCCGTCTCACACAATTAAGTATTAATTGAATATGAATATGCCCAAGTTCACAGATTCAATGTTCGACGTGCAATAATAGGAGGAGAAAATGCAACGGTCCAATATAAAACGTCTCAAAATAGTATAGAAAAGTCGTAGTCATGTGGAATGATGAGCATTTGAGATTTATGTGCCCATGTAATTCAAGAATAATGGATAATGTATTATTATTATTATTATTATTATTATTATTATTATTATTTATTAGAATTGGGATCATATACTTTAGTCGACAATGTCTGTGTGTATATACTAGTTCATTTTTTTCCTCACACACATGCGCAATAAAAATAACTAAAATAAAAATACATAACTTCATCCAAATTAAAATAAACTAAAATATATAGATTCATAGTATATGAAGGAGAATATGATATGCTGATCAACTGTAAAGGTAAAGATGAAAGAGACGCACAAGAGAAAAGGCAGCGGAAAATTTAAAATTAAAAAAAAATGCTGAAAAAACTAAAAAAAAGGCACCATCTTATAAATGTATATGATGGTGATTTATAAAATTTTTTTATAATTATTTAACTAAAAAAAACTTGCAATTATTTGAAAATAACTACTGAGGATTAATTTCACTTTCTTTTGAAAATAGAGCACATAAAGTCCCAATATTTTATTTCGGGACTCCTAGTCTTGAAAAAAGTTATATTCAGTACTAAAACATTTTATTAGTCTTTCAAGTTTCAACAAAACAACATTTTAAAATAAAAAATTAAATATTCTCAAGACCGTTGACCTTCCAAAATTTTGGGGCCCGCAATATGAAAGGTATCGATTCCACAAAGAATCATAAATTTTCTGTAGGAATTGGGCATATATGATATATCCACGAACCAAAATCATAGTAATAATGTAAAATTTAACACTAAATAAAAATATTACTATCTCCCTCCTTTTTCCTACTTGATTTGACAAAAATACCTTACAAAAAATATTTTTTAAAAAAAATTTATTATAAACAATTCATTTTCTAAACATCAGTGCGGGGACTTTTGAAATAAGACAGAGCGAGTATAATTTACCAGCATTAACAAATTTATCAAAGAGATTAATATATAAGAAAGAATTTGCTCATTTTCTAGTTAGGCAACTTCATTTGAAAAAGTTTGAGATGAGCATGAGCCCTCCTTCGTTGTTTGGAAGTCAACTCAAAATATCTTATTTAACTTTACTATAAATAAATTAGTGATGTAATAATTCAACTAAGATTTAATAATACTTCCTCCGTCCCAATAGCAATGTTTCACTTGCTTTGGGTACGGTTATTAAGAAATAAGAGTAAAAGGAGAAAAAGTGAAGAAAAAAAAGTGGTAGGTCCTATAATTTTTGAAGAGTTAATTATTTTTATTTTTGGAATGAGACCTTGTTATTGGAACAAACAAAAAAACAAAGTAAGACCTTACTATTGAGACGGAGGGAGTATTACATTAATGCTAAAGAAAGCAAAAGGTTTGACTCCGCGGCAAAAAAAATTAGCAAATTAGTTTCACTTTGACAGACGCGAATTCGACAAAATGGTCGGCAAAGAGAGTTTCCTTATTACGAAAGTGGTAGCCAGTTAAATATTTACTTTTTCTGACGTGGATAAGTAAATTAATCGGAAAATAGGGCTTAAGACAAATTAGTATTTCAATAATTAGAAAGTGGTAGCCAGTTAATTAAGTATTTTGATTTGTGCAATGAACATGTACGGATACGTAAATATATTCGATACATAAGTGCAAAAAAGGCTTTTTTGGGGGGTTAATTTCCTATTAACGCGTGAACTATTTAATACGATCTTTAAAATATTTCATCCAGTTTTAATTTGTAGCAAAATTAACCCCCCTAAATTTTCCGATGACTTGAAATATGGCTCGACAATAGAAAAATTGTCCATTGCAAAGACGACGTCATTTTGTCCATTTCAGATAATAAAAAAAATTTAAGTGTTAATTTTTTTACGAATAGAAAGGTGGTGACATTATTGAAATATTCAAAATTTCTTTTTAAAATTATAAATTGTGTTAACATTCGAGTATTAATCGGCAATTAACTCTTTTTTCTTTTTTTTTCTAAGGCAATAACATTAATCACGTCGACACTACTTGTGTATTTTTTATGCAATAGATTGAAAATTGCACTAAAGAAAAAAGTTAGTTTTAAAAAGAAACTAATATATTATGTATTTGTATGGACTTTTATTAGCTCATGGACATGGGCTTTCAATTATTCTTAATATGATTATTGAGCTTAATATATTTATATATATGTCATGGTCAAGTTGAAAATCTGAGTTTAGGCGTTTGAACCGTAAAATCAAAACTATGAACACTTTCTACGATCTTTTGTTTGTTCCAATTCCATTAATAACATCTAAGTAAAATAGAATTTGTGGATGAGAGGGAAAGAGTCTTAGCTGTTGATTTTAGTATCTATGAGAGAGAAAGTAGACAAGATTTGATAAAAGAGCATGTAGAATTAGGTATTGAGAATCACATCTTATCCACACAAAAAAAAGTCTATCGTGGGGGAAGACAGGAAGGGACAAAATCAATTGCTATGGATTATGATTTCTTGTTTACACATAAGCTATTAAGAAATTAATTAATCGAGGGTTTGGAATGATTGATTCCTAACATGCCATGGTCCCTCTTTTAATAATCCACCCACCCTTGACATAAGTATGTATTAATTAATGTAGTCGTTTATTGATTAACGTTGGAACGTAAAATGAAATAGCATTAATGACATAGCTAGAGTTAATTTGGTGGGGACGAAAATGTCGTATTATGTGTTCACATATCTCATGCATGACGATGTTTGCATGTGCAAAATCGACTGTTGGATGCACGTATATTGGCCTAGCGGTAGTGTGGTCAATGCATGAGGTTAAAAGGTCTCAGGTTCGAGTCCATCGTGAATCGGTCTTTAAATTTAATGTTACAATTTCTAAAAATAAATAAATAATCGACAGTTGGATGTGTTATACGTTAAATGTGTATTCAGTACATTATACATCTGTCAAAGTGTGGTAAGTCACTACATATGCAAGTTTGCTAGAAATGTTTCATGGAAAGAGCTCTATTTTGAGAAAAATGAAAAGTTTTTGGGTGTTGATTTAGGATGTTAATCTCTGTCCGTACAAGCCATTAGGTGTAAAATCTTGTACTTTTTTGTCCTTGGAAAGTGTCTAATGAAAGAAAATTAAAGTAAGATGGGCACTAATTTAAGGCAATAATTTCGGTAAATTGCAACTAGTTGTTTATCACTAATTTAAGGATGTAATATGGACTTATTGTGGGCCTTTAGTAAATATGTTGATAGCACATTTGTATTTTTTTTGTTGTGACGATGTAATCTTGGAAGTAAAGTAGATTAACTCGCGACGGAACGATGTTGAGTTTTAATCACAAAAATATACATTTAAATAAGTTATTAAAATTGGATTTATTGTGGGTCTAGTAGATGGGTTGATGTCACTTTTACACTAATATTATACATGATTAAACACTAACAAATGTTATTAATGATGTGTTTTTGGACTGATCAAGTTAGTGGAGTAGATGAACTCGTAATTAAATGTATGAATTCCAACCTCATAAACCAACCATTCATCGAAGGAGATGTAGCTCAAATGGCAAGAGAAAAAAAAACAACAACCACCATTCGGCAACAATCCACATAGGGCCCGTTTGGTTGGCAGGGAATCTAGTCTGGGAAAGTAATCTGATTCTTAATTTGCAGATTTTTCTGTTTGGTTTAATTTTAATAGATTTTGAAAAGTAAAAAGAATCTAAATACAAGGAAAGTTGTTAACACTTTCTTGGATTCTTATTCCCTAGAAAAACTTTGGTATTCTGATTCCATATCTCAGGATTATTATTATTATTATTATTATATTTTGTATTAAAATTATTTTTATCACTAATATATTATTAGTATTATAATTATGACTATATTTTTATTATTTATTAATATTGTTTTCATTGTTGTTGTTGTTATTATTATAATTATTTATTACTACTGTTGTTAATCATATTACCACCATATTATTATATTGCTACTACTATTATCATTTATATTTATATTTATATTTATTATTATTATTATTATTATTATTATTATTATTAATCGGATCGTTATGTTTTGAAATATTTTTATTGTATATCTATATATTATTAAATAAAATTTAATACTTATTTAATTATAAAAAATAAATATTAATATTTAAAAATGAAAAATGAAAAATGAAAAATATTGACAATAGTATGAAAGTGTTGGGCATTCTTTAGGTATTATAATTATAAATTAATTAACACATTAATTTAAATCAAATACGTAAAATTAGAATCCTTGCTATTTTCCAAGGTATTTCCAAACACAAGGATAAAGAATCATTGTATTCATTTTCCCCAGAATCATATTCCTAGAAATTATATTCCCAGACAACATTACTTTCCTGCCAACCAAACGAGCCCATATAGTTTTTTCGGATTTATACTCCACACAAGATAAAATTATCTTAAATCACAATGAATTGACATTTAAAGTCATTAAATTTTGCCATTAACAATAGAAAAAATCAAGCCCAACAAAGGGTTTCCAAGAGATAGAAGTGTCATTAACAAACACCACTTATTAATCTTTCCAAGTGTTTGCCACATGTCATGTAGCCAAGCAAAGACAAACAAAACTTAATAATCACTTAATTAAAAACAACTTTTCTCCATAGCTTATAGCTTTCCCAATAGAGGAAACCACTTTGATGATTAATCCATTCACAAAAATTTTCCCAAAATGAAGAAAAATTCAAAAGAGATTAAATGGACTTTTCACTTTTTAATAATCAAAAGCTAAAAAGCCCCCAATAAGCAAAAGTGTTTAATTTAACTTAAATCCTCACCACAAGCCATTTTTGTGGCCAATAGGATTAAGTGGGCCTAGATTATGACAGGTAAAATCACAGCCACAAATCTTGGAGAATAAATAAATATTAATTATGATTTTTTTTGGAAGTTGTTGTTTAATCTTAACTAATTATCACTATTTTAGTAAGATCTTCACGAGGCTTTCGCTTCTAAATAAGTTCTTGTTAGCTTATTAATGGGCTTTTGAACGTGATTGATAACTGTTTTTGTGGGATTAATTCATCTTTCTTGTTTTTTGTCCAATGTTGGTGCGAATTTCCCCTTAATAATTATTAAGCTAATATGACAACAGATCTTTTGTATCTTTTTATATTGTACTATATTCGTATTATTTTGGATCATATCCAAAACAATGCACTAGAGATTCAATTTTAAATAAAACCACGTTATTTTAATAAAATTTTGTACTTATTAGTTGTTGATAATAGTTTCATTATAAATTTAAATGTAATTTGTAAATTTAATGAATCAAATCGCAAAAATTGCAAAATAGATGACATAAATAACGAAGAGTAAAATTACGGCAGCGGTTAAACTAGTGGAGTAGCTGACGTTGCAACAAAAAAATCGCATTTGATGATTATTTTTTCATACACTTCTAAATAGGGTTGTAAGTGAGTTAAGCTACTTGCGAATTATTCGGCGTTCGACTCGATAAAAGCTCGTTCGATAATTAATTGAGAAGCCCGTTAAGATAAATGAGTCAAGCTTGAGCATGACGGTACTCGACTCGTTAGCTCATGAGCAAGCTCGTTAAGTGATTTATCTTAAAAATACAAGATTATTAGTTATATATCTTATATTTTATACAATAATTAGTAATATTTGGATTAACTATCTAGTTAACTTTATTTATTTACAAGATAATAGTAAATATATATATTACATTATTGTGAATAATATAACTGATATTTTTGAAAAAGTAATTAATATTTTAAATGAAATTAAGACTAAATTTTAAAAGCTCGTTTAGGCTCGACTCTTCACTCGACTCGATAAGAGCTCGTTCGATAATTAAATGAGATACTCGTTTAACCAAAAACGAGTCAATATTGAGTAAGACACTATTCGGCTCGACTCGGCTCGACTCGGCTCGATTACACCCCTATTTCTAAATTGAATTCGGAGCAAGAAACTATTTTGATAATATATGTGTGTGTGTGTTGTAGTACATAAATATTTATTAAAAAAAATAGAATACGAAGTCAAAGGCGCGTAAGCAAGCTGCACCGAAAGTAAAATGGGAGTGGGGGCTGAAAGATATTATAATCCACTTTAATCACATTAGAGGATTACTTAATTAATATAGTCGGTGATTAAGCTTTTGAAATAAGACAAAGTGTGACATGTGCCCCTTCAAATAGAAAATGGAAATTATAAAATTCCTCTATGGTCTTCAAATATGTATATCCTATCGTCAAAATTTGTATATAATAAAATGAATATATTTATTCCTTTTATTCCTAATTATTGCATTGAAAAAATCGAACAATTAAAGAATTTGCATTGAGGAGAAGGATGGAATGAAAAGTTTGACGACCTTTTTATAGAAACTTGAAATACAATATTTGAACTAAGAATTAATCAAAGCATAAAACTTCTTAAAGTGATGTCGAATCCGATAATTAATCAAAAAAAAATTAGAACTAAATATGGATTAATAATCGGACACACCAAATGGCTCTTGTCAGAAAAATTGAAAGTGCTAAAATTGTAAAAAAAATGAAAAGTTATGTTTTAAATTGGGGAAAAGGTACAAATACCCCCTCATGTTGGCAGTGCTAGGCAAATACCCCTGAACTTTATTTAGGTGCAAATTCACCATTCCCTAAAGTTTTCGGGTGCAATTACCCCCTCGCCGTGACGGAACTAACACTTCCGGTTGGCAAAAAAATATTTTTGATTCATTTTTATTCTTGTGGGACCCTTACAATTCCCAAAAATTAATTGGTGCTATAAGCTCAAATTAGAAAAAAATTTGTTTCGAATCCTAGCTCACAACTATCAAAACTCAGGCGAAGTTCTCCAGTAATTTGCAATCCAAGCCAACTATTTGTTGTTGATATTGATGATCTCATCTTCTTCAAGTGGTTTGTCATCCTTTTTCGTGCAAATCATCGGAGAACCTCACCTGAATTTTAATAGTTGTGAGCTAGGGTTCGGAATAATTTGTTTCCTAATTTGAGCTTTTAGCACCAATTATGTAGTATATAACCATTGGGAATTGTGAGGGTCCTACAAGAATAAAAATAAATTAAAAATATTTTTTTGGTAACGGAAGTGTCGTTTTCATCACGACGAGGGGTTAATTGCACCTGAAAACTTTAGGGAACGGTGAATTTGCACCTAAACAAAGTTCAAGGGGGTATTTACCTAACACTGCCAACATGAGGGGGGTATTTGCACATTTTCCCTTTAAATTGCAATAATTAAAAAGTCTTGCGAAAATGACAGTGACAAAACTGTGTAAAATTTTAAATTGATTAGTAAATTCGACAATTAGTCCGTTTAGAGAGAGAGAGAGAGAGAGGAGACCCGGCCAAGTTTGGGTCCTGCACTGCAATATCTGAAAATGGGCTTCTGACTATTTTTGGGCTTAGCCCACCAATGTTGAACCCATATTCGGGCCCAATCTTTACACCGTATATATTCACATTAAAGCATCTGGTTTGTATTCCATCTTCTGCAACAAATATAAAATTATTGAAAATTTTATGCTAATTTTTAGTACTCTTTAAATTAATTCAAGTTATTTTACGCTGCTGAAATAATGTTATAGAATCAAAATACAACAATATCCATAATCTTCCAATTTTTCCCAATTCACATTAGGTAGGCGAATTCCATGACGAGATTAGAAAAATATTATTTTTTATATCCATCTAAAAAAGTGAACTATATATTAAATATTAAATATAAAAAGAATGAAAAAGGGTAACACATTTTCTTAAGTGATTTATATTCAGCTCATGCTTAGTATATTCATTCAAATAATTCGATCTTCCGAGTACAGCAGCACGACAAATTTTATACCATTAAGTAAAAAATATACAAAATTAATATTCTTCGGTAATTAATTCATATAGCATGTCCCGTTTCTAGTAAAATCTTGACCACTTGTCTAGAGATAATATATATTTAATCTAATTAAACCGTAGGCTATTCTATTTTGATAATTATGTTCTAACAATTGGGGGATATTGAACTACATATTTAGACACCAAAATTATTGAGTTGATCACGAGCAGATCGCACTAGTGCCATTCAATCAACACGAACCACCACTATTACTTGGTTGCATACGGGACGAACTTCCTGTTCGCAAACAGGTAATAGTGGGAGTGGTAGATGTTCTGATTTCCCCGATAGCGTTCCAACAATAGGGATTATCATTGTTGGCCTTCGACGACCGACTCAACATGATGGTGGATAACGTTATTCCGGAACATGGTGACGAGTCGCTGCATGCGAACCGAACCGGATTAGTTATGTAAGTTCCCTTTATGGCTTGATATGTTACGCCGGAGATAGCGACGGCCGAGGTCTTGTTCGGACATTTATGCCCTCCATCGCAATAGTATTGATCTATGAGGATTGGATTCTCTACTTCGGAAATTTGTATATTTGAAAACATTACTCCTTGCACTGACCCCGATCCACCCTATAAGGTTAAGAATGTCATTTTAGTAAATATACGATTAGTTCGGATAAATAAAAATAAGTGACAAAATGATATACCCACTGATAATAATGAAAGATAAAACATATATACCCTTGGCTTTTCACATTATGATTATCTACAATAAATAATTGACGATGAAGTCTGTATTCTGAATTTGAAGAAATAATGCTTCAAATAGTGATATGCATTTTTATTCATAACTAAGAAAAACTGAGAATTTTTTTATATTTTTAAGTTGGCAAATCTTACGTATAATTTTAAATTTTTTAAGTATTTATATCTTTCACTAGAAAAATAGAGAATTTTTTTCACTATTGATCTTGATTGACTGAACAACTTTGAACTAGTTGGATAATGTAATCTTTCAGATACTCAATCATATGATTTTATTTTTATCACTAAAGGTAAACGCCTTCTAAATAAATTTTATAGATATCGTTAATTTTGAGTGATAAACCTTTTATAAAGTCAATTGTGATTTGTGTATTCTACCTGCCATGCCTTTTTTTTTTTAATAGAAATTTTAAAGGCCGCGTGACGATAGACTTGAACCCCTGACCTATGGCCCGGACATTAACCACTCTACAACTAGGCTAACTACCTGCCATGTCTTGATTCTGACGCCGTTCATAGTGTTCTTGATTGTGGAATCGCGGACTGTGATGTTTGAAACACAAGCTTTTGTGCCGTCCTTTCCCAAACCCCCGATGCTTATACCGTGGCCCGGCCCGCAGTTCACGTTGTGCACGTAGACCCCACTGCACCCTGTTTGTATTGAAATGCAATCATCTCCTACATGATTACAAGTGAGATTATTAGGATTGGTTATTTCATAATTATGATATTTCAATTTTAGTTTTTTTTTTTAAGGATCTTCGAAGTTAGTTAATAAATGGATTTAATAATATGAACTATGAGCCGGATAAAGAAATGTCGGGACAGAGGATTTGAACTGTTTATGTAGCCAAAAAATAAAGGAAGCATACATGTACAAATTATAATGGATTTGAAGGATAGATTACCGCAAGCGAGATTGGTAGAGTGAATAACCACATCTTGTGAGTTTTGAAGATGGATTCCATCTGTATGTGGGCTATTTCCAGGTGATGAAATGCTAATGCCAGACACTTGAACTCCAATGCAGTCGTCGAATTTCAAATGTGTTTGCGGACTGTTTTGGATTGTTATGCCTGTAACTGTTACGTCTGTGCTTCCATAAAATCTCAGCGCCTGGAAACACAAATATGGGAGTGTCATTAGTCATTCTTGGCTTTTTTTTAAAATGCTTGAGATAATAATATTGGGGGCATATAAATATGGGCAAATTGCATTTAAATTCCCGACCTTTTTGAAATTTTGTTTTAATTTCTAACATTTTAATTTTTAGCCTAAAATCTCCACGTTTCAATTTGTTTGATTTTTCTCCCGCGTTCAATTTTCTTCCAAATTAAAGCTGCGTTGGACGTCAGAAATGCTTACATGACAAATCGCCCCGACTAAACAAACGGCGTAGTTTCGAGAATCGCAACACGCCATCGTTTTTCATGTCTAACATACACTTATATTCATGGATTAGGGCATAGATCGATTTCAACCCAGAATTTTCTCATCTGTTCCCCTCTTTTACTCCCTCCTTCACCGTCCGTAACTCTTGAAAAATAACTGATAAATCACTGATTTAATTTGTGGGAATCATTGAGAATTTTCTGCTTTAATTGCACTGGAATACTTCGTTGAGAGAAAAATCAAACAAATTGAAAGGTGGAGATTTTAAGCGAAAAATTAAAAGGTTAAGAAATAAAACAAAATTTCAAAAAAGGTCGGGAATTTAAATGTAATTTGCCCTATTAATATTTACATTATGAGGGGAAATTTTGTACTTACAGTTGGTTTGGTGCTAGGCATTCCTCCTTTGTCCTCAGTTTCTACCTGCCAAGAAGATTTATTAATGTTTTAATTTTTGAAATAAAAACATATATATTTATAGATAAATATTGGATTCAAACACAAACGTATGGATTATTACCGAATTTGAAGCATCATCTTGTGCTTGATACGCCGTCGTTTCGTCGACATTCCACCAGACGGATCCCTGGCCGTCGATTGTTCCTTTACCTCTAATCGCTATTCCTTTCAACTTGGAGAAATCCAGCCATTGTAAGAGCCCTTTCCCCCAATCACCGGAATTTTTTGGAGCAATGATTGTTCCATCTAACTGAAAATATAAAAAATGAGTAATACGACTCGTGAGTGTGCTCTGAATAACTCGATTTATATATAAGTCATTGACGTGGTTCAAAATCATGAACTTTCGGTCACGATATTTTGCATGTATATGACTTAAGTCACGGGTTTACCTGGAACACGATATTAGATTGACAATTCGGCCCGAAAAAGGTAACGGGCTTTACGAGGAACACGGACCCCGATGGAATCAGGACCGTTGATCCTTGTATTTTGCACGCATCAGCCCATGCCTCTTCAAATGCCTGTCGAGAGTTTATACAATGAGCATAATCTTTTTATAATTCATAAA
The DNA here is from genome assembly GCA_031470985.1 of Agastache rugosa. NCBI lineage: Eukaryota > Viridiplantae > Streptophyta > Magnoliopsida > Lamiales > Lamiaceae > Agastache > Agastache rugosa. The sequence goes on from CM062606.1 coordinate 549,124, forward strand.
AGATATACATATAATGTTACATATATTCGTGCAAATGGTCATTCGAGGTATTTATGAGTAACGTGTACATCCACGCGCACATATGTGTATATGGACTTACATTTGTGTCGTCGGCAATGCCGTTGCCTTTCGCGCCATAGCTAAGCACGTTAAAGGTTCCGCCATCCTCCTCGTCGTTGTAGACGAGCGGAGGCGGACTAGCGTTGCTAGAGGTGGCCGACGGAACGGCTTTGCCTTGCTTTCGATGCTTGTTGCTTTTGGCATTGATGTAGATCGAGTTTTCCGACAAGAGCAGGATGAGAACTAGAAACATAAGACTCTTCATTATCGAAATTTAACCTTTGTGCACTTTGTCTTTGTCTTTATGTTTGTGAGAGAAAGTGAAGTATTGGTTGGTTGTGTTCGAATATTTGAGATTGTTATAATGGTATTTATAGTTGGTTAGAGATGATTTTAAAAATAATTAAAAACACTATGCAGTTCATAAGCTGCATAGTACTAATTTGTTGGTTTTTATTACTTTGAGCAATTTCTTTCGTGTACGTAGCGATTATTATGAAATATGAATCAACTAGAAATTAAGAATTTGACTTAGAAAAATAGACCAATTATTCGTAATATGATTTTTGAATTCCATCAAAATCTTTTAGATTTAGCTAAAAATAGACCAATTATGAGTGTTTTTTGATCAATTCCGTCAAAATCTTTTAGATTTAGCTATTTAAAATACTAATACTATAATTAGCAATAAGCTGCAGCGTGATAAAGAATTAATAATCTCCTCTCTTTATCATATAAAAAAGGTAGTATTTTTTTTAAACTCAAATTTAGATATTTGTCATATATAATGCATGTGGAAAAGTAAAATTAACTCGACGAAGCTCTTTTTTTTGTGGAATAAATGGAATGCTTTAATCTTAATTGGTAATGTTAGGAGAAAAAAATTATAAGAGTTGAGAATATGTAATAATTAGAAGCTATTATTGAGGTGGAAATAAATTATAAGAGTTGAGAATATGTAATAATTAGAAGCTATTATTGATGTGGAAATATTATGAGATAATATAAAATTACTTCAACTGCCAGAGTCACAATGTGATGAAGTAGATTTACAAATATAACTTATAAAATACAAACGCACTTAGATAAAATAAATTTTATTTCTTAAAGAAATATGAAAGTCTGACCTTCAATACATCAACAAAAGTATTCATAGGCCTAGAAATGAACATTATTTCACAAGTAAATAAAAGTTATAAAAGAAACTAAAAATAAAAATTGACTTATAAATATTAAAATGGTCGAACTAACCTGACAACGAAGGAATTTGGGCTCAGGAATATTTTATCATCAATCATAATCTTGATTCTTGATGGAGTTTCTAGTTAATACAATTCCAAAATCGTGCAAGTATGATTTATTTTATTATTATAAAATATAAAGAAGTCAATCGGCCAGCATTTTTTGACAATGATCAAAGATTTGGTATGATTGTTGCACATGATGCTGGATATATATTCATCATTTTCCGTTGATAAGACATAGAAAGAATTACATGCATGTATGTATATTGTTTAACATGTTATAAACTACTAGTATTAACTTTAAAAATTGGATTTTTTTTGAGTTGGGATAGAGAGATTAAGATTCGTATGTCACTCGATCTTACAAACGGAGTGAATACCGCTAAAGTTATAAATTCGAGAAATTGACGGTGATGCTGGTGCGACGAATTCGGCGTAGATCGACAATATTGATATGATTCATATTTATGATTACTCAATCATAAAGTCGTTCATTTCACCAATTAATTCATCCAAAAAAGATGTGCTCTAGATAAATATATATATAATATATATATATATATAGTATATATATATATACTCAAATAAAATATTAAAACTATAAATGTCTCCTGCCAAATATTTTTTTAATATAGAGTAGGAAAACCACAAATACTATTCTTTGAGACGTGCATTTGTACACTTGTCAGCACGGGCGTAACAATTCACAAATCATTAAATATATACTATAATTTTTTATGATTGCATTGAAAAAAGATGCTGGGATTTTCATTATGAACCGTTGTTATTAATTTATATTTCCTCTTAATTTATTTATATGATACCGTTGTTGAGCGTCAATACGAGATTGAGCAAGAGGTGTTCGATACAATGTTTGATCCATCAACGAAATATCGAGGGTAATCAATAACCGCTACATGCATGAGAGGCGAATATAATTAAAAAAAATTGATACGACAAGCTCGAATTATAAGATGACACAATATATAGGAGTCGAGACATCTTTAATCATCAAGGATATTATGCATATATGGACTGTTTTTTGCATTTATATTTATATATGTATCAATATACAAAAATATGTATATGTACTTGTACTTTTTTTGAGGATCAATAACTTGGCGGACTTTTACTTTATTGTGAATAATATCGGTGGATATACTTTAATGCACTAATTAACTAAAAAAAGAAAATATAATTAATGAGATGTGGAATACATATAATTTTAATTAATCTTGCTAAAATAAAATAATTTGATCAGGTCTCGAGCTATCCATCTATTTAAAATTATAGAAAATATTTAATTAAAACCGACCATCTCCTCATCCAACTTAAATATAAACTAAGAAAAAAATATTAAAAGAATTTAAAAAATTCTAACTATTCATCTTTATCCAATATTGTAATCGAAACGTACTTGATCTTACTAGAAAAAAAAAGAAGAAGTAACCATAAGTGGGAAAGAGAGAAAAAAATAAAATTATTTGGAAGAAAATAGAAGTATCGTAATGTGATGTGATAATTACATTAATTAATACAGTTAACATGTGAATGTCGTTTTCCTTGTCTTCTTTGGTAAACCGTTTTTAGTTATCACATCGCCCACAAATCATGCAGCAGCTTTTGGGATTACCGTTTTTTTCTCAGAAGAAAATTAATATTTTATTCCTAAATTGTTTTGTTTGATGTTGAATAATTGCAGCCTACACATATGTGGTTGACAAATATATCTTGGAATATTCTAGATAGGAATAGAATAATTTTATCACGTGTTGAGTTGAAAAAAAGGAATTAAAAAAACCTTGAAATTATGGTTTGCGTGATATATACGTTGATAGGTGCTTATAAAGGTGTCCATAAGATTATGATGTGTGAAAGATAAATTTTGATATATACCAGCGCGCGTTGCGCTGCACCATTTGATTGTATTTCAATTTTTATATTTTTAGATGTCAATAATATCTATATAATCTAATTAAATATTTCAAACTAATAAAATTTATCTTTGTGAATCTTCTTATACAAAATAATATATTTAGCAAGCAAACGCAAAAAAATTAATTACTACTCCAAAACTTAATATTTGAATTTGAAAAATTGAAATGCAACATACATATCACTATATAGTGAACTAAATTTGTTAGGCTCCAAAGCTTAATATGTTTGAATTTAAAAATTTGAAATGACATGGGAAAACGTACAGTCATTAATTTTCATTGGAAAGTGTACAATTATTTGCATGTGACATACAAAATGGACGGGAAAATAAATTGCAGATTATTTTGCTTTAATATAGTAATAATAGATTTACATCCTAAGTTCATCCAATTTTTAGATAAAAGACTTTCGATTTTGAAATATTAATAACGAGTAAATGTATTATTTTTTTAAATTTACATAGATCGACTTTTCTATTAATGAATAGTTAGCGTTAGCAATTAGAAATTACTCGTCCCTAATTTTCATAATCAAATAAGTTTCATATGAATTCCTAACTATTAACGTGACTATTATGTACCGTAGAAGTTCATGCAACTATATATTCGTTCATTTTTTTTTTTTTTGAGATGGATATAAGTTACAATATCAATCACAAATTTTATGATATTACAAATAATTATATATAAATTACAATACTATTATCGTGTAAAATATATCAAGTTCAGTAAACTTCAAAAACTTGTTCTAAACATCTCAATTCCACTCCTCAAACATCAATTTAAATCATATATTGGGCTTCACATAAAGACATTATTTTCAATATTTGTATAATAATTCGCTTTTGTTGCGAGCCCATTTTGATGTTAAATATCAAGCCTAAGCCCACCCCCCCCCCCTCTCTCTCTCTCTCTCCCCCTTTTAAAATCTTGTAAATAGGGCTTAGGCTGCATACAAATTTGGGCTCTGAGAGAATTACTGTAGTTGGGCTCTATAAAAAAAGGATTTTGGTGTTAAAAAATTAATTGGGCCCAGATACTATAGGCCCCATAAATAGTTAATGTGTAACTTAAAAAATAAACTACTACCTTGTCCCATTATTGTTGTCTCATTTTTTTTGGGCACGGGTATTAAGGAGAAGGGTGTTTAAAGGGTAAAAAGATAGAAAATGGTGAAGCCCATAACTTTTTATGAGAGAAGCATATTTCCTTTTATGGAAACATGACAAGAATAACGGGACAGCTCAAAAGGGAATACAAGACAAGAATAATGAGACATAGAAAGTATAACTTAGGTTGCAAATATGAGAAGAATAATAAATTTTGCGCTTTTCCTTTAAAGGAATAACTTTTAGGCTTATAAAATGTAACGCCAACTTAGAAAAAAAAAAATACATGAAAAAATGATAGGCTGGACTTGACGAAAATTTAAAAATATATTATATTATTCAGTTCTCAAAATAATTTATTTCTATAGTCGAATTACACCTAAAATATCGGATCTATTAAGAATTTTTTTTGCACGACTTAAAGAAAGAAAAAGAAAATAATTCTTTCTCTTTACTTTGAAAATAAATTATTCATATTGTAGAATTTAGAAAAGTCAATATAAAAAAAATAAACACGGTTGCAAACAACACTTTTTGCCTAGGTTGCTATAAATAACCTCTCTCTTCTCTTTCTTCTCTCTCCTCGCTCTCTTCATTCGCATACGCTTCTGTTTTCTCGGAAGCGTAGATCTCTCCTTTCTCTCTCTAATCTTCGTGCGCACCTATTTGTGACGTTGGTTTCCAAATCACTGGGTGAGAAAAGAGATAGAAGAGAAGAGAGAGAGAGAGCGACCGCGGTGTGGAGCAGAAGAGCTTATCCGTTCTGTTATTCTGGAAAAAAAAGTCGTGCGGTACCGTTCTCTATCTTTGCCCTAATTTTTCCTACTTAATTTTGATATTTCTGCTGCGAATTTCAATTATTTTATAGATCTAGGTGCGGTAGTTGGGAATTGCGTGATAATTTGGTGATACTAACTTAGTTACTTCATTAGGGTTTCGGATTAGGATTTTTGGGTGAATTGTTAATGTGAATATCTCATTTCTAGATTTTTTGCTGTTCGTAATGTTTTATGATGTCTGTATTGATTCCTGTTATTGCTTAAATAGTTCATTTATGGTTTTTGTTAACTTCCTTTTTGTTCCTTCGTAGTTTCTCAATGTGGAATATGAAAATGGAAGTCCTTTTGGTATATGTTTACTAGAATATATAGTTAGGAATTGTTTCACCTGTTTGTTAGATTCAATCTATGTATGGTTTGAAGCATTTCTTTCTAGTATTAATGGTAGAATCTTGCAATTCATTTATGCTAAAAACTGTTGTAATTTTAATAAACTAGCTTTGCTTTGCATTTCTGATTCTCTTGGATTATCTTTGGGATTGTTAATTGTTTGCAATTTCTGTTCCAGATACTTAATTGGAAAGCTTTGACATGGCTTCTGCTGGAGCTGGTATAAGTTATGCACCTGAGGATCCCGCTCTCCCAAAACCGTGGAAGGGTCTAGTTGATGATAAGACTGGATATCTTTACTACTGGAATCCAGAGACCAATATAACCCAATACGAGAAACCTGTTGCCCCTGGTCACATAAGCTCTGCACCAGCTTATAAATCTCTGAGTTCATCCGTTCAGAAGTCCCCCCTAGGACGATATAGTGTGAATGATAATGATGACAGATATTCCAAAGCTACCAATGGATCGGCAAAGCCTTCTGCAGTGGTATCTTATCAGGTGTTACTATTGGTGCTTTTATAGAATATCTGCATTCTTCTTAAATCATGTCGATGTACTTATTAAATTTTCCTTGTAAAACATATTTTCATGTGGTTCCTTTCTAGTTTATTGGCATTTTAGCTATGGCCATGATAAGCTAAGTCACTAGATGTACTAACTTGTTGTTTACTTCACTATGTTGTACTAGCCTTCCAGAAGCAGATCAGATTATTCACAGAGTGATGTAGAGGTGAAAGCCAGTGTTGGATATGGGCCTCTCGTTTCCAATGGTGCAGAAAGTATTGTGTCCGCTGAAGCTTATCGCCGGCGTCATGAAATTTCTGTAACTGTGAGGATCTGTGTAACTCATGCAGTTGATTGATGTTCTTTGTCTGCTTCGATTATTTCATTCAAATTTTGTAGAAGAATAAAGAGAAGAGTTGAAAAAATTGTATGAACTTAAGGAGCTACATTGAGTAAGTCTTGTGAGATCTGGAAGTAAAAATGGGATGATATCTCACCAGGAAAGAATAAAAAATATAACTTGCAAAAGAATAGAAATTGACAAAAGTTATGGTAAAATTATTTCCAATAATATTGAGCTAGTTCAACTGCAAATGTTTTTCCATCTTCTTTCAATCTGTTATGCCATTGTTGGTGTTGATTTTGTGGAATAAAATGAGAACTGAGTTGGGTCCTTTAACTCGCATCTTTTTTCTACTTCAGTCTTGGATATTTCAAATATTTTTCAAACATATATGTCCCTGTCCTGGAATCTTTAGTAGTAATTATTTGCTTGTTTGTTCTTTCTACCTATCTCGTTTTCGTTCTCTGTGCTGTTGTGTGTGTCTGATCTTTTATTTTCCATAGTATTCCTGTGTAAATTCTAACTGGATTAATACTCTTAATCTGGCTAGGGAGACAATGTACCGCCACCCTTCACCTCATTTGAAGCCACTGGTTTTACTTCAGAGATTCTAAGGGAGGTATGGAGTTAATTTATATATATACAATCCAAAGTGTTAAAGATCTTTGTGGGTCTGTATTTTGAGTGAATAAACTTTCTGCAATGTTGAACTACTTCTGGAGGTTCAGTGTGGAGATTAAGAACTTTTTTCCGTCTGTACTTTTTGTCTCAGGTGCGATATTTGCTCCGGGAGGAGCCAATGTCGTACGCTGTGCTGTCCTGTGGGGGCTTGCATGTATTTGGAGCACCCTTATTGATGGACCAATATGTGAGGGGCTTTCCGAATCATCCAAGCTTGGCCGGGACTTCTATTGGTAGAGATTCAGTCTGCCCCTTGGTCCGAATAGAAGAAGAGGTGTCCTCCTAATTGCTTGCTTCTGCAAGCAGTGCCTGACTCTTGGGGGGATGATGCTTCTTGTGTCCTTGGCCACTTGCTTAATTCGAAAAGAAACCCGTCTGAAATTTTGAAGCATCACATATGCTTATGGGGCTGCGGGTGTTTTGTTTCATTTTACAGGTGCAACATGCCGGTTTTTCTGCTCCTACTCCAATACAGGCACAGTCATGGCCGATTGCTATAAAAGGCCGTGATATAGTAGCCATTGCCAAGACAGGCTCAGGGAAGACCTTGGGTTACCTGATTCCTGGATTTCTTCATCTGAAACAAAGGCGTAATAACCCAAAATTAGGTCCGACAGTTTTGGTGTTGTCGCCAACAAGAGAGTTGGCTACTCAGATACAAGAAGAAGCTGCTAAGTTCGGAAGGTCATCCAAGATATCATGCACGGTATGGTTTCTATCTAATTGTGTTTGTGAATAACTTTTCCGTTCTTGAAAACCAATCTGATTTACTGTTGGTATATACTTTTGGCTCTAAATTGCTGCCTTCAACGATAAAAGATTTTGATTCTGTGGTTCATTTCATATATGTCTCTTTTAGCTTCTTGCTGATTTCAGTTTTGATCTTTGCCTGTTAAAGTGTTTGTATGGAGGTGCACCTAAGGGACCTCAATTGAGAGACGTGGACAGAGGTGTTGATGTGGTGGTGGCTACTCCTGGTCGATTGAATGACATTCTGGAGATGAGGAGAATTAGCCTCAGTCAGGTCTCATATTTGGTTTTAGATGAGGCGGACAGGATGCTGGACATGGGTTTCGAACCTCAGATAAGAAAGATTGTGAAGGAGGTCCCTGCTCGTAGGCAGACCCTGATGTACACAGCAACATGGCCAAAGGAGGTACGCAGAATTGCTGCCGAATTACTAGTGAACCCTGTTCAGGTTAATATTGGGAATGTCAACGAGCTTGTTGCCAACAAGGCAATTACTCAGGTATAGCTAAGACTCGTCTCCTGGTTTTCTTTTAATACTGTCTGATAGGAAACAGGATACACATTGATACAAACTTGTTTTGACATCTACTAATCTAGTGCTTTATCTTTTCCCACAGTATGTTGAAGTTTTGTCACCAATGGACAAGCGCAGGCGCCTGGAACAGATATTGAGATCTCAAGAACCAGGATCAAAGGTTATAATTTTCTGCTCTACAAAGAAAATGTGTGACCAGCTCTCAGGTAACTTGACCCGGCAGTTTGGAGCAGCTGCTATTCATGGAGATAAATCTCAGGGAGAGAGGGATTACGTGTTGAGTCAGTTTCGCACCGGAAGGTCCCCAGTGCTTGTGGCCACTGATGTTGCTGCCCGTGGTCTGGACATTAAGGATATAAGGTCGGTGTCTGTTATTGACTTTAGATATCACGTAAAAGGCATGATTCACTTCCGCTTTGGATTAAATATACCTTTGAGACTTAAACCAAGTACTCTTTATAGGAGGATTTTTTGTTTGATCCAGCCATTGTCTTCTTTCTATCAAGTTTTGTGTCGATTAATTCAACTATGATATGATTACTCGTAATTTAGCCTGATTTGAAATGTGTCATTTTGAACTGGTAGATGCTTTATTTTGTTGTTTGTATGAGCAGTGAGCTCTTTTGTGACTTGCTTGTTTTCCAAGTTTGAGAATTATTTTGGAACATATTCATCATACTACAAAATTTTTTTTCTCAAGTCATTCGTTGGCATCGGTAACTCTTATTGTCTACAACTCCCTGCTCCTCGTGATATGACTATCTATGTAGCTAGACTGTTGCTAAATGGAAACAGTAAAGTAAGGTCTTTTGCAATAACAGACAATCTAGTTTTATGTTCTTTTGGTTTATCTTGAACCATCTCATATGTTTATGTTGTCTCCATCTCAGGGTCGTCGTAAACTTTGACTTTCCTACTGGAGTAGAGGACTATGTTCACAGAATTGGAAGAACTGGACGGGCAGGTGCCACTGGCATTGCCTATACGTTCTTTTGTGAGCAGGATGCAAAGCATGCATCGGACCTTATCAAACTTTTGGAAGGTGCTAGTCAGAACGTGCCCAATGAACTTCGTGGCATGGCTTCACGTGGTGGTGGAATGGGAAGAGCAAGACGTCAGTGGGGCTCAGGCCCTGGTGGACGTGATGGAGGTCGTGGTGGGCGTTTCGGTTCTTCTCAAAGTGGACGAGATGGTGGAAGAGGTGGTTGGGGGATGCCATCATCTCCAGATAGGGGTGGTGGTCGTGGATTTGATCGTGAGCCACGTGATAGGTACTCTTTCCTTGCCCCATATTCATTATGTATTTATACGCTGGTTTCTTTCCTCACCGTCTCATAAGATTTGTGTTCTGGTACTCGTAGACATGGCTCTGGATTCTCTAACGGATTTTCGACTATTGCCCCTGGAAGCTTCCACCATAAGAGCTTGCACGAGCCTGCTGTGACAGCTCCAAAGAGTAGAGGCAGAAGTCGCAGTCGTAGCAGAAGCCCCAGAAAGACTTCAGGATGGGGTGACAAGGCTCGAAGTCGTAGTCGCAGCACTGAGAGGTTTCCCAGGAACGCACGTTCCACATCTAATGGCAAACTCTAGAAGTAGTCATCCCGAGAAATCACATCTAACTGCGACTTTGCTTATGGAGCAACTCAGATACTCTCGGGATTTCTGCAGAGGAGGGATGGGAGGGCATGTTACCTCCGAGTCGAGGATTGATGTCGACTAGGTAACGTCGTGTCCGTCTCTGCGTTATAGTGTTGTTGCTGGTGAGTGTCGATGGGGGAAATATTCAGATTTATTTGTAATGCATAATTAAAATACTACCTTTAAGATTATGTTACTCCCCTTGAATATATCCAGTAAAGATAACATTTTAGGGTCGGCCAATTTTGCCATATAATTGTGTTGTGCAACTGATACGTGATAAACAGTAATATTTTTAGACTGCAATGCTAATGCAATTGTTACTTAAATTCGACAGAACTTTTTCACTGTAACTTGTATATATATATTGTATGTTATGGGTTGGCTTTAATATGACTTTTTCATCAGGTTGTTGATTTGTTTTTAATCCTTTTTATCAACTTGTGAAATCCACCATATATCTTTAGTCTATGGAGACAGATCGATACAAAATATCACAGTTCAATTGATAAATGTAAGAGGGCCAAGATTAACTTCGATTATGAAGATGGGGCTGATCTAAAGATTAGTAATCAATTTTAGTAAGTTGTTTATAATTAGTGAAGTATAAATTGCTCAAAATAATTAGTGGCACAAAATTTATCATATCGAGTATTTTAACTTCAATAGCTCAAATGCTTCCAGGCAGAATTGGGACGCAATGTAGGGAAAGATGACGCAACCATTTAAAACCATTTATCTATTAATCACATCTCATATTTATATATCCCTCTATTTAATTAATTTATTCTATTATACATATTAAAATAATAACAATTTTGGAATGCATTCTTATAAATCCTTATTTTATATACATTCTTAATTCATAATAAAGTTGCTCCATCCACGGTGTTCCATTCAAATTTTCCTTTATTCTGGTAACTTTTCTAATTTTAATTCATATATATTCTAATTTTTATTTTTATTAATTTCATATTCTTGAAATATCACATGTTTATCTATTAATCACATCTCATATTTATCTATCCATCTATTTAATTAATTTCTTCTATTATACATATTAAAATAATAACAATTTCGGAATGCATTCTTATAAATCCTTATTTTATACATTCTTAATTCATATATAATAATCTATAGAAAATTTGTAAATGAAAATCTCTCTATGAAGACTAAATAAATATATTTAATCAACATGTCTACATAGAATCCTTTTCATTTTAACAAAAAAACTTGAAGATGTAAACATATTTTTTTCCGCATTTTGGCAAAGACTAGAGATATCGATTTAACATGAACTAACGAGACGGTTCAAATATCCTTAAAAAGAAGGATTTTTACAAATTTTAATTAATATTAACTTTGTTTAGATTTTTATCGAGTAATTTAGCATAAACCAACGAGACGGTTTAAATAACATATAAAGAATGATTTTTACTAATTTTAATTAATTTTACTTGGAGTGTTCATGTTTTTATCGAGTATTACTCAACGGATTTGAAACGTATATGTACAGTAAAATCACTATTTTAACCGAGATTAGGATGAACATGTAGAAAAATTCTAAATAAATTTAGATTTAGAAAATACATAATGAATGAGTATACCCGATCCATTATCATTCCTAATTATAAATTTAGATATGCGAAATAAAATTAATTTTCTAAGTTTGATTAATAATTAACGCGAACAATATCACAACGTTTAAATTAGATATAAAATTATTTTTAAAATATATACATATAAATTAAAATTTAAAGTTATTTTTCGTCGAATTTCGACGGACTACTTACTAGTATTAACTAAAAATAAAAGAGAGATGTATAATTAAATTCAATAGGATTTATTAAGACTATAAGAATCCCTTGATTTGTGGAATTATCAATTTTATTTAAAATGAGATTTACTGTTGTGACCTTTTACCATTAAAAAATGAATAAAATTAATAAGATATAATCTATTTAATTCAAACCGTTGATCTAAGAATATGAGCGGTCTAGATTGGATCCTAGTCATTTGATCCCCCCTCTGTGCCTATATATATATATATATATATTTTTTGGGAATTTGTATAGCGTAGTCCTAGCAAAAACTGAGAAGCATTTAGAAAAGCTGTTTGAGAATAGCGGGAAAATAAAACGAAATGCCCCCTTTCGTGTTCGGCAATCGCCGCCGCATATCAGCTGGATTTCCGATGTCTGATTCTGAATCCTCCGAAGAAGATGACGATCCAGCCCTTGGTGAGGAGGAGAACGAAATTACGGAGGAGAACGAAATTGCGGAGGATGGCTATGTTGAACCGTTCGAGAAATTGGAAGAATTCTTCTCGGATTATGAGAATGCTGTACCACCGGCGCCCGGTGCAATTCCGCCACATATTTTGGAGGCTTATGATGTTCTTGAACGAACCAAGGAAAAACGGTACCAGAAAGAGATTAAAGTCGAATCGGTTGTCGACGATGATTTTAGAAGTTATTCGAATGTCATTGCAACTAACCTGAAAAGGATCGCTTCCTGTTTGAAGATTAGGCGTAAGCGTGCCTGTATCAATTATATTGCCGTGAGATTTAACTATCCTCCTCTTCCATTAATCGAGGAAATTGATGATTACCTCACAGTATTAAATAGAGAAGAAAGTTCTGAAATCATAGGTTTAATTGGTGAGCGAAGTATTCAAATTAGAGATAGTAAGGATCTCGATACTGCGCTGTATCTGATAAAAGGAAATGAGGATCCAGGTCTATTGCCAATTTTTCTCTTACCAAATCGGTCGTTTTTCGATAAGCTTCAACAGTTTGCCAGGGGTAGATTTTCTTGCATGGTCAAAGAGGAGGGGATCTGGAATGAAGAGATCGAATATTTCGGCTGTGGCGACGTGGATGTCGACCCTGCTGTCGCTGCAGGAGATGGGGTATGTTTCTGTTTCTTGAAGTGTCTTGAAACAATTCTTTGAAGAGATAGTGACGTTATAATACGTGGAAGATTTCTAGTATCAGCTTTAAGAGATGGTGACGTTATGAAATTTTGTTTCTCGGAAACTTATATGACTAATCTAGATTGATCATTATCTTGGTAATGGGGATAGAATATGGAGTAGTGTCCATATACTTAGAGATGTCTGATAATCCATCCTTCTGTTGCACCTGACAGAATAATAAATGCTCCATCTTCTGAATTCTATTTTGGTGAAGAATAGATTGGATTCTTATATGTCTACATTTATCTTGTTGTGCTTCTGCTTTTACTTCTTGAGCGGTTAAGCTGATCCCTTGAGATGTTTAACAAATAATATAAATGGCTTATCGTTTCATTACAGAGTGAATCTAGCCTCGGAAAAATTATGGATCGTCTAACTGAGAGCCTCATGATTGTCTCTGATCTTGATCATAATACAATGGTGAGTTATAATAGTTATTCTGGTTATTCTATTTAGAGGGGACTATACTAATGTTACGATGATATGCTGCAGGTCGATCATCATGATCCGGAGAATCTCTCCCTGCTTAAATTCAATGCCCTGTGGGAAGCAATTTATCGAAGTAACTCTTTGTTAGTATTCTCCACTTGGAGGTCACTCACACTATACAAGGAATTGAGAAAAGAGAAGCCCATGCTAACCCCTGATATCTCTATAATGTCTCTGGGAACTGAAATAATGTATGGTAACTCTATGGAACTAGATAATGGTTGGGCTGAAGTTTTAAATCAGAATTGGGATAGGAGTATTGTACTTGAAGAGACAAGCAAAATTACAGAGCTTACTCTTCAGGTATGGCTATAGATATATCTTAAGCCTTGGTTATTCCATATTTGGCATACAAGGGGATGATTCTATTTTATTAATGTTTTAACTTATTCTGTGACAACCTTCTGTCATGATGCAGTCTGAGACAGAGCAAGGGCCGCACAAAGTGAGCTTCTATGTTCAGAAAGACAAGGCTGAAGATATTACAAAATCTCTTTCGACTTGCTTAAAAGAACGTGGGGTATGACGAGTCTATAACCTTGCAGAATAATTGTGTAAACTTGCATGGTTTCACAGTCTCTATTGCGGTCTTAGTTTTAGTCTCATTACTCAAAGTTTTTCCAGTTTGTGCTTATTGTCTAATATATAGTCATCTCTGCTAGTTAATGTGCCAGTCTCTAGTTAAGATTTTCTTCTTTTGGTCTCACCAGTCATAGCTTTTTCATGTGGATTTTTCAGTTGGATGCCAAAATAATATACAGTGGAGGTACGGACTTGGACATTTTGCCTCAAGGTGCTGGCAAAGGGCAAGCACTTGCTTATTTGCACGATAAGTTCAAGTCTGAGGGCAAATTACCTAATAACACACTTGTTTGTGGCGACTCTGGAAATGATGCCGACCTGTTTACTATCCCAGATGTACATGGTGTCATGGTTAGTATTTTACCTGAACTTGTGGAGCAATCTTGTGTCATTCTGTGAAGGGATATTTTTCTAATAGTTTTTTGAATCCGCAGGTCAGTAATGCCCAGGAAGAATTACTGCAGTGGTACACTCTGAATGCAAAAAACAATCCTAAGATAGTTCATGCAAAAGAGAGATGTGCAGCGGGTATTATACAAGCAATTGATCACTTTAACCTAGGTCCAAGTATATCTCCTAGAGATGTTGAAGAGTTATCTAAGTTGGATTACTTTGATCCAGCTTATGAAGTTGTGATGTTTTACTTGTTTTATGAGCGGTGGAGACTTGCTGAAGTTTCGAAGTCGGAAGTTTGTATCACCAAACTGAAGGCAGTTTGTGTACGTTTGACTTTACTTTTCAATTTCAGTTTTTAATTCAAATGCAGACTCATGCATCCTATATCTTTTTAATTGGTGTTTGTTTCTATTGAAGTGTGGTAAGTGATAACAAAGCCAATTTTAGTTCTTTTATCTTTTGCAGGATTTGAACTGTTTGTTTTCTGTCGCGTATATTTATAAGATCTTTTGCTTTTCATGTTCATCCAACAGTATTACTAGAAACTTGTGTGACTTGACCTGGAATGGTTTTTGCTTTTTTTTTAATAGGTTTACAGTTTGTGACAGAGTAATTATGGGTTCAGAATTGATGAGCATATCAAAGACTTAGTGTTTTCTATGTTGATTCATTACGTCAATTCTGCTATGATATTTTATTCTTTAAATGGAGTTGCTTTTAGCTCAACATATTCAAATTTGCAACTGACTTTAGTCAGCAAGATATCCCTGCTTATATTTTGAACATTCATATTTTTTCTCTTGCAGAGTAAATCTGGGGTGTTTGTTCATCCTTCTGGAGTTGAAATGCAGCTCCATGACTGTGTGGACTCATTGAAAGCATGCTTTGGGGACAAAAAAGGCAAGCCATTTTGTGTTTGGGTAGATCAGGTTTTACCCTTTCAGGTTGGGTCGGACGCATGGCTGGTTAAGTTTAAGAAATATGAACAATCAGGTAAGCGTTTGATCGTTTTGTATTTGATCTAAATTATTGCTTGAAAAATCCTAGCCTGTGCTTTATAGTGCAAGCAAGATTTCATTCACGAACCTTGATAATTTTGAATCTCCGAGAAGCCCAATAGCTATCTGATATAACGACACGTTTTTAGGTCTTGAAATTCTGCTATTCTCATGGTTTTCGTTCATCTATTGCAGGAGAGCAGCGGCTATGTTGTTTGACCACTGCTTTATTAAGTTCAAAAGTAAGTCGCTAATCTCATGTCGAGCTTTCTTTTGATATGTATTCTGTTGTGTTTGTAATACCTTGCTCAAATTTGGCATCAGGATGTGACTGTGGCCGAGGGCTTAACTTGGGTGCACATCCATCAGACATGGTTGAAGGATGCACGTCCAAGCAGTGACACAGACTGGTTGTTCTAGACTCTCTCTCTAAATAAATGCAAAACCTACAGAAGTATAAACAGCTGTTGTTAATTTCTGGTAGAGCTCATGATTCATGTATTCTGTGATTTCATCCATACACACATACTATGCTATCAATCCACACACACATTCCATTGCGTTTTGTACATAATAAGGTGTTCATGTTCCTCTACCTGATTATATTGAGAACATGAAGATCTAGTTTCATCTCATGATACACAATTCTCCTTTCGACTTGTTTTTTCTTGAAGAAATAGCTTTTGTGGATTGCAATAGGAAGATATAAGGTTTTCCACCTGATATATGAAATCTGTAGCGATTCTAATCAATAAAATGGATCAAAGGTTTTCTCGTACAATATGACCTGGAGGAACAGTCATAACTGGAAACTTGGCTATTTATCGAAACTAGGTATCGCCCGTGCGATGCACGGATCTTTACATTTAAAAAATTATTATATGAATTAAAATATTATAAATGAACTGATCAAAATTTAGTATATCGATAGAATGAATTATAAATCTTACTCTAGGCTTATTTTTCTTTTTCGGATGTCCCAAATATATAAGCTTGTTTCCATAAAAAGTAATGTTATTTAGATCATTTACTAATATATCCCTATTTAATTCTTTGATTAACTCATAAAAAATACATAGTCAAATAATAAATAGGGGCATATTAAGAAATTTACTATATAATTTACTTTTTCAATAAATTTTCTTAATCCATGTGAAAATTTCAATCCGCCTATATAAATGGGACGGAGGGAGTATTTATCAAAATCAAGAAGGAAATATCCAAACAATATCAAAATCATATATTGAATGGCTCTGCACCACTACATTTCCTTTTATAGAAAGAGAAAAACATATTAATAATATCCTCGCATCACTAATTCAAGGATGATTAAACCATCTTTGCGCACGAAATGCAAATCATGCTTGATGCATGTCTTAAAAAATTAAATTATAAAAGTATAAAGTACACATTTAATACAGTGTTGGTAATAAAGCAATAAAATATTAAACACCACAAAACCAAATTTGAAAGTATAAACGATGGATATTTAACAATTATATAATAACAAATCATAGTAGTATTATTGTATTTATATTTACGTATTATCTAATTTAATGTATATATCTATTTTACCTCAAAAATGTATATATCTATTTAGAAAGTGGCATGTGATTTAAAAAACGCTGTAAGATTTCAATTTATTCTGGCTAAATAGACATTTCTTCCAAATTTAATTATATTTCTCATATAAAAAAATTAGATATAAAAGTCAATTTACACAGAAACATATGCAAGAGTATATTGCTACAATAATTAATAATTACATCTAACTTCTAAATGCAAATTAGAAACATAAAACATTATAACCTCTTAGCAATTAAAAAACAATATATCATTAAACTTTAACGAAGAGGAAGAAAAATTAATCGATCATTACTAAATAAACCAGGCGTTTGTAGAATATAAACCGAAGGCTTCAAATTTACATGTCGAACTTCAACAAAGATTCACCTGAAACAAAATAATTTAAAACTTTAATAAATGTAGAATATAACAAAATATGAATCTAATTACAATATAGATAAATATTACGTGTATAACTTGTGATGGAAGAGACGACATTGTCATGTTCAACTCATTATCAGAAATTTTTGTTAACACATATCTAGGGGCTACTGATCTTACGAATCTATGTTTTTTATTTGAAAATATATATTTTTTTACAGATGTATAAATTTTTACGGATAAGTTTTATTAATATGTTTATTTTACGCTATTATCTGTTATTTGCAAATATTGCACACCGACAGTGACATAAAGATAAGTGGCTCTTGCTATTTTTTTTTAATTATTTAAACTACCAAATTTATGTTTTGATGCATCCAGAATCATAAGCTAAAAAAAGGATTCTAAGACATACCTATGATACAAATTGGTAAGATTTACAATTTCATTATATAATTTAAAATTTCATATTAAGTCAAAAGAATCACTAAAAACCGTACAAATACTACCTCTGTCCCATAATAAGTGGTTACTTTCTTTTGGGCATGAGTATTTATGAGAAGAGTGTTTAAAGGGTAAAAAGATAAAAAATAGTGGAGCCCACATTTTTTGTGTGAGAAATGGTGTTTCCATATTAGGAAAGTGGCCACTTATGATGGGACAACCCAATAAGAAAATGTGTGGCCACTTATGACGGGACGGACGGAGGGAGTATTCAATAAATAATTCTATAGAATATTTTACATCATGATATAAATAAGAAGTCAAGTAAAGTAAAATTCCAGAAGCTAATGTTTCTTATGAACTATCCCAATACAAACTTAGTTATTTTCAATTCATTACCCACAGTAGATTGTAGTATGCTTACGATTCAATGTAACTAATTTTTTATTTTTCTATCTCGCAGATTATGAATTAGAGCAAAAATAATGTAAACATGAACTAAACAGAAGCTGCGAAGTACACAAAGAAGAGGTAATACTAAAACTATTACACGTTTTTAATTTCTGATAGACATGTCTGCAAGATTGGCTGATGAAAATTAGTTTCGACAAAAAAAATTATAAAAAGAACATACCTGGATTTTTTGGTGTTCTGACTGCATAGCTGCCCTTGCAGTCTTGTAGATTTTTTTTTCCTTCTTCATTATATGATAACAAAACCCTGAAATAATTAAAGTTATATGAAAAAATCATTTACAAAATAAGTCATTGTTACTTGATATATATTTCAATAGTTTTTTTGTTTTTTGTTTTGGAAGAATGTTTATATAGGTTATAATTAGGGAAAAGGTGCAAATAACCCCCTCATGTTGGCAGCACCGGGCAAATAGCCCCCTGAATTTTGTTTAGGTGCAAATTCACCCTTCCTAAAGTTTTCGGGTGCAATTACCCCCTCGCCGTGACGGAAACTACACTTTCGTTGGTAAAAAATATATTTTTGATTCATTTTTATTCTTGTGGACCCTTACAATTTTCAACGGTTATATACTACATAATTGGTGCTAAAAGCTCAAATTAGGAAAAAAATTATTTCGAACCCTAGCTCACAACTATCAAAATTCAGGTAAGGTTCTCCAATAATTTGCACGAAAAGGGATGACGGACCACTTGAAGAATATGAGATCATCAATGTCAACAATAATTAGTTGGCTTGGATTACAAATTATTAGAGAGCTTCGCTTGAGTTTTGATAGTTGTGAGCTAGGGTTCGAAACAAATTTTATCCTAATTTGAGTTTTTAGCACCAATTAATTCTTGGAAATTGTAAGGGTCCGCAAGAATAAAAATGAATCAAAAATATTTTTTTTGCCAACGAAAGTGTAGTTTCCGTCACGGCGAGGGGGTAATTAAACCCGAAAACTTTAGGGAATGGTGAATTTGCACCTAAACAAAGTTCAGGGGGTATTTGCCCGGCGCTGCCAACATGAGGGGGGTATTTACACCTTTTCCCTTATAATTATTAGCGAACAAACCTTCAAATGTTTACTGAATACAATCTGTCAGTTTCCCCATGTTGTTGAGTTAAATCTCTGCAGATTCTTCATAATCTACAAACATAAAAGAAGGAATTAAAGAAAAATAAAGATAAACTCTCAAATATAATTTCACACTATCTCAACATAGAGAGAAGGAGCTGAAGCCATAAAAGAAAATTATGTTAGAGATGAGAAATTTTAATAAAATAGTACTCCCTCCGTCCCATTATTGTTGGCACGTTTCTTTTCGGCACGAGTATTAAGAAGAAGGGTGTTTAAAGGGTAAAAAGATAGAAAGTGGTGGAGCCCACAACTTTTTGTGAGAGAAGTATATTTCCCAAAAAAGGAAACAGGCCAACTTTCGTGGACGACCTAAAAAGGAATACATGCCAACAATAATGAGACGGAGGGAGTACTTGTGTGAAGACCATTGGGGTAGTAGACTGCTAAATCATGAAAAATAACTTCCAGGCTCATAACATAGTTTTTTGTTCCCGTTCAATGGAACTATGTATGCACTAACAATTCACACTTTTATAGCATGATCTATCCTTTCTTTCTGGAGCTCAGAAACAGGTGTAAGGAATTGCACCATTTTCAGTGGAGCAAATTTGAAGAAACTGCGGGAAATTAGACGAAAAACAAAGTTTTAATTATTTTTCTGTTTATGTAATATAGATAGTTTAGATTGTAATATGCAATAGAACAGGGTTAATAAAAGTAGATAGATTGAAAAACACCAATAAGGTAAAAAACACTAAAACATAAGAAGATAAAACTTGAAAACTGAAGACGGAATCATTTCTGAAAAACATGAAAACTAAAGACCTAAGATTTTTTGAAAACTTGAAAAATGAAGAATTTTAAAAAGATTAAAACTTTCATTCTGTAAATTTACTGGTATTTAGAAGCAGTATAAATAAGTTTGATGAGAAATGAATGAAGAAGCCCGTATTTGTAGAGATAGTATCAACACAAAGATATCAAATTCCATTTTGCCTCCAAAATCTTTCTTACTTCAATTTATTCAGTTTCTGACAAAGCAATCTGTTATTCAATAGGTAATAGGTATTTTTATTACAACTACTTTCAAATTAAGTTGACTATTTGGTTACTATTAAGAACATATGACCTTGTTTATTGTGTTTACACCCTTTTTAGTAAACTAGTGTACCACCCCGTGCATCACACGGGAACTCATTATAACATGTTTTTATTAGGCTGAGTATTCAAATTTCGGATTCGATTTTAGCCTAAAAATCAAGTTAATAAACCGAAATTCTATAAATGAAAATCAAACAAATTAGCCGAATTAACCAAATAGTTAGTTTGATTGATTCAGATATTCCAAATTTTTTAAAAAAATGTATCACAAAAATTGTACTGTTTTCAACAGCAAAAAATGTATCACAAAAATTGTACTGTTTTCAACTAAGATATCAATTTTCCCTTGTTTCAACAGCATTACATTGTTACATGGAGGTAAGATGCAAAAAAGCGAAGTCAATATTTCACACCCAAAACAAAAACCAAATTAATTCAGTCATTACCTCCGAAGCTAGTATTTCACACCTAAAATAAATATCAATTTAATTCATTATTATTAGCTACTTGGCTACCATGACAATAAATAATTAAATGGTAACATGCAGTTTAATGTGGTGAGGTAGTTTGGCTTGAAGCAGTTGTTTGGCGCGGTCCCTATCAGCCACTGCCTGAGCTATTTGTTGAGAATCCGTAAGATCTGCTGCAGACTCATAGAAGGGGAAACAACTAATAATTAGTCTCTGGAGCGCAACACAATTATTCGAAATGTACGTCACCAATTCGATGTGATCAGCAGCGTCCACACAAAAACCTTCGAACTTGAACGCTTTAAGATGCCGGTGTGGATGTCTTGTAACGTTCGTCAAACCTTCTCTCCAAGAAGTTGGATCTCGTGCGAGGTTCATGAACTGCGTATACAAAAAACCTTGTCAGAAAAATGGCCGCAACTGCAAACAATGACAACAGTGAAATACAATGAGCATTTAGCTAAAAATTGTATCACAGAAATAACAATACTTCATATATATACAATAGAGTCAAAATAAGACTCATTTTGCTTAAGTAAAAAAAATACACACCGCACACATATTTAAAAATAGATAAAAACTACTCGCTCTTACAAAACTGGCCTTCAGTACATGATTCGCAATAATTAGAACACAATAAAATACAAATTGTGCCCACTCTTTGCGTACATTGTGCCACAATTAACCTTAAGAAAAATAACAAAGGAAAAAACAAATAAATAAACAAGAACCCTAATTAACATCATCCCCCGACTAATCTAGCACGAATGCACAAATAGATATGTTGTCCGTGCATTTGTGTAACATTTTCAAATGGAATATTACACGAACACACGAACAACATGAATTCTTGCATCACTGTAATAGTTAAAAATAAAATTTTGCACCAAGCACAAACTATTACACAAATGCAATGCACAAACATATTTGTATGTGTAATCATTGCGAATAATGTACACACATTTTCGTGAGTATTGGTAGTCTTAATATATACTACTCCCTCCGTCCCCAAAAGTGTGGTTCATATTTGATTATATGTGAGGTATAAAATATTAGTTGAACCATACTAACCTGAGAAGGAGGGAGTATGTTTTTTACTAAAACAAAGTGAGTATTTGAAGGCTTGAAGCAGAATTTTTGTGTGTATAATTTGTTATGTTACCATACAAGAGTACATATTTTATCTTGGGCAATTATCACATTAAATTCTAAACTATTTGTTTCGCCCAAAAAATATCCAAAACTTTCAATAATATATATCTATACATACATAGGGATGAGTTCAATTAGAAACTTATTCTAGCGTTTGAAACCTAGAATATAAATTATATATTTTTTACAATTTTATACCAATTGGATGGGTTCTAGGAGGAAAACATCTCTAATATAAATTATGAATCAATCTAACCCATAGATCTTAACTGCGTTGTCACACTCCATAATGCATTTCTATGATATTGCATACATTTATAACACGTGTAAATAAGACAAAGAACAATACAGATTAGTTTCCTAGTTCCTACCCACAGAAGGTTTTTATATGTACGGTTGAATAGCCGAGCCACAATGAGGCCAAGGGTGCAGCTAAGCCGCCCAAAAAAAATTAAGAAGGGGAATATATATTACAAAATATATAAAATAAGATTTTTTTTTTTAAATATTTGTGTGTTTTTCTCCCTCTTCTCTTCTTTTTATTATAATTCTTAGAACTTATGTTCTCAATTCCAGATTAATGGCTAGTTAGTATAGTTTGAATTCACTAACCTCTAATTTGAATTCTTGAAGACGAGGAGATGCCCATATTAAAGCAGTTACTGGCAGGAGACCGTGCTCATACACTCCAGAATAACTAATTTCCAACCTCTTCAAGTTAGGCATTTGAGGAAAGCTATTCGCCAAAAACACCTACGCAAATTACAATTAATCATACAATACAATATAAGTAATAACAAAACCAAAAAAAAAAAAGTACAATAGTTGGTTGATGCAGTCTAACCTTGGGATAATCGAGTGTTAAGTAGAGAAATTTCAAGCGGGAAATGCAGCAAAATACTGCAGAAGCAAAATGTTTTGCATCGTCTGGACTTTGACTTGTACAGGTAAAAGCCGCTCCAATGAGTTTTGGGAGATTCTCAAGTAACAACTTCTTCTTTGATATTGTGTTGACCCTAAGCCAAGTAAGCTTTGGAGAAGAAACTTTTATGGAAATTTCACCACTGCAAGAATATATATCCAAGTGCTTTAACACAAGTGTGGTGCCACAAACCACAACATCAGATGTCAAAAGTGTGTGATGGATAGACAATCGCTTCAACAGCGGGCAATTACGTAGGAACAAGTCAATATCTTCACCGCTTACTTTTAAACATTTCAGACACAATCTTTTGAGGGATTTAAACAAGATTAAATCATGAGTTTGAGGCAGACATACTTTGCTATCTCTTAATGAAACTTCAAGGGAAACCATATCCATTTCATACTCACATAGGAAGTCCAATTCCAGGCTCTCAACTCGTCTTGAAAACAAATATTCAAGCCATTTGGTGACTGCACACTCGGCTGATTTGTTTACGTACAAAGAGATTTTAAATTTTTTCAGCGAAAGTGATTTATGCGATTGGAGAACCGAGTTTACCATTTGTATATACTTGCACTTTTCCATGTCACATGATCTTAATTCCCAAGGAATCTGCATTCTAGGTTTGATTTTGATAAGCTCAGTATTGAAATTGAGATTAGGGGTGTGCTTCCACAAATCTGACCATCGGGAAGAAAGAACGCTAGTGGATGTGGCCTCCCTTAATGACAGGAAGGACAGTATGAAAATGATAATTCCATCAGGCAACAAACTTATCCTGTCAACTCCATTCTCATCAGGCAACTCAGTTATCCTATCAACTCCCCCATGGCATCCTCCAGCACACTATCAGACAAAACAACAATTTAATAACGATAAAGAAAATAAAGGCAACAATAAAAGTAGTTGCATTCACTGCCTCTTGCAACCACAGGTTAGAATAGGAGTGAAAATCATATTGAGTTATTGATTGAAGAAGGTGAAAATATCCTAAATGTTTATGCGAAACACATTTTTGCGATAAAATAATTTCATTTAAGTTGCAAGAATTGATCAGCTTGTGCTTGAGTTTTCATGAAGAAAGAAAACCTATGCTAATTATGCAAAAATTCTTAGCTATCGTGAGGCATGTTAGCTTAAGGCTTGGTACATACTCCCGTCCATAGGCTCAAATGCTCCAGCACAAATGTTAAGAAAATGAGTTGATTATAATTAAACCCGAAACGAGAGTAACTTTTTGAACATTATTTCAATTAAAAGAAAGGCTTTTTTAGGCATAGTGTGTAATTAATGAGTTATGTTGGGTGTTTATTATTTGTTGAGATGTCTATTTTAGGTATGGGCCTATTTATATGGTACGTTTAATTAAGGAAAATGAGCCTATTGAATTGGGACAAAAGGAGTATCATATCTTAGTTGCTCCTATTTTCTAAAAGCTACGCAAAAGGCAGTCTTGTATCAACTGCGTAGATTTTATTGATAATGTACATCTCTTCATTTTTCAGGTCTAACCATTGTTGCATCATTGGGTGCAAAGTGGAGGAACTGACGCTAGCTGGGGAGAAGAAAGTAATGATACAATTGTTCAGAAGCTCACTGGTTGGACAGTTTGTGTGAAACTAACTTCTTAAATGTAAAGGACTTCTGCAATTTTACTCTGTTCTTTTATTGTTTATGCTTAAATTGATATCGCAGGAACATCAAATTTCTCTGTTTATCGTTCGCTTATATTGTACTCCTAATTATTAATCAATTGTGTTTAATTAGGGGAATAGTTTTGAGCAGTTCAGCATAAACCTATGCCAACCAAAGATTACAACAATACTTCAAAGATAACCATGTCTCTGCTTTAATTTAACATTGTTTCATAGTTATAAAAACAGCATTATTATAGCTCATCCGGAAAATAATAATCGAACTTTTAATTGTGGCAAAAAAACGCCGATTATATTTTATTTTGGATCTAATTCATGGTAACTTGCAGCAATTATATACAATAAACAGCATGAACGTTCCAAAATAAGAATCAACAAAAGACAACACAAACTCTGAGATCTCGAGATTACCTTCTTGAGAGAAAATTTTGAATCGGTTTTGAAATACCTCCCATCCATCACTGCTTCAATCAATTTCTATACAGAAATAGATCTGGCGAATTATAAACTAAGAATTATTATAAAAGGCAGGATTAATTGAAAAATCTGAAATCACAATTTCAAATATAAGGAATGTATTACCAAACCACACAACGCTATTGTTATGTCAGATGAGGCAAAAAAGATACAAATACAAACAAAATAAACGCTTCATCTGTTATTTATATGGTTAGGTTTAGGTAATTTGTCGGGTTGTCAATTGGGCTGGCCCATATCTATATAAGGCCCACATCATTTGACAACTCTCTATATTTGCATTAACTTTTTCTCTTTTTTAAATCCTTTTTATTGAAAAACACACTTTTATTTTCTATGGCGTTCTTCCGTAGACTTAAGAAGTACTGAATAGTGGTGAAGTCATCAATATTAGCTTTTTCAAAACTAAAAAACCTTAATCAACTCGATAAAATCAATAATGTTGCTTGATCTATCATTGAAGATCACCCCGTTCTTATGGTTTCCAGGTATTCACAAGGTCTTGCTTCAAACCTTATCTAAGAAGGCTTTGCCTTCAAACAAAGAAAATTTTTACCCAGGCCAGTACACTGCCAAATTATCCAAGATTCCGGCAACTGCTGCTGCATTTGCTTTTCTTCATGGATTGGAGGATGAATTTTTTCAGGTATTGTATTGTTGCTTTACCAAGCCTTTAAAAACTCACTTATTCTGATTCCTTTATAGTTTCATTATGCTTCCAGCATAGTTTTGCATCCCTCTCCCGTCATCTGCTCTTTGTATTACTTTTTGAAGAATACTTGGTGGCTGTTTGTCTGTTTTTACTTAAGGTCAGAAGAGCTGCTTGCTGTGCTCTGCAAACTCCGACGGTCCTATCTGCTGAATTTTCTTGTGGGACTGTAGACATTTTGATGGATATGCTGAATGATGACTCAGTGATTGTACAGTTACAAGCTTTGGAGACTATGCATCATATGGCTACACATGACCATCTCAAAGTGGCAGAATCTCACCTGCACATGGTAAACTCCCGATCCATGTTACAATACATTGTGGTGTTCTCTGATTCAGAAGAGATGCATTTCAAATAGACATAGTTTTGGAACAAATTGGAATCTCTCAAGACTCAACCAATCTGTTTTTATATGAAGTTGTGTATGTAGGTGATTTGTGATCGTAATGCTGTTTTACACCATAATCATAGGGTTTAAAACTATTGCAGGATGATTCGATAATCTCATTGCTGTTTCCCTTGTCCTGTACCATCTGTTCTTTGCTATTTATATCTACATTAGTCAAGTTGATATGTGTTGTGTAATGGATATAGTGGCATTTAATCTGTTTGTTCATTGCAGTTCTTTAGCGTTAACTGATAATGATGCCTTGATAAGGTCTGCGGTGAGGAAGACTCTCCAGTCTACTAAGTTGCAGAAGTTGGCAATGTTTAGATCTTGCATCGATAATCTTATAAAGAACTTGGAACTCTATCCAGAGGTTTGTTTCTTTCAAAGTTTGTGGTTATATTGAAAGTGAATTTACATAATGCAATCCACAACGTGATACTACTATTCTGCTATTTTGTATTCGGATAAAGTTCCATATTCTGAATTCATAATCGACACTCTTGCTTGGACCTAGCTGAGAAGTTGCTAAGATTAGGCCATGCTTGTTTACATTAGTTCTTCATATTTCCATTCTTCATAGACGGAAGATGAGGGCAATAGTATTTTTGTTCCCTGAAGAATATACTGATTCTTTGTTGTAATAGTATTTAATACTAATATGTACCATAATATACCCCCAACCAGAACCAAACAGTATTGGTAAGACATTAATAGTTGAGAATGCTGGGTATTAAATTTAGGACAAAGTGCAGTACATTATTTTAAATGAAACATCCAAATACATCTTCTTCATCTTCCCGTGGTCTCACTACCAAAATACATTCAAACAGCATAATCCCCTAAAATGGTTGGGACATAAAAATTGAAAAATGTAAATTTCCTTGCAAACCTTGCATTGTGCCTTCTCTCTCCTTTTCTTTTTTTATCCTTTTCCTCTTTTGATTTTTTAAGTAAATTAATCCTTTTGATCCAATATTTTCAGGATGAAGCTGATATGTTTTATGCTTTGTATAGAGTTGGTTGTTTGCATGGAAAATTTGTTGTCAAGATCATTCGAGAGGTTTCTCAAGAGGTAAGTGAATTTTCAAGGTTTCCAAGAGGATCTTTCCCCGTTGATGCTACTTTCAAATTTTACACATATGTGCACACACACATACAGACAGAAACACACACACATTTATGGAACTAACTTTGATTCGTTTCCTTGATATGAACCAATTTCCAGTTGGAACCTTCTTTTGATGGCAAGTTGGGATTTAACAAAGTAAGAACAGCTGGATTGTTAGTGCTGGCCATCTCAGCTCCTGTGTCACTTGAACAGAAAACCTGCAGTGTCCCTCCAGAGATATTTTCTTATGCAGTTACACTCTTGGGAAGAATATCGCGTGGTCTAGTTGATGTTGTGGACCAGAGCACCCTTTTAACTTATCTATCTCAGTGCAGCAGATTCACTTTTGCATCAACTTCTGAAAATTTTGAAGGGGATTACTGGATTTCGTTTTGAAGTTATGTAAAAAGAGTGATGAAGTTTCCTCTCTTTTTCCTGAAACAATGGGGCCTAAGAAATTCACAACTCCCCTCTAATCACATGTTAAAGCTATGAGCTGCATGGAAATTGTCTTCCGAAGAATTGTTGATTTGTGGCCGCTTATACAACTTGGATGCATGAATGAAGCAGGTCAAACATTGAGGTAATTACTTTCAAACTTAAGGAGTCAAAGCCGACTTTGCATTCTACTTTTAGTCTTGGAGCTTCATAAGTTTGAGAAAAGTTGCTTTAGTTTTGTGTAAGCATCAATTCTTGTCAGTCATTCTTATGGTGCTGAGAAGTGAGACCTCTATGTTAGTCAGCATTAGCCAGTTAAAGGATTATGCTTTTATAGAATCTCTTTTCTGGATTAATTGCATGCTTTGGTTCTCAACTAATGTTAATATTATACCCGGTCTGCATGTGCAGGAGTTGGAAAGAAGAGATGAGAATTTTTACTCACGACTCACACCAACATGCAGGTGTCTTGGTTTTTGCTTCGAAATACATACACATAATAAAATTGCTTGGAAATGCTTGGGCGCATTGTTTTTCTAAGAGCAATCTTCCGTTGAAAGGGACAGGAGCTTTGGAGAACCTGTTAAGTAAAATGGAAAGAAGACTCACAGAAATACTATAAGACTGTCTTATGGAGATACCTGCTGTTCTGAGGATTATACGAAGAAATTGAATCTTGTGCTTCGTAGTGTTGAATATCTTCATAAAGAAGGTTCAGTTGAAATTTCACATTTTGTAACTGAGCTCAGAAAGTATCATGTGAAATTGGTGACTCGGAGGACAAAGCCGCGGACATGGTAGACTTGCTTTTAAATTCTCTCAACCTTTTCTCTCTGAAGCATATAGTGTTATCTGGAGAGTTGAAATACCTTGATGCGGAAGTAGATGTTGGCGACAATGATTTCCAAAAACCTCTCCCTTTCATTCCCGGGCTGCCTGTTGGTATTCCGTTTGAGATCACACTGTACAACATTTCTAGTGAGACCAAATTGTGGCTTGCAATTTCAGTTGGTGAAAAATCAACTCAGTTCGTCTTCCTGGATTTAAATGAATTTGGGGGATCAGAAGAGACGAGGAAATTCAATTTTGTTGCTCCTTACTTTAGGACACCCAGAGTGAAACACTTGATATTGAAGGTTTCTATTGCCATGGAATGCTTGTCCGAGGATCAACATTCGAAGCAGTGCAACGGGCGAAAAAATGACCTCGTCTACCTTTGCAGAGGCAGAGAAGTTCATCTCTCTTCAGTTGTTAAATGATGGCTATTTTCCGGTGTTGCGACGAACGTGATTGCCCTTGGTTTTGAAAAACTCATGCATCACTGTTATCAGGTAACTCATGCATATGCCGAGCTCTTGATTTGTTGGTTACTTTTGAGATGAATTTTTTTATCTTTCTTGTAGCTGATTTTACTTCCAGATGAGCTTATTCTGAAAAATTAGCATGTTTAACAATACTTTGTTGTTTGGACAAAGCAGAAACAATACTAGATTGATGTGATTCTCATTTGATTTATAGATTAATTTGTATTCATGATGAGTTCGTTTCTCGTGTTATTCAAGCTTCCGCTACATTGTCGAAGGCTCGGAGCACCCCTGAGAAATGTCACTGTGCTACTAGTATGAGCAAAAACAACTGCTGCATTTTGTCAAAGATACTTTCGAATATATAACAATAGAAATTGGAGAATGTATTAAAATACTTATTAGATTCATTTTTAGTATTCTCTGCTCATTACAGATCTATCAACAGTTGAACAAATTCGTATACGCACAAGCAGAATAAATTTATGTTATATCATTGCATAAAATAAAGAAAAACTTAATAAAAAAAACTTAATGAACTTTAGATGGATGAAGAGATTATTCAATTACATCATCAAGCTCTCAAAGCAACATTTCAGTAAAAAGATGAAGTTTTTTTACCAACAAAACTTCCAGAATCACGAATAAATACAAAAGCATACTGCATACATAAGGCTCTTATTTCCGAGAAAACATCATCCTCTTGGCCAAATAATAATATAATGCCTTCTAAATAAGACAGTAACGCTAGCAAGATTCACACAACATAATCGAACAAACCGAACTAACAAGCATTTCAAAAGATTATGTCCTCGTCTTTCTGCGACTGGGATAGCAGGTCATGGGCTGCGTTAAGAGAGATACCTTTTTGCAACGACAATTCTTCAGCCACCTGATCCTCAGCGAACAGATCGGATCTTCTATTGCCTAATGGTGTGACATCTTCTATTGCATCAATTGGATTAATGATCTGTGTCGATTTGGAGATAATTATAAACCCTAATTGGGTAGAATAAACCCTAGTTACCAATCTTAACTTTAGGGATTGCCACATGTCGTTCATCCAACATAAGCAATAGAGGATGTTACACCAATTAGCAATAAAGGATCCCATGTGCTCAGCGAACGCCTTGGCAGAATCACGCTGCCTGTCGACCTCTCTCCTCTTGTAACCCTGTATCTTCTTCAGCCTAAACAAGTCCTCCCTTTCCAGCTCGTCCAGCTCTCCTTTGATGTAACTTATTGTATTTTCTATACAACATTCTCCAAAGCATTAACCCTGCGGTTTGTGGTCTTGATTGCTTCATCAAGGGTCAAGAATGATGTCTGGCCTCCTCTTGCCAGTCCAGTGCAAGTCGTTCTTGACCTCTTCATCAATGAAGTATTCGAATTTGGGAAGTTTCACTATTAAATGCAAAAGGTTTACAGTATGAAGAAAGAAGGCTTTAGCTATTCATTCTATCTTTTATTTGTTTAGTTATGCACTTTTTCTTTTGCTTTGCGTTTATTGCTGAGTCAGCGTAGCTGCTTGTAATAGATATAAATATCTTCCTTTTTTACTTGTAATTCACTTTTGATGAAAGAAATAGAATCTTCCCAATTTTCTCTGTTCTTAATATGGTATTCAGAGCAACAAATTCCGCTATCTTTTTTCTCTGATTTTCTTCGATATTTCTTTCCATAATGGTTCGTCAAAACGTAAATCCGCATCGCGAGATGATTGCGTTTGAAGATCAAAGCAGTCCGTATCATCTTTCTTCTAGCGATAATCCTGGTGTGACTTTGGTTACTCAACAACTCACTGGATCGAACTACAACAACTGGCATCGATCTATGATTACAGCTCTCCTTGCGAAGAATAAGCTTGCTTTCGTCGACGGTACGTTACCGAGACCAGATCCTACTGATTTGATGTATACGCAGTGGATACGATGCAATTCTATGGTAGTTTCTTGGCTTAGGAATTCTGTGATTCCAACTATCAGTTCTAGTTTAATGTATCTTGATGAGGCTTCATTGATCTGGAACGATTTGCGTGAACGTTTCTCTCAAGGAGATTTGGCTAGAATTTATCAATTGAGGCAATAGTTGTTGAATTTGAGTCAAGGTGCTTCTGATGTCAGTACCTATTACACTAACCTCAGAGTTCTCTGGGATGAATTTAGAGATTTTCAACCAGCAAGTTGGTGTGTTTGCAACAATTGTCGATGTAACAACGCTAAGAAGTGGAGTGATTATCAGGAACAGGATTGTGCGATGCAATTTCTGGTTGGATTGAATCCTTCGTTTGCTCAAATCAGATCCAATATTTTATCGATCTCTCCTTTACCTTCTCTGTCCAGAATCTTCGCTATGGTGATGCAGGAAGAGAGACAGAGGTCTATAGATACTGGATTCACTCCTAATCTGCTATCAAATGGAAGTGAACAGCCAGGTTCTATGATTAATGCTGTAGGATACAATAGAGGTAGAGGAGATCGTGATAGGTTTTTGTGCACACACTGTGGTAAAACAAACCACAC
This sequence comes from Agastache rugosa, assembly GCA_031470985.1. Taxonomy (NCBI): domain Eukaryota; kingdom Viridiplantae; phylum Streptophyta; class Magnoliopsida; order Lamiales; family Lamiaceae; genus Agastache; species Agastache rugosa. Next base: position 580,722 of record CM062606.1, read on the forward strand.
AGTTGATCGTTGTTATGAAGTGATTGGATATCCTCCTGGTTTTGGTAGAGGGAGAGGAAGAGTGCCTCAACCTCGCAATGAAAATGGAGCTCGATTTGTAAATCAGTTTGGTGATAATGTTCTTTTAGAGCGATCTACTTCTGGTTCAGCTACACAAAATTTGTCAACAGAGAGTATAACTCAGCTTATATCCTATCTCCAGAATCAGATGAACATTGTTGGTGGATCATCTGCACCTTCTGTTGCTACTTCTTCCACTCATGCTACAGGATCCAACATTCCTTCCACTTCCACTGCACCAGACTTCACTCCTGCTTTTAGTGGTACAATTTCTCTACAACCTTTCATTTGTTCTACTTCGCTTCCTTCTCCTTTATGGTTGCTGGATACTGGTGCCACTCACCATGTATGTAGTGATCTTTCCTTGTTTAGTACTTCTTGTATTGTTTCCAATTCTAGTGTGAATCTTCCAAATGGTAGCACTGCAGCTGTCACTAGAGTTGGTTCAATCACACTAACTCATTCTCTCCATCTAGAAGCTGTTCTCTATGTTCCTGGTTTTACATACAATCTGATCTCTGTTAGTTGTCTTACATCTTCATCTAAATGCACTGTGAAGTTTACTCATGAATCTTGTGTTATTCAGGAAGCTTCACAGGGGATTCAGATTGGGAAGGGTAGCAGACTTGGGAATCTATATGCTTTAGAGGTTCTTCCCGTTGCTTCTTCAAATAATGTTGTAGCTAGTATTTCTGCTGTTGTTTCTGTTGATACTTGGCACTGTCGCCTTGGTCATCTTTCCTTTAATAAAATGCAATTGTTGTCCAAAACTTTATCTCTGAGTTCTTGTAAACACACTTTGTGTGAGATTTGTCCTCTTGCTAAACAAAAACGTTTACCTTTTCCTGTGTCCACACATGTCTCTCAAGCTGTGTTTGATCTCATACATTGTGATGTCTGGGGACCATATCATATTCCCACTGTTCAGGGTTATAGTTACTTTTTAACTATAGTGGATGATTATTCACGTTTTGTTTGGACTTTTTTACTGAAACATAAGTCTGATGTTAGGAGTGTTCTTACTCAATTTTTTCATACTGTGAAGACTCAATTTGATAAAACCATCAAGATCATTCGATGTGATAATGGATCTGAATTCAGTCTCACTGAGCTGTATTCATCTTTTGGCACTATTGTGCACCATTCCTGTGTCTCTACACCCCAACAAAATGCACGGGTAGAAAGGAAGCATCAACACTTACTTAATGTTGCTAGAAGTCTTCTTTTCCAATCTCATGTTCCTGTGGGTTATTGGGGGGATTGCATTCATGCTGCATCCTATCTCATTAACCGCATTCCTTCTTCTGTTTTACCTGATCATTTGTCTCCTTTTGAAATGCTTTTCCAGAAACCTCCTTCCTATTCACACTTGAGAGTGTTTGGCTGTCTTTGTTTTGCTTCCACACTTGACAGAAATAGGTCTAAGTTCTCTCCTAGGGCTGTGAAGTGTGTCTTTTTGGGCTATGCTGCTGGTTATAAAGGGTACAAGGTTCTTAATCTGGAAAATAATGTGGTTTCCATCAGTAGGGATGTTATTTTTCATGAAACTGTTTTTCCTTTCTCTCATCTTCCTCCTTCCGATTTCCCTGGTTCTGATCTTACTTTTTCCACTTCTTCTTCCTCTTCATCTGATGTTGATCATCTTTCCCCATCTCCTATTACTGACTCTACATCTACTCCTTCTGTTGAATCTGTTTCTTCTTCCAGCCTTGTTCCTGTTGAATCAGTTCCAGTCACTATAAAATCAGGAAGGATGGTTAAACCACCTCCCCACCTTACTGACTTTGTTTGTAACTCTGTTTCTTCAACTATTTTTTATCCCTTGCATCATTATCTTTCTTATTCCAAACTTTCTGTAGCATTTTTTCGGTTTATCAGTGCTCTTTCTGCTATTCCTGAGCCTACCTCCTATCATCAAGCCATCTTGTATGCTGAGTGGAGAAAAGCCATGCGAGCTGAGTTGGAAGCTTTAATCCAGAATCATACATGGATTATCACACTTCTTCCTCTTGGTAAACTTGCTATTGGTTGCAAGTGGGTTTATAGGATTAAATTTCTTGCCGATGGTGTGGTCGATCGTTACAAGGCAAGATTGGTAGCCAAGGGATATACACAGCAGGCTGGGGTGGACTTCCTTGATACTTTTTCTCCTGTTGCTAAATTGGTTACAGTCAAGGTTATGATTGCTGTTTCTGCTGTGTCTGGTTGGTCATTAACACATCTTGACATTAATAATGCATTTCTGTATGGTGATCTTTCTGAGGATATCTATATGGAGCTGCCTCCAGGTTTGCTCAATCAGGGGGAGCCTTATCCACCTGGCACTGTGTGTAAGTTGAACAAGTCCTTATATGGATTAAAACAGGCCTCCAGACAATGGTATTTGAAGTTCTCAGAAGTTCTGTCTGCTTTTGGCTTGCAGCAATCAGCTGTGGATCATTCATTTTTCTTCAAAAGGGATAAGGAGAAGTTTCTGGGCTTAGTTGTTTATGTCGATGACATATTGTTGGCTAGTAATGATGATGAGCTTGTGAATGATTTTAAGCAGTTTCTGGGAAAGAACTTCAAGTATAAGGATTTGGGTAAACCAAAATATTTCCTTGGCTTGGAAATTGCTTGTAATACCCCGCTTTTTCATAACTAATCTTAGTAAATAATTAAGATAATTATTTAGAATAATTAAAATGCGAGAACTTAGAAAGAAAATAAGTTCTAGAAATTAAAATTTTTCGGCAGCCTTAAATTGCCGAAAGTAAAGAAATTAAGTAAATTAAGTAATTTAAGATGTTAATCTTGTCTCGGATGATCCGAGAAAGATTACGAATGTGTTTAGGATTATGTGCTTATATGTTTAGATTTTATTTGAAAAGTGTGTGTTTAATTTGAAGATTTGATTTCTCCAGAGATCGTAAAATTTCTCCAGCAAATTATTTTAGTTACGGATTTTATTTCCCGAAATTTCTTGAGAAAGTTTCATATTAGGGTTTGAGAAACCCTAATAATAGTTATAAGTTTGAAAGCTTTTTAATTAAAGCTGTGATGATTGTTTATTGGATGTTTGATTAATTAATTAGAGAATTAATTAATCAATTAAAGTAAGATTTATATGCTTAATGTTTAATAAATTAATTAAGCTAATTTATGAAGCATAATTTTCCTAGGAAATAAAGCTTGTCTTATAAGCTTTATTATTAATTTCTAATTAATTTAATCTAATAATATCTAAGAGAATAAATTATAAGATATTGTTAGTATTAAATTTAATTCATAATATCTTAATTTAGATATTATAACACTAAAGTCAAATTACTAACTAATAAGGAAGTGACACCTCACCTTATCCAAAATGCAATGATGATGAAGAGATTAGTCAAGATTAGCATGCTACATACGTGTGTTTAAGTTCAATGTATTTGGACAATCTATTAGATAAGTGTGTTAGCATCCATCTTCATCCTCATTCTCTCTTCCTCAAACTCTCGACACACACACGGCAACACACACAATCTTCATTGAAGAAGCTTCACCAAGCTCAAGAAATCAAAGAAAGTAGCATTCAAATTAATCAAGAAGGTTAGATCTTTCACTAATCAAGTTCTTAGCTCAAGATTTAGCATAAAAATCCATGTTCTTTTTCAAAATTTATGAAAAATATGGAAAAATAAGGGATTTTTAATTTTGATACTTGATGATTAAATTGATGGATTATTTGAGCTTAGAAAATTATTTTAAGCATGTTTAATGTTGGAATTAATCAAAGATTCAAGACCCTTTTATTTATTTTGGAATTACCGAAAATTAATGAATAAATTAGGGGTTTTTGATTGTTGAATTTCATGATCAAATTGATGATTTATATGAGTTCATGTGATGTATATAAACATGTTTAGTGATTGAATTTAGCTAGCTTGATCATTTGTTAATTAATTTAAAAAGGGCCGAAATTAAGGGCTAAAACTAAGAATATTTTATTTAATCTTACATGCTTGAATTGATGTTTAATTTGAGCTTATATGATGTTTTTGAACATGTTTATACATGAATTAAATGAGTTGAAACTCCCTGGCCTAATTTGTAAGAAATTCGAAATTAATGGTCTTGAAATTGAGAGTTTCTGGAGTTTAATTGCTAGCTTAAGTCAGCTGGACCCAGCCAGCTTGATTAACTCAGCTGGACCCAGTCAGCTGGAATCACCCAGCTGAACCCAGTCAGCTGGAATTACCCAGCTGACTCAGTCAGCTGGATTTACTCAGCTGGACCCAGTCAGCTGGAATTACCCAGCTGACTCAGTCAGCTGGATTTACCCAGCTGGGTCCAGTCAGCTGGAATTACCCAGCTGGACCCGATCAGTGGAATTACCCTGGACCCGATCATTGGATTAACTCGGTAGGTCCACAATCGGTTTTCCGGCCCGGCTCGGTTTTCCGGCCGGCTCGGTTTTCCGGCCATTCGGTTTTCCGGCCGGTTCGGTTTTTCGGCCCTCGGTTTTCCGGCCGGCTCGGTTTTCCGGCCAACTCGGTTTTCCGGCCGGCTCGGTTTCCAGCTAGCTCAGTTTTCCAGCTAGCTCAGTTCTCCAGATAGCTCAGTTTTCCAGCTAGCTTTGATTTTCCAGTCAGCTTGATTTATCCAGCTGATCTTTGCTCAACTTGTTTTCAGTTGTTTCTTCCGTAAACTCAAAAGTTAAAATGTTAGCTAATTTTTCCTAATGATACGTTAATGATGAGTTTAAGAATTAATGATACGTCATTAATGAGCTTATATGTCAGAGACATATATTGATAATATAATGTTAAGCTTAAATGTTATCAAAGAGCTTAAGCATTTTTTTTTATATGCTAAAATAAATAAAGAAAGAGCTTAATGATTAATGAGATGCTTATATGAAGAAATGAAATGTTTATTTTTTTTATGATATGATGTTACGAATGATATGATAAGCTTAAGTGTTTAATGATGTAAATAGTATGAGTTTAAATGTTAATAAAGTGTTTATATGCTTAGGTATGAGATTAAATGATGAAATATGTGATTTATGTTTTAAAATATATCCTGAAGTTATAACCGATTAATTATCGATTAAGAAGTTAAGTAAGAAAGAGGAAGTAATTAGAAAAGTTTAGTTCCTAATTGCCGAGATAAAAACCCTAGAAAAAACCGAGACAAATTAGAGAAATTTTAAGAATAACGAATGGCATCCCTCATTTGAATATTTAATTTTTCTCGCTCTTATGTTTAAATTTAATTATTAAATGAAGGAACGAGCGGGACTGAAAAGTGAGGGAAAAGCCGAGAAGTTAAAGTATATATAAAGTAGCTTCAGTCCAGGTGGGCTTTTCTATTATACAAATAAAATGTGGGCTTTTCTATTATACAAATAAAATGTGGGCTTTTCTATTATACAAATAAAATGTGGGCTTTTCTATATATCAAATAACTCGAGCTTTGCTCTGTTTTTGAAATGCTTTAAAAAGTATGTTTTAAAGTGATTATCATGCTTAAAAGGATTGTTTTATGGATTCTCTTATGCCTATCTGTGTTGGTTCGCCAACTGTTATAATCGATCGGATTCTGAGTTAGCCAAAAGGGTGCTTTCCAGAATTAGTGTACACGGTAGCCATGAGTATGGACCCTGTTGAGGGGCGACCAGCCATGGTGAGTTGCGTTCGCGGAAGAAGGCCTTCTTCCCCGGCGTTGTTTCGAGATATGGTTTTAATTGAATAAATAAAGTGGAGAAGCAAGTACGAAAATGATTTAGTAAACACGGGCTTTTTCTGAAAAACCACTGTGTGTTACTGTGGAGATGCATAATTAATCTATAAAATCTATTATATATTTTGGCATGTGTCCACTGAGTACAAAAGTACTCAGCCCTGCATGTTATTTCTAAAATGTGCAGGCTAGCTTGGATGAAGATGGAGTGTGCTGGGCGGATTTTTGTTGTTGACCTCTTAAGACATTGTTGATGTTGAGCAGGATTATATGTCTTCATACATATAATCAAAGATATGTCATGTTGTTTCCGCTGCAACACTCTGAATTTATTCAGTAATTGTTGTCTTAGTGTGACGTTGAAGCTATGACTTGATAAACCTTATTTCCGTTGTTAAACTCTGATACGAGATGGTGTTGTCTTTTGACCATTCTCGGCTATTTTGGTTTGACTTAAAAGAATGATTTATTGTACGAATGGTTTTTGTTGGATAACTGGGTCGTTATCTTGTTCCTTGGTTAATCATAAATTGTGTATGTCGTGGGACCCACCGGCTTGGTTATCTTCATTCTAAGTCGGGTACACGACGAGTGGTATCGGAGCGACTTGTCCTGCTCTAAGTCTAAAATTTTTCTTTTGAGTCTAGTCTAGACTTGAACCGCTAGACTAGTTAAGTCTTAAACAACAAAAGTCCAGCACCTCATCTCATCCAGCAAAGTCAGGTATGTATTAAAAGTTTTCTAAAGATTAAAAGTTTAAAGTTTGAAGATATATTGTAAAGTTTTGATGCCTTATGAAGAGTAAAGCATAGACATTCCATTTACTCTTTTTGATGAGAAATACGTTATTTTAAGTAAAGACTCGATTCGTGGAAGTCTTTGAAATTAGGAAATAATACGGGAGTAGCAATTTCACGCAAATCTCTAAAAGAACCTTGAATTTTCTTGAAGAGTTTGTAATCCCGTATGACAAGATCGTTGAACGTACGAGACAGAAGTTCCATATGATTGACCCATTTGTTATGTGGACCTGATCAACCCACATAGCTAGAAACTCAATAATATGGGTCTTCCGCCTCCATAACGAAGTTAATTAATGAAATGAAGTGAGAAAGTAAAGAAGGAGAACTTTATGAAAATAAGTTAAAGTATGAAATAAGTTATGATTGATGTGTTAAATGTTTAAAGTTAAGTAAAGAAAGTTAAATTATTCACGACAATTGTTTAATTGTTAAGGTTATAAGTCAAGTTAGCTTCTTTGCTACTTGAATAATTAAGAAAAGTCCATAAAGCTAAGTGCTTTACCAAGCTGAGAAAAGTGTATGAAATTAAGTTACTTCGCTATTGCATGATTATTACGTTAAAGTTATGAAAGTGATGATGATGTAAATGTGTGTGTAAATATTCGATGCATAATATGACGTAGTTAGATCTGTAACGGAGTAGTAGTCCGTACCGCTAATGATATTTTGTGTGATGTATTAACATCACAGATGACCTAGGGATAGCTTTTACAGTATATAAATCCCTTCTTTTGAAAAGACCTCTAAAAGACAATTTTTTTCAAGTATATAGAGAAAAATGACCAAAGTAGTTATTTAAGTTAAGTTGATGTTTTTTTTAAAGTATTATGAAAAGATATGATAAAGAATGAAGAAAAGGAAAGCATAAGTAAGAAAAGAAGTTATATAAAGAAAAAGGATTAAAGATGTTATTTAAATTAAGTTGATGCTTCCTTAAAGTGTAAGATGTGAAATTATGATGATCTAAGAGAAAAGAGAAGTATGAGGAAAGATAAGTAAGAAGATGAAGGAATGAAGTAAAGGATTTTATGAAAATGAAAGAAGAAAAGATTTCTTTAGAGGTTAAAAGTTGAGTTATTAAGAAAAGTTAAATAATGAGATGAAAGTATAAAGAATGTTGTGAAAATAAATTAAGAATGAAAGAAAATAAGATTACTTCAGAAGTTAAAGTCAAGTTATTAAAGACAGATAATTTATTCTGTCAATTTATAAGTCAAGTTATTCTGCTGCTATTTAAGACAAGTTTATAAAGCTGAGTGCTTTATTAATGATTGCCTAATTAAGAAAAGATATAAAGCTGAGTGCTTTAATAATGATTAAGAAAAATTATGAAGTTAAGTTATGTTGCTATTACATGACTACTAAGTGAAGTTATGTAAGTGATTATATTATGATGTGATGTGAATTCTTGAATGTTAAGATCTACGATTTAAGAATTCGCTTGTGAAGTATTTGCTTATGCAATATAGAATAAGATAAAAAGGTGCTTAAATGCAAAGCTCGATAAGAATAAAGTTATTTTCGTGATAGTTTTATAGTTTCTTAAAAAAAAAACTAGAATGCCAAAGAAGAAATAGAGTAGAGGATGAAGTAGAAGAAGAGCAGCGAGATCCTACCCTACCTTCTCAGCCTGAGAGGAGAATCGAAGAATTATTTCTTCGACAAAAAAAAAAAAACCCCGACCTTCGACGGAAGAGGAGATCCGTCAGAAGTGGAAGAATGAATTCGTGCTTTAGAGCAAATCTTTAGATGTGATGATAGTGAGTGTCTCGCATGTATGTCGTATCAGCTGAAAGGATCTGCAGACTATTGGTGGGAAGCTCGTCAAAAGACTTATACCCCCGAGCAGTTTGAAAATCTCACTTGGGAGCAATTTAAGGAAGCTCTCTTTGAGAAGTACGTTCCAAGAAGTTATCGTATAAAAAAAAAAAAAATGAGTTTGTAAATCTCAAGCAAGGAAAGAAGACAGTGTCAGAGAACGACCGTGAATTTTGTGATTTAGCTTGTTACGCTCCGATAAAGTTGTTTCAGACGAGAAGATGTCCGAGCTTTTTCATGCCGGACTTAGTCAAGAAATAAAAGTGGTCTTAGCAAGTCAGAGTGCTATGATCTACACTAAAGCTTTGAACAAAGCTTTGGATGTGGAATTGCTATGCAACTAGAATAATCAGTTTAGATTCCAGCACCTTCCCCGATTCAATTTTCATGCGGCTGTTAAACCGCAATCCTCTCTTCCAAGTCAAATTCAAAAAGGAAAGAGGAAATGGAATGCTGATAATTAACCTAGCATGCGTAGATACTCTGGGCTTTAGAATAGAGAGAGATAGCCAGAACTTAAGAGTATCGATCCCGGTAGGTAAAACTACCCCAGTCATGCATGTTTGCCCTAATCTAGAATTTGAATTTGGATTCCTTAAGATGTCAGTTAAAACCCTAAATCTAATTCAAATGTGGGACGTAGACATCATTTTTGGGAATGGATTGGTTAACTGAGAACTTTGCCACCATTCGGTGTAAGCAAAGACAGATTTCTTTTCGTACCCCGTGAAAAGAGCCAACTTTATTTTTCGGAATAGAGAGAAACAAGAGAGGAATGCCGATTATTTCGGCAATTCAAGCAAGAAGGTTGTTGAGAAGAGAAGATGTACAAGTATATCTAGTTTATTTTATCAAAGATGAAAACCAAGAAAATAATATCGATGATATAGTTGTAGTTCGCAAGTTTAATGATGTATTTCCTGAAGTTTTGTCAGGATTACCTCAGACAGGCAATTGGAGTTTACCATCGACTTTGAGCCTGGTTCAACTCCAATATCAAAGGCGCCGTATAGAATGGCCCCGAAGGAGTTGCAAGAATTAAAGATTCGGTTGCAAGAATTGCTCGACCTTAGTGTTATCAGGCCTAGTGTTTCTTCGTTGGGAGCACCAATTTTATTTGTCAAAAAAAAAAGAAAGATGGTAGTCTAAGAATATGTATAGACTATCGAAAGCTAAACAAATTGACATTGAAGAACAAGTATCCTTTGCCAAGGATAGATGATCTGTTTGATCAGCTCAGAGGAGCCAGTGTATTCTCAAAGATTGATTTAAAATCTGGCTATCATCAGTTGAAGATTTGTCAAGAATACATTCCAAAAAAAAAACTGCCTTTCGAATGAGATATGGCTACTACAAGTTTGTAGTAATGTCGTTTGGATTGATAAATGCTCCGGCAGTATTCATGGATCTCATAAATTGAGTTTTTCACGAATTCTTGAATAGATTTGTCATAGTCTTTATTGATGACATTCTCATATATTCAAGAAGTTGAAACGACGTATGAAGAGCATCTTTGAATTGTCTTAGCAAAGTTAAGATCTGAGAAGTTATATGTCAAATTCAGCAAGTGTGAATTTTGGCAAAAAGAAATAAATTTCCTCGGTCATGTTGTTTCTTCCGAAGGAATTAAAGTAGACAATTCTAAAGTTCAAGCAATTCAAGAACGAAGATCTCCAAAGTCACCCAATGAGAATCGTAATTTCTTGGGTCTAGTAGGTTACTATCGGAGATTCATTGAAGGATTCTCTAAGATAGCAAGGCCAATGACCCAACTTTTCAAGAAAGAATTGAAGTTTAAATGGTCTCCTGAATGCGAAGAAAGTTTCCAAGAGCTTAAAAGAAAGCTAACCACTGCTCCAGTTTTAGCAGTGCCAGAAGCAGACAAAGATTTTACCGTTTATACGAATGCATCAAGGAATGGATTGAGTTGTGTCTTGATGCAAGATGGCAGAGTTATTGTGTATGCATCATGACAACTTAGACCTCATGAAGAAAATTACCCAACCCATGATTTAGAGCTAGCAGCAGTTGTGCATGCTTTAAAAATTTTGAGACATTATCTTTATGGAGCCAATTATGAGATCTTTTTGGATCATAAGAGCCTCAAATACTTTTTGAGTAAAAAGAGTTGAATATGAGGCAAAGAAGATGACTCGAATTAGTAAAGGACTACGATTGCAAAATTTCCTATCACCCAGGAAAAGCAAACGTAGTAGCTGATGCTCTAAACAGAAAGAGCAGAACCGAGTTAGGATTTCTGCTTACTCAAGAAAAAGAACTTATTAAAAAGTTTTGGAAAGCTAAAAATAGAAGTGGTTTTATAACCACAATTTACGAAAGCAATTAATTGCAGCTTTGGAAATAACTCCAGATTTGAAAATGAGAATTTCAGATGCTCAAAGAAAAGATGAAAAGTTAGAGAATTTGCAACTTAGGATTCGTAAAGGAAAAGGGAAAATTTTTGCGAAGTTGGAGATAATACTCTCCTATTTAAAGAAAGGATTTGTGTTCCAGATAAAGAAGAATTAAGAGCTGAGATCATGAGAGAAGCTCATGAAACGTCTTATACAGCTCATCCTGGAAACACCAAAAATGTATCAAGACTTGAAACAGAAATTTTGGTGGGAATGAATGAAGTGAGATATAGCTTCGTTTGTAGAGCGATGTTTAGCCTGTCAGCAAGTTAAGGCTTTACATTAACGGCCTTATGGAAAATTCCAGCCGTTAGAAATTTCGGAATGGAAATGGGGTGGTACCACTATAGACTTTGTAACTAGGTTACCTAAGTCTAAGAAGGGAAATACAGAAATATGAGTAATAGTGGACAGATTGGCGAAATCTGCTCATTTCATACCAATTCCCGAAAAATATGGATCGGATAAGTTAGCTCAGCTGTATGTCAAATAAATAATGCGATTGCACGACATGCCCAGATTGATCACTTCAGATCAAAATTCAAAGTTTACCTCCTATTTTTGGAGAAGTTTACAAAGTAAGATGGGTACCAATTTAAATTTCAACACTGCTTTTCATCCTCAGACGGATGGTCAGTCCGAGAGGATAATTAAACTCTTAGAAGATATGCTCAGAACTGTTGTATTAGATCGAGGTAACTAATGAGAGCAAGTTTTATCTCTCGTTGAGTTTGCATACAACAACAGTTATCAAATGACAATTGACATGGCACCCTATGAAACTCTTTAAAGAAGAAAATATAGGTCTTCGCTTTATTGGGATGAAATAAGTGAAAGAAAAGTTTTAGGGCCGATGTTGTAGAAGAAATAATCAAGATTGTTTGCCAAATTAAGCAGCGAATTAAAGAAGCGCAAGATTGTCAAAAATCTTATGCAGATTCTCGAATATCCGAATTAAAATTTGAAGTAGGACATAAAGTGTTTATAAAAGTTTCGCCTTCGAGAAGAATTTATAGTTTTGGCGTAAAAGGAAAGCTTAAGCCATGTTACATAGAACCGTATGAAATCCTGGAAAGGATTGGTCAAGTAGCATATAAGCTGGCATTACCGCCAAGCTTTGAGAATTCGCATAACGTATTCCATGTATCACAGTTGTGTCAATACATGTTCGATCCTGAGCATGTTATTTGACAAGAAGAAGTGGTTTCAGAACCAGACCTCAGTTATGAGGAGAAACCAGAAGCGATCTTGGATCGAAAGGTCCAACAGTTAAGAAATAAATTGATCGCCTCAGTAAAAGTTAAATGGAGACATCACGGGCTAGAGAAAGCTACGTGAGAGCTCGAAAATAAAATGAAAGAGAAGTATCCCGAGCTTTTCCTTTGAGGTAAGCAAATTTCGGGACGAAATTTATTTTTAGGGGGAGAGAATGTAATACCCCGCTTTTTCATAACTAATCTTAGTAAATAATTAAGATAATTATTTAGAATAATTAAAATGCGAGAACTTAGAAAGAAAATAAGTTCTAGAAATTAAAATTTTTCGGCAGCCTTAAATTGCCGAAAGTAAAGAAATTAAGTAAATTAAGTAATTTAAGATGTTAATCTTGTCTCGGATGATCCGAGAAAGATTACGAATGTGTTTAGGATTATGTGCTTATATGTTTAGATTTTATTTGAAAAGTGTGTGTTTAATTTGAAGATTTGATTTCTCCAGAGATCGTAAAATTTCTCCAGCAAATTATTTTAGTTACGGATTTTATTTCCCGAAATTTCTTGAGAAAGCCTATATTAGGGTTTGAGAAACCCTAATAATAGTTATAAGTTTGAAAGCTTTTTAATTAAAGCTGTGATGATTGTTTATTGGATGTTTGATTAATTAATTAGAGAATTAATTAATCAATTAAAGTAAGATTTATATGCTTAATGTTTAATAAATTAATTAAGCTAATTTATGAAGCATAATTTTCCTAGGAAATAAAGCTTGTCTTATAAGCTTTATTATTAATTTCTAATTAATTTAATCTAATAATATCTAAGAGAATAAATTATAAGATATTGTTAGTATTAAATTTAATTCATAATATCTTAATTTAGATATTATAACACTAAAGTCAAATTACTAACTAATAAGGAAGTTGACACCTCACCTTATCCAAAATGCAATGATGATGAAGAGATTAGTCAAGATTAGCATGCTACATACGTGTGTTTAAGTTCAATGTATTTGGACAATCTATTAGATAAGTGTGTTAGCATCCATCTTCATCCTCATTCTCTCTTCCTCAAACTCTCGACACACACACGGCAACACACACAATCTTCATTGAAGAAGCTTCACCAAGCTCAAGAAATCAAAGAAAGTAGCATTCAAATTAATCAAGAAGGTTAGATCTTTCACTAATCAAGTTCTTAGCTCAAGATTTAGCATAAAAATCCATGTTCTTTTTCAAAATTTATGAAAAATATGGAAAAATAAGGGATTTTTAATTTTGATACTTGATGATTAAATTGATGGATTATTTGAGCTTAGAAAATTATTTTAAGCATGTTTAATGTTGGAATTAATCAAAGATTCAAGACCCTTTTATTTATTTTGAAATTACCGAAAATTAATGAATAAATTAGGGGTTTTTGATTGTTGAATTTCATGATCAAATTGATGATTTATATGAGTTCATGTGATGTATATAAACATGTTTAGTGATTGAATTTAGCTAGCTTGATCATTTGTTAATTAATTTAAAAAGGGCCGAAATTAAGGGCTAAAACTAAGAATATTTTATTTAATCTTACATGCTTGAATTGTTGTTTAATTTGAGCTTATATGATGTTTTTGAACATGTTTATACATGAATTAAATGAGTTGAAACTCCCTGGCCTAATTTGTAAGAAATTCGAAATTAATGGTCTTGAAATTGAGAGTTTCTGGAGTTTAATTGCTAGCTTAAGTCAATTGGACCCAAATTGATTAACTCAGTTGGACCCGATCATTGAATCACCTTTCGAACCTGGTCAATTTGACTACCTGACTCATTTTGGATTTACTCATTGGACCCGATCATTGAATTACCCGGTGACTCGATCATTGGATTTACCTGGACCCGATCATTGGAATTACCTGTGGACCCGATCAGTGGAATTACCCATTTGGACCCGATCATTGGATTAACTCAATTTGGTCCAATTTCGCTTTTCCGGCCAGTTTTTCCAGCTCGGTTTTCAAATTTTCGATTTTCCGGCCATTTTTTCACCACTCGATTTTCCAATGACTCGGTTTTCCGAACTCGGTTTTCACTAGTTTTCGGCTAGCACGATTTCCAGCTAGCTCAGTTTTCCAGATAGCTCGCTTTTCCAAATTAGCTTTGATTTTCCAAATCGGCTTGATTTATCCAAATTGATCTTTGCTCAACTTGTTTTCGATTGTTTCTTCCGTAAACTCAAAAGTTAAAATGTTAGCTAATTTTTCCTAATGATACGTTAATGATGAGTTTAATAATTAATGATACGTCATTAATGAGCTTATATGTCAGAGACATATATTGATAATATAATGTTAAGCTTAAATGTTATCAAAGAGCTTAAGCATTTTTTTTATATGCTAAAATAAATAAAGAAAGAGCTTAATGATTAATGAGATGCTTATATGAAGAAATGAAATGTTTATTTTTTTTATGATATGATGTTACGAATGATATGATAAGCTTAAGTGTTTAATGATGTAAATAGTATGAGTTTAAATGTTAATAAAGTGTTTATATGCTTAGGTATGAGATTAAATGATGAAATATGTGATTTATGTTTTAAAATATATCCTGAAGTTATAACCGATTAATTATCGATTAAGAAGTTAAGTAAGAAAGAGGAAGTAATTAGAAAAGTTTAGTTCCTAATTGCCGAGATAAAAACCCTAGAAAAAACCGAGACAAATTAGAGAAATTTTAAGAATAACAGCGGCATCCCTCATTTGAATATTTAATTTTTCTCGCTCTTATGTTTAAATTTAATTATTAAATGAAGGAACGAGCGGGACTGAAAAGTGAGGGAAAAGCCGAGAAGTTAAAGTATATATAAAGTAGCTTCAGTCCAGGTGGGCTTTTCTATTATACAAATAAAATGTGGGCTTTTCTATTATACAAATAAAATGTGGGCTTTTCTATTATACAAATAAAATGTGGGCTTTTCTATATATCAAATAACTCGAGCTTTGCTCTGTTTTTGAAATGCTTTAAAAAGTATGTTTTAAAGTGATTATCATGCTTAAAAGGATTGTTTTATGGATTCTCTTATGCCTATCTGTGTTGGTTCGCCAACTGTTATAATCGATCGGATTCTGAGTTAGCCAAAAGGGTGCTTTCCAGAATTAGTGTACACGGTAGCCATGAGTATGGACCCTGTTGAGGGGCGACCAGCCATGGTGAGTTGCGTTCGCGGAAGAAGGCCTTCTTCCCCGGCGTTGTTTCAGATATGGTTTTAATTGAATAAATAAAGTGGAGAAGCAAGTACGAAAATGATTTAGTAAACACGGGCTTTTTCTGAAAAACCACTGTGTGTTACTGTGGAGATGCATAATTAATCTATAAAATCTATTATATATTTTGGCATGTGTCCACTGAGTACAAAAGTACTCAGCCCTGCATGTTATTTCTAAAATGTGCAGGCTAGCTTGGATGAAGATGGAGTGTGCTGGGCGGATTTTTGTTGTTGACCTCTTAAGACATTGTTGATGTTGAGCAGGATTATATGTCTTCATACATATAATCAAAGATATGTCATGTTGTTTCCGCTGCAACACTCTGAATTTATTCAGTAATTGTTGTCTTAGTGTGACGTTGAAGCTATGACTTGATAAACCTTATTTCCGTTGTTAAACTCTGATACGAGATGGTGTTGTCTTTTGACCATTCTCGGCTATTTTGGTTTGACTTAAAAGAATGATTTATTGTACGAATGGTTTTTGTTGGATAACTGGGTCGTTATCTTGTTCCTTGGTTAATCATAAATTGTGTATGTCGTGGGACCCACCGGCTTGGTTATCTTCATTCTAAGTCGGGCTGCGACAGAGTGGTATCAGAGCAGCTTGTCTGCTCTAAGTCTAAAATTTTTCTTTTCGAGTCTAGTCTAGACTTGAACCGCTAGACTAGTTAAGTCTTAAACAACAAAAGTCCAGCACCTCATCTCATCCAGCAAAAGTCAGGTATGTATTAAAAGTTTTCTAAAGATTAAAAGTTTAAAGTTTGAAGATATATTGTAAAGTTTTGATGCCTTATGAAGAGTAAAGCATAGACATTCCATTTACTCTTTTTGATGAGAAAGACGTTATTTTAAGTAAAGACTCGATTCGTGGAAGTCTTTGAAATTAGGAAATAATACGGGAGTAGCAATTTCACGCAAATCTCTAAAAGAACCTTGAATTTTCTTGAAGAGTTTGTAATCCCGTATGACAAGATCGTTGAACGTACGAGACAGAAGTTCCATATGATTGACCGACTGTTATGTGGACCTGATCAACCCACATAGCTAGAAACTCAGTAATATGGGTCTTCCGCCTCCATAACGAAGTTAATTAATGAAATGAAGTGAGAAAGTAAAGAAGGAGAACTTTATGAAAATAAGTTAAAGTATGAAATAAGTTATGATTGATGTGTTAAATGTTTAAAGTTAAGTAAAGAAAGTTAAATTATTCCTGACAATTGTTTAATTGTTAAGGTTATAAGTCAAGTTAGCTTGCTGCTACTTGAATAATTAAGAAAAGTCCATAAAGCTAAGTGCTTTACCAAGCTGAGAAAAGTGTATGAAATTAAGTTACTTCGCTATTGCATGATTATTACGTTAAAGTTATGAAAGTGATGATGATGTAAATGTGTGTGTAAATATTCGATGCATAATATGACGTAGTTAGATCTGTAACGGAGTAGTAGTCCGTACCGCTAATGATATTTTGTGTGATGTATTAACATCACAGATGACCTAGGGATAGCTTTTACAGTATATAAATCCCTTCTTTTGAAAAGACCTCTAAAAGACAATTTTTTTCAAGTATATAGAGAAAAATGACCAAAGTAGTTATTTAAGTTAAGTTGATGTTTTTTTTAAAGTATTATGAAAAGATATGATAAAGAATGAAGAAAAGGAAAGCATAAGTAAGAAAAGAAGTTATATAAAGAAAAAGGATTAAAGATGTTATTTAAATTAAGTTGATGCTTCCTTAAAGTGTAAGATGTGAAATTATGATGATCTAAGAGAAAAGAGAAGTATGAGGAAAGATAAGTAAGAAGATGAAGGAATGAAGTAAAGGATTTTATGAAAATGAAAGAAGAAAAGATTTCTTTAGAGGTTAAAAGTTGAGTTATTAAGAAAAGTTAAATAATGAGATGAAAGTATAAAGAATGTTGTGAAAATAAATTAAGAATGAAAGAAAATAAGATTACTTCAGAAGTTAAAGTCAAGTTATTAAAGACAGATAATTTATTCTGTCAATTTATAAGTCAAGTTATTCTGCTGCTATTTAAGACAAGTTTATAAAGCTGAGTGCTTTATTAATGATTGCCTAATTAAGAAAAGATATAAAGCTGAGTGCTTTAATAATGATTAAGAAAAATTATGAAGTTAAGTTATGTTGCTATTACATGACTACTAAGTGAAGTTATGTAAGTGATTATATTATGATGTGATGTGAATTCTTGAATGTTAAGATCTACGATTTAAGAATTCGCTTGTGAAGTATTTGCTTATGCAATATAGAATAAGATAAAAAGGTGCTTAAATGCAAAGCTCGATAAGAATAAAGTTATTTTCGTGATAGTTTTATAGTTTCTTAAAAAAAAAACTAGAATGCCAAAGAAGAAATAGAGTAGAGGATGAAGTAGAAGAAGAGCAGCGAGATCCTACCCTACCTTCTCAGCCTGAGAGGAGAATCGAAGAATTATTTCTTCGACAAAAAAAAAAAAACCCCGACCTTCGACGGAAGAGGAGATCCGTCAGAAGTGGAAGAATGAATTCGTGCTTTAGAGCAAATCTTTAGATGTGATGATAGTGAGTGTCTCGCATGTATGTCGTATCGAGTCGAAAGGATGCAGGTACTATTGGTGGGAAGCTCGTCAAAAGACTTATACCCCCGAGCAGTTTGAAAATCTCACTTGGGAGCAATTTAAGGAAGCTCTCTTTGAGAAGTACGTTCCAAGAAGTTATCGTATAAAAAAAAAAAAATGAGTTTGTAAATCTCAAGCAAGGAAAGAAGACAGTGTCAGAGAACGACCGTGAATTTTGTGATTTAGCTTGTTACGCTCCGATAAAGTTGTTTCAGACGAGAAGATGTCCGAGCTTTTTCATGCCGGACTTAGTCAAGAAATAAAAGTGGTCTTAGCAAGTCAGAGTGCTATGATCTACACTAAAGCTTTGAACAAAGCTTTGGATGTGGAATTGCTATGCAACTAGAATAATCAGTTTAGATTCCAGCACCTTCCCCGATTCAATTTTCATGCGGCTGTTAAACCGCAATCCTCTCTTCCAAGTCAAATTCAAAAAGGAAAGAGGAAATGGAATGCTGATAATTAACCTAGCATGCGTAGATACTCTGGGCTTTAGAATAGAGAGAGATAGCCAGAACTTAAGAGTATCGATCCCGGTAGGTAAAACTACCCCAGTCATGCATGTTTGCCCTAATCTAGAATTTGAATTTGGATTCCTTAAGATGTCAGTTAAAACCCTAAATCTAATTCAAATGTGGGACGTAGACATCATTTTTGGGAATGGATTGGTTAACTGAGAACTTTGCCACCATTCGGTGTAAGCAAAGACGATTTCTTTTCGTACCCCGTGAAAAGAGCCAACTTTATTTTTCGGAATAGAGAGAAACAAGAGAGGAATGCCGATTATTTCGGCAATTCAAGCAAGAAGGTTGTTGAGAAGAGAAGATGTACAAGTATATCTAGTTTATTTTATCAAAGATGAAAATTAAGAAAATAATATCGATGATATAGCTGTAGTTCGCAAGTTTAAAGATGTATTTCCGAAGTTTTGTCGGGATTACCTCGAACGCAATTGGAGTTTACCATCGACTTTGAGCCTGGTTCAACTCCAATATCAAAGGCGCCGTATAGAATGGCCCCGAAGGAGTTGCAAGAATTAAAGATTCGGTTGCAAGAATTGCTCGACCTTAGTGTTATCAGGCCTAGTGTTTCTTCGTTGGGAGCACCAATTTTATTTGTCAAAAAAAAAAGAAAGATGGTAGTCTAAGAATATGTATAGACTATCGAAAGCTAAACAAATTGACATTGAAGAACAAGTATCCTTTGCCAAGGATAGATGATCTGTTTGATCACTCGTAGGAGCCAGTGTATTCTCAAAGATTGATTTAAAATCTGGCTATCATCAGTTGAAGATTTGTCAAGAATACATTCCAAAAAAAAAAAAACTGCCTTTCGAATGAGATATGGCTACTACAAGTTTGTAGTAATGTCGTTTGGATTGATAAATGCTCCGGCAGTATTCATGGATCTCATAAATTGAGTTTTTCACGAATTCTTGAATAGATTTGTCATAGTCTTTATTGATGACATTCTCATATATTCAAGAAGTGAAACAGCGTATGAAGAGCATCTTTGAATTGTCTTAGCAAAGTTAAGATCTGAGAAGTTATATGTCAAATTCAGCAAGTGTGAATTTTGGCAAAAAGAAATAAATTTCCTCGGTCATGTTGTTTCTTCCGAAGGAATTAAAGTAGACAATTCTAAAGTTCAAGCAATTCAAGAACGAAGATCTCCAAAGTCACCCAATGAGAATCGTAATTTCTTGGGTCTAGTAGGTTACTATCGGAGATTCATTGAAGGATTCTCTAAGATAGCAAGGCCAATGACCCAACTTTTCAAGAAAGAATTGAAGTTTAAATGGTCTCCTGAATGCGAAGAAAGTTTCCAAGAGCTTAAAAGAAAGCTAACCACTGCTCCAGTTTTAGCAGTGCCAGAAGCAGACAAAGATTTTACCGTTTATACGAATGCATCAAGGAATGGATTGAGTTGTGTCTTGATGCAAGATGGCAGAGTTATTGTGTATGCATCATGACAACTTAGACCTCATGAAGAAAATTACCCAACCCATGATTTAGAGCTAGCGACGGTTGTGCATGCTTTAAAAATTTTGAGACATTATCTTTATGGAGCCAATTATGAGATCTTTTTGGATCATAAGAGCCTCAAATACTTTTTGAGTAAAAAGAGTTGAATATGAGGCAAAGAAGATGACTCGAATTAGTAAAGGACTACGATTGCAAAATTTCCTATCACCCAGGAAAAGCAAACGTAGTAGCTGATGCTCTAAACAGAAAGAGCAGAACCGAGTTAGGATTTCTGCTTACTCAAGAAAAAGAACTTATTAAAAAGTTTTGGAAAGCTAAAAATAGAAGTGGTTTTATAACCACAATTTACGTAGCAATTAATTGCAGCTTTGGAAATAACTCCAGATTTGAAAATGAGAATTTCAGATGCTCAAAGAAAAGATGAAAAGTTAGAGAATTTGCAACTTAGGATTCGTAAAGGAAAAGGGAAAATTTTTGCGAAGTTGGAGATAATACTCTCCTATTTAAAGAAAGGATTTGTGTTCCGTATAAAGAAGAATTAAGAGCCGAGATCATGAGAGAAGCTCATGAAACGTCTTATACGGCTCATCACGGAAACACCAAAAATGTATCAAGACTTGAAACGAAATTTTGGTGGGAATGAATGAAGTGAGATATAGCTTCGTTTGTAGAGCGATGTTTAGCTTTGTCAGCAAGTTAAGGCTTTACATTAACGGCCTTATGGAAAATTCCAGCCGTTAGAAATTTCGGAATGGAAATGGGGTGGTACCACTATAGACTTTGTAACTAGGTTACCTAAGTCTAAGAAGGGAAATACAGAAATATGAGTAATAGTGGACAGATTGGCGAAATCGCTCATTTCATACCAATTCCCGAAAAATATGGATCGGATAAGTTAGCTCACCGTATGTCAAATAAATAATGCGATTGCACGGCATGCCCATTGATCACTTCGCATCAAAATTCAAAGTTTACCTCCTATTTTTGGAGAAGTTTACAAAGTAAGATGGGTACCAATTTAAATTTCAACATCGCTTTTCATCCTCGGACGGATGGTCGATCCGAGAGGATAATTAAACTCTTAGAAGATATGCTCGAAGCTCGTTGTATTAGATCGAGGTAACTAATGAGAGCAAGTTTTATCTCTCGTTGAGTTTGCATACAACAACGGCTATCAAATGACAATTGACATGGCACCCTATGAAACTCTTTAAAGAAGAAAATATAGGTCTTCGCTTTATTGGGATGAAATAAGTGAAAGAAAAGTTTTAGGGCCGATGCTTTGTAGAAGAAATAATCAAGATTGTTTGCCAAATTAAGGCGAATTAAAGAAGCGCAAGATTGTCAAAAATCTTATGCGATTCTCGAATATCCGAATTAAAATTTGAAGTAGGACATAAAGTGTTTATAAAAGTTTCGCCTTCGAGAAGAATTTATAGTTTTGGCGTAAAAGGAAAGCTTAAGCCATGTTACATAGAACCGTATGAAATCCGGAAAGGATTGGTCAAGTAGCATATAAGGCCGGCATTACCGCCAAGCTTTGAGAATTCGCATAACGTATTCTATGTATCCCAATTGTGTCAATACATGTTCGATCCTGAGCATGTTATTTGACAAGAAGAAGTGGTTTCAGAACCAGACCTCAGTTATGAGGAGAAACCAGAAGCGATCTTGGATCGAAAGGTCCAACAGTTAAGAAATAAATTGATCGCCTCAGTAAAAGTTAAATGGAGACATCACGGGCTAGAGAAAGCTACGTGAGAGCTCGAAAATAAAATGAAAGAGAAGTATCCCGAGCTTTTCCTTTGAGGTAAGCAAATTTCGGGACGAAATTTATTTTTAGGGGGAGAGAATGTAATACCCCGCTTTTTCATAACTAATCTTAGTAAATAATTAAGATAATTATTTAGAATAATTAAAATGCGAGAACTTAGAAAGAAAATAAGTTCTAGAAATTAAAATTTTTCGGCAGCCTTAAATTGCCGAAAGTAAAGAAATTAAGTAAATTAAGTAATTTAAGATGTTAATCTTGTCTCGGATGATCCGAGAAAGATTACGAATGTGTTTAGGATTATGTGCTTATATGTTTAGATTTTATTTGAAAAGTGTGTGTTTAATTTGAAGATTTGATTTCTCCAGAGATCGTAAAATTTCTCCAGCAAATTATTTTAGTTACGGATTTTATTTCCCGAAATTTCTTGAGAAAGCCTATATTAGGGTTTGAGAAACCCTAATAATAGTTATAAGTTTGAAAGCTTTTTAATTAAAGCTGTGATGATTGTTTATTGGATGTTTGATTAATTAATTAGAGAATTAATTAATCAATTAAAGTAAGATTTATATGCTTAATGTTTAATAAATTAATTAAGCTAATTTATGAAGCATAATTTTCCTAGGAAATAAAGCTTGTCTTATAAGCTTTATTATTAATTTCTAATTAATTTAATCTAATAATATCTAAGAGAATAAATTATAAGATATTGTTAGTATTAAATTTAATTCATAATATCTTAATTTAGATATTATAACACTAAAGTCAAATTACTAACTAATAAGGAAGTGACACCTCACCTTATCCAAAATGCAATGATGATGAAGAGATTAGTCAAGATTAGCATGCTACATACGTGTGTTTAAGTTCAATGTATTTGGACAATCTATTAGATAAGTGTGTTAGCATCCATCTTCATCCTCATTCTCTCTTCCTCAAACTCTCGACACACACACGGCAACACACACAATCTTCATTGAAGAAGCTTCACCAAGCTCAAGAAATCAAAGAAAGTAGCATTCAAATTAATCAAGAAGGTTAGATCTTTCACTAATCAAGTTCTTAGCTCAAGATTTAGCATAAAAATCCATGTTCTTTTTCAAAATTTATGAAAAATATGGAAAAATAAGGGATTTTTAATTTTGATACTTGATGATTAAATTGATGGATTATTTGAGCTTAGAAAATTATTTTAAGCATGTTTAATGTTGGAATTAATCAAAGATTCAAGACCCTTTTATTTATTTTGAAATTACCGAAAATTAATGAATAAATTAGGGGTTTTTGATTGTTGAATTTCATGATCAAATTGATGATTTATATGAGTTCATGTGATGTATATAAACATGTTTAGTGATTGAATTTAGCTAGCTTGATCATTTGTTAATTAATTTAAAAAGGGCCGAAATTAAGGGCTAAAACTAAGAATATTTTATTTAATCTTACATGCTTGAATTGTTGTTTAATTTGAGCTTATATGATGTTTTTGAACATGTTTATACATGAATTAAATGAGTTGAAACTCCCTGGCCTAATTTGTAAGAAATTCGAAATTAATGGTCTTGAAATTGAGAGTTTCTGGAGTTTAATTGCTAGCTTAAGTCAGCTGGACCCAGCCAGCTTGATTAACTCAGTTGGACCATCATTTGGAATCACTCACACCCGGTGACTCGGTCAATGGATTACTCAATTTGGACCCGATCATTGGATTATCTAGTGACTCAATGGATTTACCACGGTGACTCGATCATTGGATTTACCCATTTGGACCCGATCATTGGAATTACCCGGTTGGACCCGATCATTAACTCGGTAACTATGCCAACTCGGATTTCCGGCCGGCTCGGTTTTCCGGCTCGGTTTTCGGCCATTTCGGTTTTTTCCATTCGAGTTTTCCGGCCGGCTCGGTTTTCCGGCTCGGTTTTGGCTCGGTTTTCAACTCGGTTTTCCGGCCAGCTTCGTTTTTCGGCTAGCTTTTTCAGCTCGGTTTTCCAGATAGCTCGGCTTTTCCAAATTTGGCTAGCTTTGATTTTCCAGTCAGCTTGATTTATCCAGCTGATCTTTGCTCAACTTGTTTTCAGTTGTTTCTTCCGTAAACTCAAAAGTTAAAATGTTAGCTAATTTTTCCTAATGATACGTTAATGATGAGTTTAATAATTAATGATACGTCATTAATGAGCTTATATGTCAGAGACATATATTGATAATATAATGTTAAGCTTAAATGTTATCAAAGAGCTTAAGCATTTTTTTTTTATATGCTAAAATAAATAAAGAAAGAGCTTAATGATTAATGAGATGCTTATATGAAGAAATGAAATGTTTATTTTTTTTATGATATGATGTTACGAATGATATGATAAGCTTAAGTGTTTAATGATGTAAATAGTATGAGTTTAAATGTTAATAAAGTGTTTATATGCTTAGGTATGAGATTAAATGATGAAATATGTGATTTATGTTTTAAAATATATCCTGAAGTTATAACCGATTAATTATCGATTAAGAAGTTAAGTAAGAAAGAGGAAGTAATTAGAAAAGTTTAGTTCCTAATTGCCGAGATAAAAACCCTAGAAAAAACCGAGACAAATTAGAGAAATTTTAAGAATAACAGCGGCATCCCTCATTTGAATATTTAATTTTTCTCGCTCTTATGTTTAAATTTAATTATTAAATGAAGGAACGAGCGGGACGAAAAGTGAGGAAAAGCCGAGAAGTTAAAGTATATATAAAGTAGCTTTCAAAATGGGCTTTTCTATTATACAAATAAAATGTGGGCTTTTCTATTATACAAATAAAATGTGGGCTTTTCTATTATACAAATAAAATGTGGGCTTTTCTATATATCAAATAACTCGAGCTTTGCTCTGTTTTTGAAATGCTTTAAAAAGTATGTTTTAAAGTGATTATCATGCTTAAAAGGATTGTTTTATGGATTCTCTTATGCCTATCAGTGTTGGTTCGCCAACTCGTTATAATCGATCGGATTACGAGTTAGCCAAAAGCGGTGCTTTCCGAATTAGTGTACACGGTAGCCATGAGTATGGACCCGTTGAGGGGCGACCAGCCATGGTGAGTTGCGTTCGTGGAAGAAGGCCTTCTTCCCCGGCGTTGTTTCAGATATGGTTTTAATTGAATAAATAAAGTGGAGAAGCAAGTACGAAAATGATTTAGTAAACACGGGCTTTTTCTGAAAAACCACTGTGTGTTACTGTGGAGATGCATAATTAATCTATAAAATCTATTATATATTTTGGCATGTGTCCACTGAGTACAAAAGTACTTCACTACTTGCATGTTATTTCTAAAATGTGCAGGCTAGCTTGGATGAAGATGGAGTGTGCTGGGCGGATTTTTGTTGTTGACCTCTTAAGACATTGTTGATGTTGAGCAGGATTATATGTCTTCATACATATAATCAAAGATATGTCATGTTGTTTCCGCTGCAACACTCTGAATTTATTCAGTAATTGTTGTCTTAGTGTGACGTTGAAGCTATGACTTGATAAACCTTATTTCCGTTGTTAAACTCTGATACGAGATGGTGTTGTCTTTTGACCATTCTCGGCTATTTTGGTTTGACTTAAAAGAATGATTTATTGTACGAATGGTTTTTGTTGGATAACTGGGTCGTTATCTTGTTCCTTGGTTAATCATAAATTGTGTATGTCGTGGGACCCACCGGCTTGGTTATCTTCATTCTAAGTCGGGCTGCGACATTGCTAGAAATCCAAAAGGCATTTATGTATGTCAGAGGAAGTATGCCATGGATTTGGTTACTGAATCCGGACTTATAGGTTGTAGACCTAGTACCACACCTATGGAATCTGGCATTCATTTGAAGCAAGATGAAGGTGAGGTTCTTAAGGATCCAAAGCCATATAGAAGGCTTATAGGAAGATTATTGTATCTCACCATTACAAGGCCTGACATCACATATGTTGTGCATAATCTTTCTCAGTTTTTATCTAAGCCTTGTACTGGGCATTTTGCTGTAGCAGAAAAGGTGTTGAGATATTTGAAAGGGACTTTGGGTCATGGTCTATTTTTTGCAAGTGACAACACAGTAGACTTGAGCATTTTTGCAGATGCTGACTGGGCAGCTTGCCCGGATACTAGAAGATCAGTAACAGGTTTTTGTTTATTTCTTGGTTCCTCTCTTATCTCTTGGAAATCTAAGAAACAAGATACAATTTCTAGATCTACTGCTGAAGCTGAGTACAGAGCCATGGCTCAGGCAAGCTGTGAGGTTACTTGGGTGAAGAATTTGCTTGCAGATTTTGGAGTGATTCAAGACAAAGCTGTACCTCTTTATTGTGACAATAAAGCAGCAGTTCACATATGTTCTAATCCTGTTTTTCATGAGAGGACAAAGCACATAGAGATAGACTGTCACACAATGCGAGACAAGTACTTGCAAGGATTGATCAAACCAATACACATCAAGAATGATCTTCAGTTGGCTGATATCCTTACCAAAGCCCTTCCTGCACCTACTCTCAAGAACATACTCTTCAAGATGGGTTTTACCAGTATCTATCTTCCATCTTGAGGGGGAGTATTAAATGCAAAAGGTTTACAGTATGAAGAAAGAAGGCTTTAGCTATTCATTCTATCTTTTATTTGTTTAGTTATGCACTTTTTCTTTTGCTTTGCGTTTATTGCTGAGTCAGCGTAGCTGCTTGTAATAGATATAAATATCTTCCTTTTTTACTTGTAATTCACTTTTGATGAAAGAAATAGAATCTTCCCAATTTTCTCTGTTCTTAATATTCACACCACCAATATTTTCCTGATGCATTTTTGACATTTTCACCAGCAACATATTTAGCTTCTGTAAGGGCAAAGGAGGAAGCTTTCATGACATCTCCCATTGATTCCTTCGTGGAAACAATTTTCTTCAGGATGTTACACCCACAACCAAGGCCCAAATAAATGATCCAAGCCCAAATGTAATTGGCCCATGTAAGGCCCAAACGAGAGACTAGATGGCCCATTAGGTATAAGAATTTCCTAAAGGCAGTAGGCCATGTATATATATGCACCACCTCTGTGTTCTTCATGATCAATGAATGAATGGAATGAATATTTTGGTTATTTCTCTATCTTCTCTCTGAATTCTCTCGTCTCTCTCTAATTTCTGGAGTTCGACTCGCTCGAAGTAGTCTAAATCTATCTAAGATCATATCGCAGGATCTGCCGGAATTGCACAGTCAGAGCATCACTCTTCTTCTTGAGCAATGCATGGCCTCTTGTAGCCCCTACCAGCCGAGCTTTCATCACTCCAAGCATCGTCACAGTTGGAACAACATTCAAATACAAACGACGTATGCATTAAACAACAAATAAGATATTTGTTTCGACCATGCCGGCTCAGCCGAACACAATTATAACTTTTTATCAACTTGTGAAATACACCATATACATTTAGGACTTGTTTGCTAGGGGTGATTAGGGTATATAATATATATTATACACCTTAATATCTTGTTTGGTACAATGTATGAGGCCTTTTATAAAATTCGGGCCAGTATGAATTATACATATTGTTGTTATTATCTAATACCATCTATGAGGTGGTATAAATAATACTGCAACTAAATATAAGAATAAATTACTATAATTTCACCCTCTTACCATAATTAATATGTTTTGCAGAGAATTTAATACATCATACCAAACACAATATTAATTCTTTATACGTATTAAGATATCTCAACTAATCATATCAAGTCTTATCCTATACT
Source organism: Agastache rugosa (assembly GCA_031470985.1). Classification (NCBI taxonomy): domain Eukaryota; kingdom Viridiplantae; phylum Streptophyta; class Magnoliopsida; order Lamiales; family Lamiaceae; genus Agastache; species Agastache rugosa. The sequence continues at coordinate 608,119 of CM062606.1, forward strand.
TCGTAGCAAACGAGCCCTTAGTATGGAGACAGATCGATACAAAACATCACAGTTCAATTGGTAAATGTAAGAGGGCCAAGATTAACTTCGATTATGAAGATGGGGCTGATCAAAAGATTAGTAATCAATTTTAGTAAGTTGTTTATAATTAGTGAAGTATAAACTGCTCAAAATAATTAGTGGCACAAAATTTATCATATCGAGTATTTTAACTTCAATAGCTCAAATGCTTCCAGGCAGAATTGGGACGCAATGTAGGGAAAGATGACACAGCCATTTAAAACCCAATTTTAAGGTTATATCTTCACATAATTTTCTTCCTTTTAGGTCTGTTTTAGTTCCTCTTTAATTTTATTTTTTGTAATGATTACCTACTATGCTGATAGCCTGATAGGAATGGTTTGGATTTGTCATTCCCGGAACATGATTTAAAATAATATTTTAATCGAGCTGAAACTGACTGTGCGTAGTTTCAGTCTGTCATTGTGCTTTTTATGTATTACGTATACGTATATGTATATATGTGTGTATTGAGAAGATTAGTTAATTAGGTTGAAATATGATACTTCTAGAAAATGAAATATCTGTGTGTATTTATATATACATCGGACCAAGAATCTGACTAAAAAAAATTATTAAATAGAGTTGAAACTGACATTCTTGAATTTTTTAATTAAAACTTCAATATTTCTCCCTACTATTGTACTTTATGTAGTACGTATATGCATATACATATACTATATGGTATTTTTATATTGAGATATTTAGTTAAAAAGTTTTTTTTTTTTAAATATGATATTTTCAAATAATTATTTTTACCTATATATAAGGTATGATACTGGTTTCATCAAAACAAGTAGAAATTGAAGTTTGTATATATGTGTGTATTGTACCAGAAAAATCTTCTTTAAAATATTAATAAATAGAGTTGCAACTGATGTTCTTAAAAAATTCAAGATTCTTTCCTACCGTTATACATATATGACGTATATATGTATATACAAATATTATAAACTTTATATAGTTATTATGAATATGATATTTTAGATATTGTACCTTTATATTATGAGGTGTGACACAGGTGAAATCAAAATCATTAAAATTGGAGCATTTGTATTTTTGTGTAAATATAGTTTGGCTCTTAATTCCGTGAAATTGTCTTCATATATATTTCTATACATTGTGTATAGAGACAAATTGATGCAAAGAATCACAGTTCAATGTTGAATGATTAGTTATATATTCCACGATATTACTCTTTCAATTAATAATTGTAGAATATTATTAATTACAGAAATTTTATTGTAATTAAAAAAAAGTTTAATTTTTTTATATTCATAAAATTAAGAATATACTCCGTATTAATTATATATAAATATGTGTATTGGAAGTTTTGTTACTTGTTATGGGATTCATATAACAAATCTCTATTGCAAGAAACAAATTAAAATATTCGAAGGTTATCATAAAAAATGTATGGCGTCTTTAATATAATTTTCCGAAATCTATATGTAAGTTTTCGGCAATTTTATGTTATACTGATATAATAATATCAAAACACACTTGAAACCAACATTATTTAATTAAAAAAATTAAAGCTTAAAGCAACGACAATTTTGATAAATTTCCGATTACACACATATAATTTTTCGAATAAAATAAAAATTTTCCTAGGAGAAAGAGGTCAAAGGTGAAAGTTCAGATTTTAATTAATTTCAGCCCGTAACTGATGAGTCAATTATTACTATTATTAATGTTATCATTTGAAGAGTCAATAGCTGAATTTAAGCTCTCCCAATTTAAATTATGAATAATTATGTAAAGACATAAATAGAATTTATCAACCCCATCAATTACAAATTAGAGCGCCACCTCATTGTTTTAAAGACTTCATGAAACTAATTTTTTGGTAAATAAAATGGACTTTCTTGTTTCATATTAGAAAACAACTGTCACAACGATAATATCAGCTTCAAGTAGCATTTTGCTCAATCGTAATTGTTTTAATCCCTACGTTAAATTATTTCACTAGTATAATTTCACAAAATAATGCTAATTATAAAGCATTATACGTCACGTTCAAATTTTTATATTTGGAAAGGTTACATAGTAACATAAATCTATTTTGTGCTAGCCAAATAACACAATTGCATAGCAGAAATACATTATATAATTGGAGGAAATGTAATATCAATGCCTTACATTTTGCCAATAATTCATTCTATTTTCGTGAAATCTCTAGTCTCTACACCCAATATTTGTGTATGCACACATGATATCTCAACCTTCATCTCTCGATCATATCGATCAAATTATATAATTAAAATGAGGATTATTCCATACCTAACATACTTTCGTCAGTAAGAAAAAGTTGTAACATACGGAGATAAAAAGCCACCGATTCCTACCATTATTATATGTAAAAAGGCGACAGAAATATTACATCCAACACTATCTCTTTATCTCGAAAAAAACTCGTAAAGTATAAAAAATTTAACAATGATCGCCATACATATCTCACTATATCATAGATTATAAATGTTTTGTATTCTCCTTCTCTCGGAAAAAAATTATTTATGTGAAATCGATTAGAGGATAACCACATCGGCCATCATCCTCGTACAAGCTAGAAGGCCTACAATAAAAATAGAAAACCCTAACCATAAATTTTCACAATTTCACATCTTCGAAATAGCAACTCTTGAAGCTAAATAGTCACTCCCAATCTTCAATCCTCTTTCCTCACCATATTATTAGCTATCTCTCCAATAAGGAAAATTCAATTTATTTCACCAAAAAACCCAAACCTTATTTTCCCTTTTTATTACACTAATAAAGCGCACATTTCTCTCCTCCAACCCTACTTACACCCCTCTCTCTCCTCACTTTCCTTCCCCTCTTCTCCTCTCTCTCTTTCTCCCTCTCTCTTTCTGTCGCTCTCTCTCTCTTTCTCTCTCTCTCTCTCTCACTCTCTCTCTCTCTCTCTCTCACTCTCACTCCCTCTCTCTCTCTCCACACACAGACGAACTGTGAGTCTTCCGAGCAAATTCTACATGGACTTCGAAGCGATTCACAGAGAAAATCTTGCAATGTACTCGAAGATTTTCGAAGAAAGTCCATACATTCCAAAAGTGGACGAGGGTTTGAATGCTGCTTCTTCCTCTTCTTCTTCCTCGAACCGATTTTTCTCGAACAACCTCGATTACTTTCCGGTCGACGGATCGTTGAATTCCCTTTGTTTCCCTTCATTCCAAGATCCCTTCGATCCGTTTCAAGCTTCGTACCTCAGATTTAACCAAGAATTCTCCACCTTCGGCCAAGATTCTTCTTCTGCGCAGAATAATTCTTACATGCATGGCTGTCCGAGGCCCAGATTTCTCGAAGCTTCCAATTCTTTTCAGACATTAGATCCTCATCTTCAGACAAGCCAACATTTCGATAACTATAATTTGCAGAATAATTCTTGCAAAAATGTTGTTGAAGAAGATGAGGAGGACGAAGGGAGCCACAAGGGAATTAATGGAGGTAAATCTCAAAATAAAAGGAAAAGAATTGTAGATAAGAAGTCAGAGATAATCAAAGGCCAGTGGACTCCAGAAGAAGATGGGTAAATTTCTTCAATTTTTTTTTATTTTTTATTTTTCTGTATTTTTTTGTGTTCTTGATCTCTAGGTCAGTCTAAAACTGCATATTTTTGTGTTGATTTCATTTAATAAAAAATTGAAAATTATTTTATTTTATTTTTTATTTTATTTTTGTAGGCTTCTGGTGGAGTTGGTGGAAAAGCATGGTGTGAGAAAATGGTCTTCGATTGCACAAATGCTTCCAGGCAGAATTGGGAAGCAATGTAGGGAAAGATGGCACAACCATTTAAAACCTAACATTAAGGTTCTATCTCTGCATTATTTTCTTCCTTTTAAGTCTCTTTTTGTTCCTTTTTTATTTTATTTTTTGTGATTATTACCTGCTATGCTGATTTGGAACGATGATGAATTTGTCATTCCCGGAGCGTAATTTAAAAATAAATATTTTACATGAGTTGAAACTGACCGCAATTTCGCCAAGTCATTGTACTTTTTATTTATTATGTATATATGTATATGTATATGTTATATGTGTGTATTAGATAATATTTAGTTTTAAATGTTATTCTTCTTGAAAATATATATTGGATAAAAAATTTAATTAAAAAAATATTAATTAAATGGAGTTGAAACTGACGCTTTTGAATTTTTTATTTAAAATTTAAGATTCCTCCCTATTGTTGTACTTTTTGCATCTTACGTATATGTATATATACACATGTACATGATACATTTATATTGGGATATTTAGTTAAATTGTTACTTTTAAAATATAATCTTTTCAAATATATATTTCGTTTAGCTTCATATAATATAAGGTGTGAAATATATATGTTCATGAAATAAATAGAAATTGGAGTTTGTGCGTGTCTATTTGGCCAAAAAAAAAAAACTACTTAAAAAAGTTTATTAAATTGAGTTGAAACTGGCGTTCTTTTGTAATTTAAAATTTAAGATTCCTTCATATCGTTGTACTTTTTATCTATCACGTGTATGCATATATATATATATATATATATATATATATATATATATATATAACATCTTGCATTGAGATATTTAGTTAAAAGGCAAATTTTTAAAAAATATGATATTTTCAAATAGTTTTTTCTTCACCTTTATATAAGGTTGTGAAACAGGTTTGAACAAAATAGATATAAATTGGAGTTTTGTGTGTGATTGGACCATAAAATATATTTTAAAAAATTATTAAATAGAGTTGAAACTGATGTTTTTAAATTTTTAATTTAAAATTCAAGATTCCTCGATCCATGTTATCGTACTTTTTATCTGTGACGTATGTATATATGTATGTATGATAACTTTTATATGGAGACATTTTAAAAGAGTATTATATACTTATTAAATTGAGGAAATGATATTGTTCCTTTATGTAGGGTGAGAAACAGATAAAATCAAAATGATTAGAAATTGGAGTAAATGTATTTTATGTGTATAGTTTGGCTATTCCGTCAAATTGTTATTATCTATATATAATACTAACACATGCATTGCATGAAAACCGTGCATCTTGAAAAAAATTATACCATATATATATATATTTACCAAGATTTTATGCATATGAATCTCTCAATTTATAACTATTCTTCCTTAGTCACATTTATAAGATCTCAATATATACATTCATATATATTATATATATGTAAATGAAATTGTTTCTCATGAATATAGTGACTTAGTATCTGATTTATGCCAACTTTGCATGGATCTTAGTCCATATAAATTATAGACTTCTCAAAAACACTTGGGATCATCTCTTCCCATTTTGTGTCCCATCTCATGTCCCGCTATCATTTTTCTAAAGCATTAATTCATTTTTTCTCTCCAAGTTCAGTCTTTAATGTTTTAGTTTAATTTATGATTATTAATAAGGGTTAATTTAGCCAGTTAGAATTTATATTTTTTTTATATTTAATTTGTATTTTTTGAATTAATTATTAATTAATTATTAGGGTTGATTATTTCAAAAATAGGGTATATATTTTTTAAAAGTCTGATTTTTAGTAATATATGTCAAATAATTATGATCCATTACAAACTGAGTATTTATTTTATAACAAATACTATTTAAATAGCAAAATTATTGATTGAACACGAATGATGAGACATAATTATGAGATAAAAAGATCTCATCCGTTCAATATATGACCCTCTTTTCTCGTTAATTTCTCTATTTGAATTTCGTATTTTATTTGGCTACCGCAAAATATTTGCACATTACAGCATTATTTCAGCACTATTATGCACAAAAATTGCACAAATAGTATACGTCATCATCTCATCCAATATTTCCTTATCCAATTATTCCATGCACGAAATTGCACGACTCTTTTCCTTTTATTTTGAGATTTCCCACTATTAATTATCAACTCGGATCCTCTATTCCTTATTGTGTTTCATCTTCTATTTCATTCGTTGAATTATTTACATTTGGTAATTTGAAGATAATTATATACCCTATTTGGATGGAATAAACCCTAATCATGCCACATGTCATTCAACCAATGGAAGGAATAGAGAATGAAACACAAATTGAGAGTAGGAAATCCGAATTGATTAATTATTTCCCTTGTGATTTTGTTCATCATGTTAAACAACACTCTTGCAAGAATTATTCTGCAAATTATCGTCATTAAAACTAATACATCATACTAGTGAAACGCCTTTTTTTTTTTTCCTTTTTTTTATGTCGTGGAAACCTGCAACTGCTCTCTCTCTCTAATATGTTGGTTACATGTTGCAGAAAGATCGATGGTCGGAGGAAGAAGACCGGATACTGATCGAAGCCCATCAAAAACTAGGCAATCGATGGGCGGAGATCGCACGAAGCTTGCCGGGGAGGAGTGAGAATACAATAAAGAATCATTGGAATGCAACCAAGAGGAGGCAGCTCTCCTCTCGTAAAAACAACAATGCAAATTCCAATTCTACCCCTACTCCCTTGCAGAACTACATCAGGACTCTCATCCACGACAGCCCCACTTTGGGCAATTCATCTTCGAACTCCCTCTCTCCCGCCCCCGTCCCCGCCGCCCCCGCCAAGATGGAGCTCGGAGGAGCAGCTGAGGAGAGCTTCAGGCTGCAGCAAACGGCGTCGTTCGAGACGCAAATGCACGTGCAGTTTGATATCCAGAAGGAGATGGATTTCATGGAGATGCTGTCGTATGGGTATATTTGAGGGTTTTGCTTGTATTCGGCTCGACTCGACTCTGATTTTATTTTATTTTTTTGAATGATCGGAGACATGACTCTTATGGATTAATTGATTTATTTATAGTTGTCTATATTTTGTTAAAAGTTCATTTGTTATCATTTTTGCTTGATATTATATTATATATATGTATAATATATATATATATATATTTTTTCGTATTATACTTTTATATGGTCACAATCTTTGGTCACGAAAGTCGTCATTTCACTAATTAGGCCATAAACATATATTTGCATCGCTCACAAATTAAGTATATAATTAAAACGAGGACAAATTCTTCACCTAGCGTCAGTCCAAAAAAGTTGCAACGTATGGGGAAATTAAAGAAGCTAGGTATCACTATTAATACCAATTATATGTAAAAAGACGATAGAAATATTACACCTAGCACAATCTTTTTATCTAGAAAAAATAATTGTAGATGACGAATTGACGATAATTATGTCAATCACAAGGCAAACGGTATAATATAATATAGAAAGAACGACAAAAATTGGCAATATTTAATATAATATTTTATATTTTGCTTCATTAATATACATTAAGTTCATATTTATATTCAATATTGTACTCGCTCGAACACGCACGAATACGCTACATATTTGAAAAATTTTGAAAAATTATATAGAAATTCAAATATCATTTTATATCTAAATTCTAATGCCCGAGCCTTTTTCACACATGCATCATCTTTAAAATGTAATTCACAAATTAAGATACACAAACTATGGAAAAAATAAATTCAAATATAACACCCGATGAAAATTCCAACAACTAATGGTTGATTCAACGTCACCAAATTCATACGTGAAAATAATAGAAAGTTTATTTCATATAAATCAAAACAATTTCTTGTGTGACATGCTCGACTTTGCAATTTAATCCAAATTCCACTCTTTCACGCGCGTATCACTCTTGCAGGTGATCACTAACATGCTCAACTTCGTAATTAAATCCAAATCCCACTCTTCTAGGCGATCACCGATATGCTAGCTCGACTTTGCAATTAAATCTAGTATATAAACCACTCTTTCAGGCGATCACCGACATGCTAGCTCGACTTTGCAATTAAATCTAGTATATAAATCCCCTCTTTCAGGCGATCACCGACATGCTAGCTCGACTTTGCAATTAAATCTAGTATATAAATCCACTCTTTCAGGCGATCACCGACATGCTGGACTCCGCAATTAAATCTAGTATATAACCCCACTCTTTCAGGCAACCACCGACATGCTCGACTTCGCAATTAAATCTAGTATATAAACCCACTCTTTTAGGCGATCACTCTTTCAAGCGATCACCAACATGCTCGACTTCACAATTAAATCCAAATTCCACTCTTACAGACGATCACCGACAATCTTATCCTCACTTGTATTAGGCTGAAGATAGGATATTGTCGGAGATGGTGAGGAGGGTAGAAGATGAAGGGTTTGGAGAATAATATATTGTACCAAAAACATCTAATTAGAATTATTAAATAGAGTTGAATTAACTGACGTTCTTGAATTTTTAATTTCTTCCTTTTAATTAGGTCAGTTTTTGTTCCTTTTTAATTTTATCTTTTATAATTGTTACCTACTATGGTGAATAGGAATGATGATGGATCTCATTCTTGGAGCGTTTTTAAAATAATATTAAAATCGAGTTGAAACTGACGGAGCGCAGTTTCACCCTATCAGTGTATTTTTTTTTTATCTATTAATGTATACGTTCGTATTGAGATATTTAGTGAAAATGGTACATTTTGAAATATGATATTTTAAATTTTTTTTGAGGTGTGAAAATATATATTTTATTTCAGCTGTACACATTAAGTTCATATTTATATCAATATTAATTGTACTCGCTCGAGTCACGCACGCATATGCTCCATATTTGAAAAATAATGCAATGATAATTGAATTATGTAAAAATCTAAATATCATTTTATATCTAATGCTCGAGCCCTTTTCATACATCAGCTTAATTAAAATGTAACTAACAGATTAAGATACCCAAACTATATAGAAAAATAAAATCAAAATATAACACCCAACACATTTCGCCAAATTCACACGTGAAAATATTAGAAAAGTTCATTTCATATATATATCAAAACGACTCCTTATATTACATATATGCTCTACTTCGCAATTAAATCCAAATCCCACTCTTTCAGTCGATGGGTTCGAAGATTATCTCTGACTTTTTATCTACAATTCTTTTCCTTTTATTTTGAGATTTACCTCCATTAATTCCCTTGTGGATTCCTTCATCCTCATCATCTTCTTCAACAACATTTTTGCAAGAATTATTCTGCAGATTATAGTCATCGAAATGTTGGCTTGTCTGAAGATGAGGATCAAACGTCTGAAAAGAATTGGAAGCTTCGAGAAATCTGGGCCTCGGACAGCCATGCATGTAAGAATTATTCTGCGCAGAAGAAGAATCTTGTCCGAAGGTGGAGAATTCTTGATTAAATCTGAGGTGCGAAGCTTGAAACGATCCGTCGACCGGAAAGTAATCGAGGCTGTTCGAGAAAAATCGGTTCGAGGAAGAAGAAGAGGAAGAAGCAGCATTCAAACCCTCGTCCACTTTTGGAATGTATGGACTTTCTTCGAAAATCTTCGAGTACATCGCTAGATTTTCTCTGTGAATCGCTTCGAAGTCCATGTAGAATTTGCTCAGAAGACTCACAGTTCTTCTGTGTGTGTGTGTGTGGAGAGAGAGAGAGGGAGAGAGAGAGAGAAGAAGAGGGGAAGGAAAGTGAGGAGAGAGAGGGGTGTAAGTAGGGTTGGAGGAGAGAAATGTGCGCTTTATTAGTGTAATAAAAAGGGAAAATAAGGTTTGGGTTTTTTGGTGAAATAAATAGAATTTTCCTTATTGGAGAGGTAGCTAATATGATGGCGAAGAAAGCTTGTACGAGTATGATGGCTGCTGCTGACGTGGCTATCCTCTATTCGATTTCACATTAATAATTTGGCAAGTTCATGCATGTGCATGTGTTGAAATTAAATCATTCTTAGGCGTATTTGATACTTCCTCCGTCCCATTTATATAGGCTTGTTTTCCTTTTTCGAATGTCCCAAATATATAAGCTTGTTTCCATAAAAAGTAATGTTTTTTAGCTCATTTACTAATATATCCCTATTTAATTCTTTAATTAACTCATAAAACACACATAGTCAAATAATAATAGGGGCATATTAAGAAATTCACTATATAATTTACTTTTCCAATAATTTTTCTTAATCTATGTGAAAATTTCAATCCGCCTATATAAATGGGACAGAGGGAGTATTATATTTTATATCTTACTTCATCTGTACACATTAAGTTCATATTTATATTAGATATGATTGTACTCGCTCGATCCTAGCTCGATCCTCGCCCGAGCTCGCACGCATATGCTACATATTTGAAAAATAATGCAATGAAAATGAATTATATAAAAATCCAAAGCTAGGTATCACTATTAATACCAATTATATGTAAAAAGACGATAGAAATATTACACCCAACACAATCTCTTTATCTTGAAAAAATAATTGTGGATGATGAATTGACGATAATTAATTATGTCAATCACAAGGCAAACGGTGGAATTGCTCAAAGCAAACGGAAAGTGTAGATAATAAATTCAAATCTGTCAAGTTCATGATTTATACAAAGGAAAAAAAAACGAAAAAAATATAGAAAGAACGACAAAAATTCGCAATATTTAATATAATACTTTATATTTTGCTTCATTAATATACATTAAGTTCATATTTATATTCAATATTGTACTCGCTCGAACACGCACGAATACGCTACATATTTGAAAAATTTTGAAAAATTATATAGAAATTCAAATATCATTTTATATCTAAATTCTAATGCCCGAGCCTTTTTCACACATGCATCATCTTTAAAATATAATTTACAAATTAAGATACACAAACTATGGAAAAAATAAATTCAAATATAACACCCGATGAAAATTCCAACAACTAATGGTTGATTCAACGTCACCAAATTCATACGTGAAAATAATAGAAAGTTTATTTCATATAAATCAAAACAAGTTCTTGTATGACATGCTCGACTTTGCAATTTAATCCAAATCTCACTCTTTCACGCGCATATCACTCTTGCAGGTGATCACTGACATGCTCAACTTCGTAATTAAATCCAAATCCCACTCTTTTAGGCGATCACCGATATGCTAGCTCGACTTTGCAATTAAATCTAGTATATAAACCCACTCTTTCAGGCAATCACCGACATGCTAGCTCGACTTTGCAATTAAATCTTGTATATAAACCCACTCTTTCAGGCAATCACCGACATGCTAGCTCGACTTTGCAATTAAATCTAGTATATAAATTCACTCTTTCAGGCGATCACCGACATGCTAGACTCCGCAATTAAATCTAGTATATAACCCCACTCTTTCAGTCAACCACCGACATGCTCGACTTCGCAATTAAATCTAGTTTATAAACCCACTCTTTTAGGATATCACTCTTTCAAGCGATCACCAACATGCTCGACTTCACAATTAAATCCAAATTCCACTCTTACAGACGATCACCGACAATCTTATCCTCACTTGTATTAGGCTGAAGATAGGATATTGTCGGAGATGGTGAGGAGGGTAGAAGATGAAGGATTTGGAGAATAATATATTGGACAAAAAAAATCTAATTAGAATTATTAAATAGATCTTTGAATTAACTGACGTTCTTGAATTTTTAATTTCTTCCTTTTAATTAGGTCAGTTTTTGTTCCTTTTTAATTTTATCTTTTATAACTGTTACCTACTATGCTGAATATATAGGAATGATGATGGATCTCATTCTTGGAGCGTTTTTAAAATAATATTAAAATCGAGTTGAAACTGACGGAGCTCAGTTTCACCCTATCAGTGTATTTTTTTTTATCTATTAATGTATACGTTCGTATTGAGATATTTAATAAGTGAAAATGGTACATTTTGAAATATGATATTTTAAGTTTTTTTTTAGGTGTGAAAATATATATTTTATTTCAGTTGTACACATTAAGTTCATATTTATATCAATATTAATTGTACTCGCTCGAGTCACGCACGCATATGCTACATATTTGAAAAATAATGCAATATTGATAATTGAATTATGTAAAAATCTATATCATTTTATATCTAATGCTGGAGGCTGGAGCCCTTTTCACACATCAGCTTAATTTAAAATGTAATTATTAAATTAAGATACCCAAACTATATAGAAAAATAAAATCAAAATATAACACCCGATCGATGAAAATTCCAACACTTAATTGTGGATTCAACATTAATTTCGCCAAATTCACACGTGAAAATATTAGAATTAAAGTTTATTTCATATATATATCAAAACGACTCCTAATATTACATTCTCTACTTCGCAATTAAATCCAAATCCCACTCTTTCAGACGATGGGTTCGAAAATTATCTCTGACTTCTTATCTACAATTCTTTTCCTTTTATTTTGAGATTTACCTCCATTAATTCCCTTGTGGCTTCCTTCATCCTCATCATCTTCTTCAACAACATTTTTGCAAGAATTATTCTGCAAATTATAGTCATCGAAATGTTGGCTTGTCTGAAGATGAGGTTCTAATGTCTGAAAAGAATTGGAAGCTTCGAGAAATCTGGGCCTCGGACAGCCATGCATGTAAGAATTATTCTGCGCAGAAGAAGAATCTTGTCCGAAGGTGGAGAATTCTTGGTTAAATCTGAGGTGCGAAGCTTGAAACGGATCGAAGGGAATTCAACGATCCGTCGACCGGAAAGTAATCGAGAAAAATCGGTTCGAGGAAGAAGCAGCATTCAAACCCTCGTCCATTTTTGGAATGTATGGACTTTCTTCGAAAATCTTTGAGTACATCTAGATTTTCTCTGTGAATCGCTTCGAAGTCCATGTAGAATTTGCTCAGAAGACTCACAATTCGTCTGTGTGTGTGTGTGGAGAGAGAGAGAGAGAGGAGAAGAGGGGAAGGAAAGTGAGGAGAGAGAGGGGTGTAAGTAGGGTTGGAGGAGAGAAATGTGCGCTTTATTAGTGTAATAAAAAGGGAAAATAAGGTTGGGGTTTTTTGGTGAAATAAATTGAATTTTCCTTATTGGAGAGGTAGCTAATCTGATGGCGAAGAAAGCTTGTACGAGGACGATGGCTGCTGCTGACGTGGCTATCCTCTATTCGATTTCACATTAATAATTTGGCAAGTTCATTACTTCATGCATGTGCATGTGTTGAAATTAAATCATTCTTAGGCGTATTTGATATTATATTTTATAGCTTACTTCATCCGTACACATTAAGCTCATATTTATATTAGAGGCAAAATTTGGGATAACCAATATAGATAGTGGAAATTAATAGTTGGCAACAAACTTTATTTGTAGAAATTCTGGCCAACTTTTGGAAATTTGGACCAATTTGCCCTTGAAACCACTATTAACCATCCATCCACCCATTTCATTTTTCAGTTTTCAAATTTCAAATTCTCTGTTTCTTCTCTCTCTAAAAAATCCTATTTTCTCCATTTCTTCCGTCGTACTTTCATTTTGCCGTCGCCGCCGCCGTCGTACTTTCATTCCGCCGCCGCATCGTCGTACTTCCATCCCTTCCGCCGCACCGCCTTCGTACTTCCAGTCCAGTCCGCCGCGCCGCCTTGAACTTTCACATTCTGCCAGCCATATTCCAGATCTTCCGTCGCACCAGATTCTTCTAGATATACCGCCGCACCAGATTCTTCCAGATCCCGTTGCCTTATTTCACAGCTTTCTCTCCAGAATCCATGGCGTCACATTCCAGATCTAATGTCCTGGATGGTGTTCGTCTTTGGTCAACCGCATCCTGGTATGCCTTGGCACACCTGGTACGAATGCAACGTATTCGTACCAGGTGTGACAAGGCATACCGCGCTTAGACTTAGCACAGCTGGTACGAATGGTCTATATCTGTACCAGGTGTGCCAAGTCTAGGCGCGGTATGCCTTGGCACACCTGGTACGAAAACGTATTCGTACCAGGTGTGCCAAGTCGCGATGCGCCTAGACTTGGCACACCTGGTACGAATGGTGTGTATTCGTACCAGGTGTTCCAAGTCTATGCGCGGTATGCCTTGGCACACCTGGTACGAATATGTTGTATTCGTACCAGGTGTGCCAAGTCGCGACGTTCAGTGACGTGAAAAATGCAGGAAGAACACATATGCACGAAGAGGACAACAAGATCTGAAAAATATGACAAGAACATGACAGACTAGATCTAGAAAACTCAATTAAAACTAATACAGTAAAAATACCTCAAATAAATCACTATGGAGATGAAAGCTACGCCGGAGAAGATGACCGGAAAAAGACTATAAGATAAATAATAAACTGTTCGAAAAAGTGTACAAATAAATCAAATCGAAAAGACGACCAAGGAAGAAGACGCGGCGGCGGCGGCAGACGGGAGGGAGTGGCGGTGGAGGAAGAGAGTACAGAGAGAAAGAGACATGAGAGGAGAGAGAAAGTGAGAGTGGAGTGGGTGAAAGAGAGAGTACGGTGAGAGAGAAAGTGAAAGTGAAAAAATCTGTAAATTGATATGAAGGGCATTTAAGTCACTTCAGCCCAAAGTTGGCCACAATTTATTAGAATAAAGTTGGTGGCCAACTATTAATTTCCACTAACTTAATTGGCTAGTCAACATGATTAACTCTTTATATTAGATATGATTGTACTCGCTCGAGCCTCGCTCGATTCTAGCTCGATCCTCGCCCGAGCTCGCACGCATATGCTACATATTTGAAAAATAATGAAATGAAAATGAATTATATAAAAATCCAAAGCTAGGTATCACTACTAATACCAATTATATGTAAAAAGACGATAGAAATATTACACCCAACACAATCTTTTTTATCTTGAAAAAATAATTGTGGATGACGAATTGACGGTAATTAATTATGTCAATCACAAGGCAAACGGTGGAATTGCTCAAAGCAAACGGAAAGTGTAGATAATAAATTCAAATCTGTCAAGTTCATGATTTATACAAAGGGAAAAAAAAACGAAAAAATATAGAAAGAACGACAAAAATTGACAATATTTAATATAATATTTTATATTTTGCTTAATTAATATACATTAAGTTCATATTTATATTCAATATTGTACTCGCTCGAACACGCACGAATACGCTACATATTTGAAAAATTTTGAAAAATTATATAGAAATCCAAATATCATTTTATATCTAAATTCTAATGCCCGAGCCTTTTTTCACACATGCATCATCTTTAAAATGTAATTCATAAATTAAGATACACAGACTATGGAAAAAATAAATTCAAATATAACACCCGATGAAAATTCCAACAACTAATGGTTGATTCAACGTCACCAAATTCATACGTGAAAATAATAGAAAGTTTATTTCATATAAATCAAAACAATTAAGTTCTTGTGTGACATGCTCGACTTTGCAATTTAATCCAAATCTCACTCTTTCACGCGCATATCACTCTTGCAGGTGATCACTGACATGCTCAACTTCGTAAGTAAATCCAAATCCCACTCATTTAGGCGATCACCGATATGCTAGCTCGACTTTGCAATTAAATCTAGTACATAAACCTACTCTTTCAGGCAATCACCGACATGCTAGCTCGACTTTGCAATTAAATCTAGTATATAAATCCACTCTTTCAGGCGATCACCGACATGCTAGCTCGACTTTGCAATTAAATCTAGTATATAAATCCACTCTTTCAGGCGATCACCGACATGCTGGACTCTGCAATTAAATCTAGTATATAACCCCACTCTTTCAGGCAACCACCGACATGCTCGACTTCGCAATTAAATCTTGTATATAAACCCACTCTTTTAGGCGATCACTCTTTCAAGCGATCACCAACATGCTCGACTTCACAATTAAATCCAAATTCCACTCTTACAGACGATCACCGACAATCTTATCCTCACTTGTATTAGGCCGAAGATAGGATATTGTCGGAGATGGTGAGGAGGGTAGAAGATGAAGGGTTTGGAGAATAATATATTGGACCAAAAACATCTAATTAGAATTATTAAATAGAGTTGAATTAACTGACGTTCTTGAATTTTTAATTTCTTCCTTTTAATTAGGTCAATTTTTGTTCCTTTTTAATTTTATCTTTTATAACGGTTACCTACTATGCTGAATAGGAATGATGATGGATCTGTCATTCTTGGAGCATTTTTAAAATAATATTAAAATCGAGTTGAAACTGACGGAGCGCAGTTTCACCCTATCAGTGTATTTTTTTTTATCTATTAATGTATACGTTCGTATTGAGATATTTAATTAGTGAAAATGGTACATTTTGAAATATGATATTTTAAGTTTTATTTGAGGTGTGAAAATATATATTTTATTTCAGCTGTATACATTAAGTTCATATTTATATCAATATTAATTGTATTCGCTCGAGTCACGCACGCATATGCTACATATTTGAAAAATAATGCAATGATAATTGAATTATGTAAAAATCTAAATATCATTTTATATCTAATGCTGGAGCCCTTTTCACACATCAGCTTAATTTAAAATGCAATTAACCAATTAAGATACCCAAACTATATAGAAAAATAAAATCAAAATATATAACACCCGATGAAAATTCCAACAACTAATTGTTGATTCAACATTTCGCCAAATTCACACGTGAAAATATTAGAAAGTTTATTTCATATATATATCAAAACGGCTCCTTATATTACATGCTCTACTTCGCAATTAAATCCAAATCCCACTCTTTCAGACTCACAGTTCTTCTGTGTGTGTGTGGAGAGAGAGAGAGGGAGAGAGAGAGAGGAGAAGAGGGGAAGGAAAGTGAGGAGAGGGAGGGGTGTAAGTAGGGTTGGAGGAGAGAAATGTGCGCTTTATTAGTGTAATAAAAAGGGAAAATAAGGTTTGGGTTTTTTGGTGAAATAAATAGAATTTTCCTTATTGGAGAGGTAGCTAATCTGATGGCGAAGAAAGCTTGTACGAGGATGATGGCCGCTGCTGACGCGGCTATCCTCTATTCGATTTCACATTGAAATCAAATTATTCTTAGTCGTATTTGATATTACTTTATAGTTTACTTCATCCGTACACATTAAGTTCATATTTATACTATTAGATATCATTGTACTCGCTCGAGCCTCGCTCGATCCTTGCTCGATCCTCGCCCGAGCTCGCACGCATATGCTACATATTTGAAAAATAATGCAATGAAAATGAATTATATAAAAATCCAAAGTATCATTTTATGTATAATGCTTGCGCATTTTTCATACATCATCTTTAGAATGGAACTAATAAATTAAGATTCAAACTATAGAAAGAAAAAATCAAATATATGTACGTGAAAATAATATAAAATTTATGTCATGTATATAAGGTTCTATGTCTGCATTATTTTCTTCCTTTTAGGTAATTTTTTTTCCCTATTTTACTTTGTGTTTTATAATTACTACCTATTGTGCTGAATAGGAATGATGATGGATTTTCCATTCCCGGGGGTGCTTTAAAATAATAAAATCGAGTTGAAACTGACAGAGCACAATTTCACCTACTATTATAATACACCACATCTCATATGATAATATTTTAATAATATAATTTATATTATTAAAATATTATCATGTGAGAGGTGAGTGTACTATATATATATATATGTATATATATATATACCTTGTAATTCTCAAAAAAATAAAGGGAAAATAAGGTTGGGGTTTTTGGTGAAATATATAGAAATTTTTTTCCTTATTGGAGAAGGGTAGGTTGATATGAAATTTACAATAAGGTTGGGGTCTATGGTGAAATAAATAGAATTTTCCTTATTGGAAAAGGGTACGTATTGCTAATATCAAATTTACAATAAGTTTGGGGCTTTGGGTTTGTTTTGCGCCTCATGTAATATAAATATGAGAAATTGGACGAAAAAATACCAAAACTTAATAAGCATAAGTTTTTTAACCTCATTCATAAAACTATAAGTTTTCTATACCAAAATCATTTAAAAGACTAAAGTGCCCTCCCTTTTACAAAAACTAATAAATAAATAATACACCTATGAATTAAAAAAAAATAATCTGAAAAAACAACCTCAATCTCTCTCAATTCTCTCCCGTCGTCGGCCAGATTTCTTCTGGACACGATGGGAGGACACGATGGGGCAACTGGACACGATGGCTGGGCACGATGGGTGGACACGATGGATGGACACGATGGTGCTATTGGACACGATGGAAAGTAATATTTAATGCAGATTCTGTCGCGTTTCATTTATTGAACCCTACCAAATCCGATTCTCTGAAGATTTTCGGATGAAACTAGGGTTTCATTTATTGAACCCTACCAAATCCGATTCTCTGAAGATTTTCGGATGAAACTAGGATTTAATGAAGGTAGTTCATTAAAGTTTGCGTAAGAGAGGTTGTTGACAAGGTTTAGAACTCCTAGTTAGGTTCGAATTAATCACAACACTACAATTGAAAACACCAAAAACCACAAAACCCTAAAAGGAAAGAAGAAGAAAAAGAAGAGAAAAAAGCTACTCCAATCTATCGAAACGTGAATTCAAAGAAGAAAAAGATATCAAGAAAAGCCGGCATCGCGTTTCTGGCTTCATAAAGAAGGTATACACCCGAAATCTCCGTCCGAAAAGCATATACTAGTGCGTGTTATTTAACTCACGATGGCAAGGCACGATCGTGACCAAGTAAACACGATCGTGCCTTGACCATCGTGTCCCAAAATTGTCTTCGATTTGCATGGAATATGTAGATGTTAAGTGATATTTGTTTAAATTCGAATATAACTTGAAGTTTAGTAATATGTTTAGGAGAAAAAATAGTTGAAATAACTCGCCTTGTGTGATTTGTAAGGGGTTGGAAACTATGAATTTTTTTTCTGTCGGGGGCGAAGGGTTTCTCCCCACGATGGCACGATGTAGAAGGCACGATTGTGCCACGATCGTGCCCATGATCGTGCCCACGATCGTGCCCACGATAGACACGATGGGCACGATGGCCAACTCGATGACCATCGTGCCCTGGCAGTTTGTGATGTAAATTTCTGTTTTTCGTATTGTAACCCTAATCTCTCTTCTTTCTTTGATTTTTAGATGGGGCGGCGGCGTGTTATTGTACGTTTTGGAGGTCAGTGGGAGGGATTGGCTTACTTAGGCGGGAGTACTGTTGTTGTGCACATGGACGATACGAATGATGATCGAGATCATCTCATGAATCTGATTAAAGATGCTTTGTGTGGTCGAAGAGATTCCGAGTATGTGCTATCCTATTTAACTGTTTTGAGGGATGGGAGCAGATGTAGAGTTTTATTAAATAAAGTGATACGTATTTACTTCGATTGCTAGTGCAAGAGAAAAGGTCGGATCCGATGGTTTATGTCTTTGAAAGAGACGTTTTTGCCCCGAGGTGTACGTGGAAGCGCGGTGGACGACGGGATCTATTTAAGGATGATGATGATAGAATGCCACCGAAGCGAGAGGTGCTCACATCTCCGACGACGAAGAAGATGAACGCCGTAAGAATATAATTGAATCCGTGACTGCGAGTTTCTTGCTTGGATTAGACAGCCAGAACAAGTAAACAGGATCTTCGGGCACTAGAATTTCACATCTGAGCATTAGATTGGTCGTGATGATGATGAACTACGCAGCAGCCTAGGCAATTGGAGCATTCCACTGGTCGAGTGTGACAGCGCACTGCCACTTGGGTGGGTTGAGCAGCCCGGACCGTTCACTAGTCAACTTGTAGTGGGGGCTACGTTTCGGGCCCAAGTATGAATTGAAGATGGCCGGGAATGTATCACCTGGAGCACATGCTAGAGTATGTCATTGATCGTTCCGCCAGAAATCGTATAGTCTTTCTCTGCAAGCACGGTAGGAATAATTGCACGTTTAGGTTGTGTGCTCAGGGGCCAAAAGATGAGGGCGACTCGATTTGGTACATTACGAAGTTGACTTTGGATCACAGCTGCCACTTGAACGTGATCCGTACTGCCGAGCGGACGGTGATCGCTAAAGTTGCGGCCGTGTACTTTGCTCGTAGGTTGGTTTGCGAGGGTGTGTATTTGAAGCCGAGAGAGATGATGGAAGAGATGCGCGAGAGAGTTTGGTGTTCACATGTTGTACGGCCTCGCTCTAGAAACGAGGAATATAGCGATAGAGAAGACATACGGTGACTTTGACAAGTCGTATCGGATGGTCCCGTCGTATCTACATTTTTGAGGCGGCGTAATCCCGTGCGAGTACAACATGCAGATCAGTAGTGAGGGAGTATTTTGTCACATGTTTCTCGCCTTAGGACAGTGTATTCGTGCCTTCGAGCGCTATCTGAGGCCAGTGATTGTGTTGGACGGGACCCACCTGGGAAGGAACAAGGGAGTTCTTTTTGTCGGCTGTTAGCAAAGATGGGAATGAGCGGCTCTTTCACTATGGCTATTGGAATTGGTCCGATAGAGAACGATGAGTCGTGGACTTGGTTTCTTTCAAATCTGCGCGCAGTGTTTCGACCCTCCGGATGAGTTGTTGATCGTCTCTGACCAACATAAGAGCATTGCAAATGCCGTGAAAGCCATCTATCCGACTGCAGCGCACGGATTGTGCTTTCACCACATGCAGAAGAATCTGACGCGATACGGCCGTCGAGCTCTTGCCATCTTCCAAAATGCAGCGTATGCTTATCGTGTTGAAGAGTTCGAGAAGAATTTTTTGCCTTGAAAGCTTCATGTGAGGGTGCTCACACACGACTTTCCGAAATTGGTGTTCATAGGTGGTCTAGGTCGCATTGCCCAGTTCGACGGTACGGTTCATGACCTCCAATGCCGCCGAAAGCTTGAACTCTAGGCTACTGTGGGCTAGACGTTTACCTATTTGCTCGTTACTTGAGGTGTATCGTTGCATTGTCGAGAAATGGTTCGACGAGAAGAGGGCATTAGCTAGGGAGAGAGAGCACGAGATTACACTCGAGGCCTTGACAAGCTTGTTGTGACAGTGGAAGCAAGTCATCAGCTCGTTGCTCAACCTACCACTGACAATGTTTATAAAGTGAAAGACAAGAAGATGGTCTTCGAGGTGGACCTTGGGAATTGGACATGTGAGTGTCGTGAGTTCGATCAGGATAAGATGCCATGTCGTCATGCGTTGCCGCCCTCAGGTATGTACAAGCGTAAATTTGTTTGATTTCGTAAGTCGGTATTACATTTGTATTTTCATGGCTCAATATTTCTAACTTTTGTTCGTTACAGGACCCAAGGAAACAACGTCAATTTGTTTGATTTCGTAAGTCGGTATTACAAGCAACACGACTTGCGCGAGACTTACGAGAGAATCCATTAGGCCGGTACCACATCCCGAGGAGTGGAATGTCCCGCCTGATATTGCAAGAATCGTTTGCTTGCCACCGGTGGGAGTTCGTCAAGCCGGCCGTCCGAGGACACAGCGTGTTCGTTCAGCAGTTGAAGGTGCGCCCACAACACGCCGTAGCCAAAAATGCTCTAAGTGTAAGGGGACCGGCCACAATAGAAAGAATTGCACCGAACCACTCGCTTTAGATGTCGATATAAATATTCCCCCGGAGGGAGAACCATCGAGTCAGAGACGGCGACGAAAGAAAAAATGCAGCAATTGTGGTAGTGAAGAACACACAATCAGAAAATGTCCGATGCACTTGTGATTTATGATTTTTTGCACGATTGACAATGCCACTCTTATTTATAATATGTGGTTCATTTGTCCTAATTTTATTTATTTGTTGAGCTTCTGTTGTGTTTAGAAATTGGAAAATGTAAAAAACAGGGCCGTCGCCCCATCACCCCCATCGGAGTGGCGGGGCTGGTCACGCTCGCGACTACATTCTTGCTAGTCGCGAGTCTTCTTGCGATAACTCACCTCCGTCTAGGACCGAAGTAGTCCACGATCTTAGTGAAGACCCTATCGCCACTCGAGCAAGGAAACGTGCTTGAGTCGTCGTGCAAGATCGCCTTCAACCGGCGATCGACGACGTCGTCGATCTTGACTACGTGTTCGGACAAGGCATCCGTGCTCAACACACCACTGTCCTCCCGGCCTCCTGCGGTACACTCGCTCATTCTGTCTGAGGACGGGTGAGAGGACTACTCTCTCGGCGACGCTTCGACACCTTTCCAAAGGTCGCCTTCATCTTCTCCATTGTCGTAACTTTGATCTTGCCCTTGTTCTTGATGGGCCCCGCAAACACAACCTCTGCCCTACCCCGACCAGCAATTCGGACCGGCTTCGGGTACACCACATCAAACGGATCCCCGTTCTCAAAGCTAAGGAAGTAGTACTCGAGCTTCCTCTTCCTCCATCGGGACCAACGGGACATCATTCATTTCGAGCCGTAATGAAATACGTATAAAATAACAATTATATATCGATAAAATTTTGAAATTTTAAAAAATTCATAAAAAATAAAGTGATTTACGTACCGGTTGGTCAAAAAAGGTAGTGAAGTCCGCCTTCACGGTGCCCGTCTCCCACATCAAGCATCGGGGCAGCCGATCACTTCATCTCTCGTTCCGCGATGGCGTCCCAAACGAGAAAATGCCTCGTACATCCAAAGCTGCGGGACCCAGGCTTGGACCGTAGAAGTGGTAGTCAATCTCTTCACCCGTCCGGGAGTAAGAGCCACGGTGTCGATGTAGTGAGTCAACACCAGTACGTGTAAGCACCCCGGAAACTGTCCCACATTGCTCAAAGTCCTCTACCGGTGCCCATGCCCGTTCTCGACCGACATCTTGTCCCGGCACAAGAGAAAGTAGTAGTAAACCAACAAGTTCGCGGCCTTCAAATAATCTTCCATTTCATCTCCTAACTTGCGTTCCTTGAACTTGTTGCGCAGCTCGCTCACCTTTGTATCTTTGGCATGAAAATGCCGGTGAAATAAACTGTCAGGACGGATCAGGTGAGTCTCAGTAGTGTCGAACTCCGTGTTTCCAAAGTGAAGTCCCGTGATTAGGGCATAATCACGGGGTGTAAAACGGACGGTCCGACCCCCGAGCTGAAACCACGACTCATGCGGGGGTATGTGGTCGCCACTGCGGTGTCGGGCTATAAGGTGGTGAAGGGCACCGGTAAGACCGCCCGTCCGCCTAACTCTAATCGCCTGCCCACGACCCCGGAGGTAAAGTGCTCTATCGCACGCTCTCCGTGTCTAGGCCCGCCAATGCGACGCAGCGTGGAAAGTATCTCTTTAAACACATCACAACGCATATACAAATTGATTCCACGTGTCACAGCCCGTAACGTGGGCCTTTTCCATACACAACCCTCCTACAATAACAAAACGGGCAACCATAAGCAATAAATTCACGAGCAAATTCAAAAAAACAAGACAAAACACAAAAAAAAATACCGGCCTGTCTGGGCACGATGGCAAAGTCACGATGGACTGCCATCGCCCCCGCTCATCGTGTCCCGGCCCCCATCGCGTCCAGCCCCATCGCCCCCAGCCATCGCCCCCAGCTATCGACCCCAACCCCCATCGCCCCCAAACCCCCTTCGTGCCACCCATCGCCTCCAGCCATCGACCCCAACCCCATCGCCCCCAACCCCATCGTGCCCGTCGTGCCCACCCCATCGACCCCAACACCATCGCCCCCAATCCCATCGTGCCCCCATCGTGCCCATATAAATTCAGCCCAAATTCACACCAAAAATCAACATTTAAACGCATAGAACATGTACATTTCTTCGCAACTTAACTTTAGCATGAATACCCATGAATTAAACATCGAAATTTGCCAAAAAATTTCAATTTATTTCGAAAATTAGGGCGCACTAACCGGCGGCTCGTTTAGGAACTCTTCCTCTTCGTGATGCGCCGGCGACGACGACGCCTCTCCATCGTGGTTAGATTGTGTCTCGGACGAACTCATCGTGCCCGCAAGTCTTCCGTCGAGAGCGTGCTTCTTCTTCGTGCTTCTTCTTCGTGGTTTCGGTCGAGAGAGATAAGAGAGAGAATGTGGGTTTGTGGTGGGGGACCGATAGATGGAGAGAGAGACAAAATTTAAAATAGTAAAGGGTATTTTAGTCTTTTAATCAATTTTGGTATAGAAAACTTGTAGTTTTAAGTTTAGGGTTAAAAAACTTATCCTCTTTAAATTTTGGTACCAAATTATTTGGACCTCTATAAATATTATACAAATTTACAATTCATCTTGTAAAAAAAAAAGGTTAAACTTACTTTATGACATGATTAGTTACTTTATGGCCTTGTACTTTTGAAAAATTATAAAACTAGCCTGACCTTTAGTTCGTACGCCCATTTATGCCCATCAAATTCATGCATATGTTGAAATTAAATAATTTCTTAACCGTATTTAATTTATATTTTATATTTTACTTTATCCGTACACATTAAATTCATATTTATATTAGATATTATTTTACTCGCTCGAGCCTTGCTCGATCCTCGCTCAAGCTCGCACGCATATGCTACATATTTGAGAAATATTACAATGATAAATGAATTATATAAAAATCCAAGTATCATTTTATATTATAATGCTTGGGCGTTTTTCAATGTTCATACATCATCTTTAAAATGGAACTAACAAACTAAGATCCCAAACTAATTTAGGTTCTATCTCTGCATTATTTTCTTCCTTTTAGGTCATTTTTAGGTACTTTTTTTTGTTCCTTTTATAATTTATTTTTTATAATTATTACCTACTATGCTGAATAGGAATGTTGATGGATTTGTCATTCCCGGGGCGTGCTTTAAAATAATATTATAATTCTTGAAAGAATATTGTTGATGACGAATTGACGATAATTATGTCAATCACAAGGCAAACGGTGGAATTGCTCAAAGCAAAAGGAAAAGAAGTGTAGAAAAAATTAATCCAAATTTGTCAACTTCATGATTTTCAAAGGAAATAACAAAAAAATTTTGGAAAGAACGAAAAAATTCTAAAAGTTCGTGCAATTAAATCATTTCTTAGTCGTATTTCATATTATATTACATTTTATTTCATCCGTACACATTAAATCCATATTTATATTCAGTATATTGCACTGGCTCGAACACGCACGAATATGCTATATATTTGAAAAATATTGACATATGTAAAAATCCAAATATAATTTTATATCGAGTTGAGCCTTTCTCACGCACCATCTTTAAAATGTAATTAACAAATTAATATAGCCAAACTATAGAAAAGAAATTAAAATATAAGACCCCATGAAAATTCCAACAACTATAATGGCTGGTTCAATCTCGGCACATTCATACGTGAAAATAATAGAAAGTTAATCTCATCTAAATCAAAACGAGTCCTTAATTATAATATGAGTACTCACGGTTGGTGCGTGTGTGTGTGTGGAGAAAGAGAGAGAGGTGTAAGTAAATCTTCGAGTACATCGCAAGATTTTCTCTATGAATCGCTTCGAAGTCCATGTAGAACTTGCGTAGAACACCTCACAGTTTGTCTGTGTGTGTGTGTGTGTGGAGAGAGAGAGAGAGAGAGGTGTAAGTAAATCTTCGAGTACATCACAAGATTTCTCTATGAATCGCTTCAAAGTCCATGTAGAACTTGCGTAGAACACCTCACAGTTCGTCTGTGTGTGTGTGTGGAGAGAGAGAGAGAGGTGAAAGTAAATCTTCCAGTACATCGCAAGATTTTCTCTATGAATCTCTTCGAAGTCCATGTAGAACTTGCATAGAACACTTCACAGTTCGTCTGTGTGTGTGTGTGTGGAGAGAGAGAGAGAGATAGAGAGAGAGTGAGGTGTAAGTAAATCTTCGAGTGCATCGCAAGATTTTCTCAATGAATTGCTTCGAAGTCCATGTAGAACTTGCATAGAACAGCTCACAGTTCGTCTGTGTGTGTGTGTTGAGAGAGAGAGAGAAAAGATGGGAAGGAAAGTGAGGAGAGATAAAGGGGTGTAAGTAGGGTTGGACGATGGCCGCTGCGGACGTGGTTATCTATTCGATTTCACATTAATAATTTTTTTACGAGGAAAGGAGATTACAATATGTAGAATATATAATATATATAGTGAGATATGCCTGTCATTGTTAATTTTTTTTTATATTATAAGGTTTTTTCGAGATAAAAAGATTGTGTTAGATGTAATATTTATATCGTCTTTTTACATATAATAATGGTATAATAGTGATGATACCTAGGAATCTGTGGCTTTTTTTCTGCGTATGCGTCTATACTTTTTCTGACTGACGAAGGAAAACAAAGTGAATTCAACGAATTGTGTCAAAGTCCATGAACACAGTCGGTGTGTGTGTGTTAAAAGAGTTAAATCATGCATGTGTTTAAATTAAATCATTTCTTAATCGTATTTCATATTGTATTAATTTTATATTTTACTTTATCCATACACATTAAGTTCATACTTATATTAATATCATTGTACTCGCTCGAGTCACGCACGCATATGCTACATATTTGAAAAATAATGCAAAATCATGATTGAATTATGTAAAAATAAATAAAAAAATCTAAATATCAGTTCATGTCTAATGCTTGAGCCTTTTTCGCATATCATCTTTAAGATTTAATTAACAAATTAAGATACGCAAACTATAGAAAAAAAAATTCAAATATAACACCGGACGGGAAATTTCAACAACTAATTGTTGATTCAACATATGGCCAATTAATTTCATATGCGTCGAAAATATTAGTCATTAGATGGTTTATTTCTCATAAATAAAATCGAGTCTTATGTGGCATGCTCGACTTCGCAATTAAATTCAAATCCCACTCTCTCAGGCGATCACCGATGGTCATCATCGCTTGTTAATTAGGTTGAGGACAGGTCCGTCGTCGGAGATGGTGAGGAGAAAGAATTAAGATCATGAAGGAATGAGCCAATAAAGATGAAGGATGGTGAGGAGCACATGTTCCTTTTTTATTTTAATTTATTAAAATTCAAGATTCCTCCCCCTAATGTTGTTCTTTTTATCTATTACGTACATGTATAGAAGGTTTATTTCATATAAATAAAATCGAGTCCTTATGTGACATGCTCGACTTCGCAATTAAATTCAAATCCCACTCTTTCAAATCCCACTCTTTCAGGCGATCACGTACCGACGGTCTCATCATTGCTTGTAAATTAGGTTGAGGACAGGTCCGTCGTCGGAGATGGTGAGGAGGAAGAAGATCACGAAGGATGTAATGAGTCAATAAAGATGAAGGATAGTAAGGAGTACATGTTACGTGTATATTTATATATGATGGAATTGCTCAAAGCAAAAGGAAATTAAAAGAAGTGTACATATGAAATCCAAATTTGTCAAGTTCATGATTCTCAAAGGAAAAAAAAAAAAACAAGTTCGTTCACATGTATTGAAATTAAACTGTTCGTATTTCATATTATATGTTATATTTATTTCGTCCGTACACATTAAGTTCATATTTAAATTCAATAGCATTGTACTCGCTCGAGCCTCGCTCGAGCTTGCACGCATATGCCACAAATTTGAAAAATGCAATGATAATTGAATTATATAAATAAAAGGAAAATAATTGTAGATAAAAAGTCAGAAAATATCAAAGGTTAATGGAATCCAGAAGATGGGTAATATTCTGTGTTATTTTCTCAGTATTTGTTTTTTTTTTTTTGGCCTATTTTTTTAGTTTATTCCATTTAAAAAAACTGAAAATTATTTTATTTTATTTTGTAGGCTGCTGATGGAGTTGGTGGAGAAGCATGGTGTGAGAAAATGCTTACTGCAAATGGGAAGCAATGTAGGGAAAGATGGCACAACCATTTAAAACCTAACATTAAGGTTCTATCTTCCTTTTAGGTATTTTTCTGTTCCTTTTTTGTTTTATTTTTTGTAATTATTACCTGCTATGCTGATTAGGAATGATGATGATAATTTGTCATTACCGGAGCATAATTTAAGAATAAATATTATAATTGAGTTGGAACTGACCGAGCGCAGTTTCGTCCTATCTATCATTGTACTTTTTATTTATAACGTGTATGTATATGTATATATGTCTGTATTGACATATTTAGTTAAAAATGTTATACTTCTTGAAATGTGAAATGAGGGAGAGATAGAGAGTTATTAGTAGGGTTGGAAGAGAGAAATGTGAAATGTGATTATATGATGGCTTTTTTTTTTCTTTTTCTTTATTTTGAAGGAAATTATATGATGGCTTTAATAGTGTAATAAGGGAAGTAGTAACTAATAAGGGTTGGGGTTTTTGGTGAAATAAATAGAATTTTCCTTGTTGGAGGGATAGCTAATATGATGGTGAGGAAAGAGAATTGAAGATTAGGAATTAATGACTATTTAGCAAGTTCATGCATGTGATGAAATTAAATCATTTCTTAGTCGTATTTGATATTATATTTTATATTTTACTTATCCGTACACATTAAGTTCATATTTATATTCGATATATATCATTGTACTTGCTCGAGTTTTGCTCAAGCCTCGCTTGAGCTTGCACACATATGCTACATATTTGAAAAACACGAATTATAAAAAAATCCAAATATAATTTTATATCCAATGCTTGCGCCTTTTTTACACATCATCTTTAAAATGGAACTAACAAATTAAGATCCCAAACTATACTAGAAAAAAAAATAAAAAAAGGTCAAACATATATGTACGTCAAAATAATATAAATTTATGTGATGTATATAAGACAAAATTTATGTCATTATCGAAAAGTGTTAAAAAAAAAAGAAAAGGAAAAAAATTGTGCCCAACTCTTGCGTTTGATGCACAAATGAGTGCGTTTTAAGCTTTTAATGCACTGTATGCTGTGTATAATGGCCACTGCAGAGGAGGATCTAGTGGCCAAAAAAATCGAAACCGGCGGTTCCAGAACCGGAACCGAACCGCCGGTTTCGGTTTGGAACCGAGAACCGTATAGATGGCGGTTCGGTTTCGGTTCTAAAGTTGCGGAACCGAAACCGCCGGTTCCTCCTTTTTTTATGTTTTCATCTATATTTATGTTCCGATTCATATTTATTTCACCTAATTGTTACGTTAGAATGCATAAAATTACAATTAAACAAGAAAAAGTAGCAAATTGTTTAAATTTATAACTACCATCAAATTCATAACTACCTCGGCCACCTCTAGGAGGATCCATCAAATTCATAACTACCATTTTTTTTTTAAATTTTACTTGTTTTATGACATTGAGATCTGACCTTGGGAAGAGACTTATTTAAAAAATATATATATAATAACTGTACCATTATAATAACTGTACCATTAGAATATTGATCACATTATGGTATTAATATAACATATTTACTTTAATTATAAGTCCATGCATTTACATTCGACGTTAAAATGTAGTAGTTGGACTACGTTCATATAATTAACTAGTATTAGAAGTCTTTGTCAATATAATATGTGTGTGTGTGTGTGTGAATATATTCTAGAAGTGAAAAATTGTGAATTGGCTTCCATAGTAGTCACATTTGATCGATTTTTGCAAGCTCTATTAATCGCTCACACGATACAAGTAATTAATTTCAATTAATATTGTTTATTATATTTTATTAATAATTTAATTTTCAATTTTTGTAAGTTATTAAATTTAATACGATACGAGCGGTGTGATGTGTGATATATATTAATAGGTGTCAAATAGATATGAAAATATAGAATCATTGTCCCAGTGGGGATGGCCTAGTGGTGGAGTGGTTGCCTGTTGACCAATAGGTCAGAGGTTTGAGTACTCTCGGCCACAAAAAAAACCCTAGGTTCGAGTACTCTCGGCCACAAAAAAAATCCTAGGTGGGGTGTGTGAGTATTAATATTTGTAATGATATTAAAAAAAAAGAATAAAAAAAATATATATATATATATAGAAATATAATGATAAATTAATAGTCACTTTCAAAAAAAAAAAAATAGTCACTTTCAACAATTGTTTTTTAAGGAATAATAAATAATTATCGAACAATATTTTTTATTTTTCCAACAAATTATTCTAACAAATCAAATTTAAAATTTAGGGTCCATTCATTTATAACCACGTAGTGTTCAAATTGGATTTTACAATCATTATTTATTACTACAAAAAGGACCGAACTCAAATTTAATTACTCTTCCATTCTAATCTATCTCGATTCCTTCTCAAATTCCCATTGCTCGATTCTCATTGCAAAATCCGGAAAAAAATTTACAAAAATTCATGCGCTATTTGATTTGATTCCAAATTTGTTTGTTTTTCTACCGTGATTCTGCGCTTCAATGCAGTAAGTTGTTCTTGCTCTGCAGTTTAGCTGTTTACTTGATTCCGAATGCATATGATCCGATTTATGCTTGTGAATATGAATCAATTGTTGTTCGAGTTTTTTCTGTTTTGTGATTATAAGTTTAGGTTGCAGTTGATGTGTTTGTTTGCACGAATGAGTTTGTGAGCTGAAATTTCGTTTGTGTTCGGTTTTTTGCTGTTGATTTGGTGATGTATGTGTGTGTGTGTGTGTTCAATAGAGATTGCAGTTGTTTAGCTCGAGATCGAGGCTGTTATGTTTCTTGCTATTGAGCTAATTTGAATACGAAATAGCTGAACTTTTGCAGATTAATCAAAGATGTTGAAAAGGCTTTGTGTGTGTACTAAAGATAGAAATCAAATTTGTTAGGAAGAAGATTGTGAAACTTCTTTTTTATTTGAGTTAGAACCGAGCATTGTTTGATATCTTACAATTGAATGAACGCGTTGGGGGTTGAAACAAGGAGTGGTAAAATCGATGATTCTTGACTTCATAGAGATATTATGAGAAGGTGTGGGATATTGGTAGGACTGGGGTAGTGACTTCAAGGATCGATTATGATTAGAACATTCTGTGTCTGATTTTTCCTATTGTTCGATAGATGCACACAAGTGCATCGTGGTAGTCATTATGGTATGATGTGTGCCTGTTTTGTATGTGTTTAGTTTGCTACTGAAAAGTGAGGAGTTGAAGTGTGCAAACAAATTATATTCTCTGTTTTCATGCTAATTTTTATCGACCAAGCTTTTTTCCACTTCCTTTCTTTCATTGATTGTAAGGATTTAGTTCACACATTCATTGTCTTCAACAGGATGAAGCTGCTCATGAATGATGATCCTACTACCTTGAGTTATTGGTTGCATTGGAGAGTGTTGCTATGTGCAATATGGGTTTTGACACCTACGGTTGTCGCAGCATATCTACTATGGAAGTATGAACGATTAGGCAACTCCGGATCTGATGCAGGGGGAAATGAGCAGGAGAGCTCCCACGTTCACTCTGACAAATCATGGAAACCCTGTCTAAAACAAATCCATCCTATTTTCTTGATGTGCTTTCGGATCATTTCTTTTTGTTTGCTTTTGACAGCTGTTTCTTTCGATCTTGCTTTGCATGGAGCTGAACTGTTTTACTATTACACTCAGTAAGTCTTTCTAGCTTCGGGTCCTGCGTATATTATGCATAGATGGGATGTATTGAAGGGGAGAAAATGATGAATAATAATTCTATTTGAAGATCTTATATGCTTTCTACAAATGTTATTGACTGTCTTGAAATTCTTTCTTACTCCTATTATGTGTTTTGTACAGGTGGACTTTTACTTTAGTGACCGTCTATTTTGGGGTATGTTTTTGTGATTTCTATAGTCCATAAAATTGATGTTGCTGCCTTGAGCTTTCTGAACTCACCCTACCTTCTAAAATCTAAAGTCACAACCCTTTTTATCCACTGATTGTCTCCTCATGCTTATGTTCGATAGTTTTTATGCAGCTTGGATCATTGCTTTCTATACGTGGATGCTTCTACAATCCCAAAGTAAATAGCAACAGTAAGTCCTATTTAACAGAGGATACGGAGCAAGGTTTACACATGCCCTTAGCACATGGAGTTAATGGAAATGGAGTGAGGTTCTCAGAAAGATCGGACAATCATGGAAAACTCTACATTCTGTTAACTTCTAGCATTTGGGATGATCTGTATCAAGTTTTATTCCAGGTGTACTTAAAATGATTTTTTTTTACTTGGTTTCAGTTTGTTATTATATGTTTTTATTCTTTTCAAATGTCTTAGTAGCAGACTAGTCCTTCTCGTCTTGCATAAGCTCTCATTTAATTTGAAAATGCAATTCCTGATTTAATGGAAAAAAAAGCAAACTGGGGAAAGTAGTTTACTGTCTTTTACATTTCTTACGCCAATTCATATGCTTCGACCAGTGTGCATTCTGGAAAATAAAATGTCTCGACTTCAATTAGCTATGTTAATTCACAGTTATTGTAACTTTATAACCTTCACCATTTATGAGGTCTAACTTTCATAATGATAATCGTGTTTTTGCTTGAGCAGATGACAGCGGGGGCAGTAACTATCACTGATATTGTTTACTGGTGCGTGATATTCCCATTTATGGCGCTGAGAGATTATGAAATGAGTTTTGTAAGTGCTTATCTGCTAAATAATCCCTTTTGCTTCTGTTCTGATTCTGGCCATCATCTTACTGATTGTTAAGCCTTCGAGATTGCAGGCTGCGTGACTCTACATATTCGTTGGAAAATAACCATAATAATGCATAATTGTATTTTTCTTCTAGAAAGAAACTTTAACTACTTATATTCTGGAACAAAAAACTGCGATTTGAATAATTTACTACCTGGCTCATCAAGTTTCTCAATTAATTTAGACATTCAACAAACATCGCTTTATTTTGGGCGTTGCATCATTTAGTTCCCTGGAAATGTCATGATTGGTTCTATTTGCTGTAATTGATGGATTCATAAGCATAGATTTTTTTGGGTACTGACATAAGGTTATGTTCGAGTGGAGATAGCCTTCCACATCTAAAATCTATCGAAATCACAATAACATATGTTTCACTATTTGTCACTCTTCCTGCTTTAACACTCGTTTTGGGGAATGACTCATAACTACTACTGCTCTACTGTTTTCTTCAGTCAAAACTTCTTCTATAGTCCTATTCCAGCAGCACCTAATATTCTGTAATAACTTCTGTGACTATCCTCCATGGCGTAGAGTGCGGTACTTTATTATTCTAAATGAATTCTGACATTGCAAATTTCCAATCAAGTTATATGTTTTGGTATTCCCCGTTTCAAGATGTGAAATGTTCAAGTTCTTGCATGTCTACTTATTATCCATTTTTCAATATCACATCTTCAAATCTAAAACTGCCTCTGTTTCTTTTGGGTTAGTTGACAGTTGTGACGCACTCACTTAACGCTTTCTTGCTCGTTGGTGATACAGCTATGAGTAGTCTGGTGAGCGACTGGATACGGATATCCTATAAGTTTGTTTATGAATTGCATCATACTTCAATATAATCTGAATTCAGCGTAATCTTGAAAGTTTTCTCTCAGGACTTCCCATGGTTCCGGATTTGTTACTTCATTTTGTTGACGGGTATTTATGTCATATTCCAGTGGATTGTTCATGCCTGTATCCCAATTTGGTAACTATCAGTTCCTATTAGTATTATTCGTAGTGAAACAAATCTTACTGATGATTTTATTGGTGATTGTTTGTCTCTGTCAGGTGGCCGTATCCGTTTCTTGAGTTATCAGCAGTCCTTGCTCCAATGTGGTGAGTTAATTACTTAATGATCAGCGCGAAAATATTTAGATTCTAACGGAATTTAAAATATCTGTGTGTTTTTTCTTTGTTCCAACAAGAATGTTCTCTTACACAAATACATATTTACATATAATAAACAAATGAAATGTCAATCTAGAGCCTACTTTTGCCATCACATTCTTTGATTTCAGTTGTCATGTGTGTATCTGAGCAACTTATATCCAACGTCGTCGCGTCCAATGTTTAAATTTGCAGGTACCTTGTGGTAGCATTGATGCATGTTCCCTGCTATGCCATCTTCCTCATGATTGTGAAAGTGAAACATTGGTTACTATCAAGATATTTCCCTCATTCCTATCGGTATAGCCCATAAATTTTGGGAGATCGAAGATTATTTCACGTTTTCTTGTAATTCGGAAGACAAGAAAATCTTGCAATTCGCCAAGAATCGGCCCTCCTGGAGATCACCGAGTGTTTGTTCTTGGATTCATTTGTGCAGAAAAGATTCTGCAGAATATAGGCATGTTATTTGGACAAGTTTGGAGGGTTTAAGGAACTGCTCTTCAATGTTAGAAATTGGTGATTTTTTATTTACTTCATTCTTACACAAACATAAGTGAAAATAGAACAAGTGTTATTACTTGAATTGGAAGGGTTTTGTTGGTTCATGGGATTATTCTTTATCGGCAAAAACTTGGGTGCACCCGTCGCATCGAAGTGACGCAACCCACTCGCGTGGGGCGCGTGTAAACCACGCGCCCTTTTCGACCTATAAGTCAAGCGCGTGCATCACACGCGCCCCTCAAGGCGCGTGCACGCACCCGACAAATATTTTTTTTCAATTCAGCGCGTGTGTTACACGTGCCGAATTTTTTTAATTTTTTTTCAGTTTTTTTAATTCTTTTTTTCAGTTTTTTTTTTAAAGAGTCGAGCGAGAGGAGCCGAAGGCCTCTGAGCGAGCTAAAAAAACATTACTGTTGTCACAATCATTATCTATAAATTAAAATCGGAGCCGAATGTGGAGAAAAAAAATTAATTTTAAAAAAAAAACTGACGGGTCGGGTTGATCCGTTTTGACCCGGTCGGGTCAAAATGATCCGGTTTCAAATACGGTCGCACAGCAGTGTTGCACTTCTTTATCTTGAAAATCTGTGTAAAATGTTGCTTTTGAAAACCATGTATTCAAAACATTATTTACTTGTGCATCTCATTCAAGATTTCACACTATACACTTTCCAGAAAAGGAAATTATGTATCTACACCAAAGAATTATGAATCAAATTAAAGGTGAAGAGCAAGATTTTGTAATTAATAGATCGTTTCTAAACGTTTTAGTTTCGGTGCTTTATCCATAATTTTATTTTCGGTGCTTTATGCAAAATCTCGTGGAGATTGTGTAGTGCAAAAAGTAATTAGACGTTTCGGATTACTAAAGTCAGCAATCTATTTAAATTTCAAATAAATTTTGGATACATGGAATTAATTCTCTCGTGTTATATGATTAATTAGCTATTGATTTATTTTTATTTTAAATATTAACGAGCTATTGTTTGAGAGCGAAGTTTACTAAAATAATATCGATAGAAGCTAATTATTGATTCTCTTATGCGAAAAAAAGGAAATATAGCATTCAAAGATTAAAGTCGAAATTTGCGATTATAGTAGATTGTTGGATGATATATTGAGAGAGGAAAAAAAAAAACAATAGATGTCTGCCAGGGAAATAAATAATTTTAACTTCTTGGCCTATACTTCATAACAATGATTATTTTGAGGCTAAACCGATCGCCAAAACTGTATTAATAAAATCTTTGCACTGAGTATGTGACTTATCATCGTTTTTTCAGTTGGGGATGGAGGATTGAAATTCGTATCCAGATCTCTCACCCTTATCGTGGGGAGGACTCAACGTATACATGCTATTGGTTGTGACTTTTTATCATTACGTGCATAAAAACGTCTAAAATGAAAACGAGCAGATGAAGACCAACTTAAATTTTTGCGCAAATTTTATAACAAAAAATAAAAGTAAAAGCATTTTCACACTTTCCTACAATTATTAATATTATACATTAATATCACTTTACCTAAATACCGGACTATGGGACAGGCAATACTTATCCCATGTACGAAACAAATAAATGCACCTGCTGCGTGGTGACACATTTAATTCAGCAAATATATAAGCTAAATCGCACACTAAGGCAAAAATCTTGAAATACAAAACAGTGAAACAGATCATAGTAATAATGCAGCAAATGGCTGTGTTGAGGCAAAATTCACTTTCTTCTTCTCACTTTTTTCATCTCAAATTCAAGAAATGCAATCACAGTTCGGAAATTCCGAGGTTTCCTGTCTGGAATCGTGTCGGACGGCGTCGGTTCTTGACGAGATCGTCTCACAGAATTGAACTTGGCCGCCCCCCTCTTCGGCTGCCCATTTCTTGCCCCAAAGAGGTTATTTTTTTTGGGTTTGGATTTGGATTTCACAATCTTTACAATCTAAATTTCATTTCATTTTGTTTGCTTTTGAAGTTGATGGAGAGTTTGCTGAGTAAGGAGGATTTGAGTGAAGAGGAAGCAGAGGGATCACTTGATTTCTTGCTGGCTAATGGCAATGATGCTTTAATCAGTGCTTTTCTCGTTCTCCTCAGAGCCAAAGGCGAGACCTATGAAGAAGTATATGCCCCTCTCTCTCTCTCTCTCTAGGTCCCTTACT
Organism: Agastache rugosa; assembly: GCA_031470985.1. Taxonomy (NCBI): domain Eukaryota; kingdom Viridiplantae; phylum Streptophyta; class Magnoliopsida; order Lamiales; family Lamiaceae; genus Agastache; species Agastache rugosa. Next base: position 644,245 of record CM062606.1, read on the forward strand.
TTCAAGTTCTTGTTTTTAAATGTGTTAATTGCTACATAAATCACCACTTTGTCCAATTTTATAGTTTCGATATCATTTTTGAAATGTTTCAGTAATTGACCCCATCTTTAAATTTGTAGCAATTTCGACACCCCCAATGTCTATAATCAGCTACATTTGACCATAAAACGTCATTTCAATAGTGAAATGACGTGGTTCCAATGCTGAAAAATTGACATTATTGAAATTGCTACAAATCAAAAGATTGAGTCATTAACGAAACCTTTTAACGTCGAAATTACAAAATGGGTCAGTAGGGGTGATTTATTTGGGAATGAACCCTTTTTAGGGTAGAAGTTTAGGCTCTTGTACTTTCATCTGTAATAGCTTTTACTTTAATTTATGTTAAAACTAGGCACTTAGGCAAGAGTTTAGGAACTTAATTTCATCAAATACTCCCTCCGTTCCATTGATATTGTCCTGTTACTGTTCGGCACGAAGATTAAGAATAAGGGTAAAAGGATAGAAAGTGGATAGGTCCCATCACTTTTGAAGGGTTAATTCTTTCCTTATTTGGAACAAGACAATTTGAGTGGAACAGCCCAATAAGGAAAGGAAGACAATATCAGCGGGACAGAGGGAGTAAAAGACAAGGGACCAAATCCAGGATAACTTGAAAGTATAGCGACCTAAATATGCATTTTCTCGTTCCGAAATGTAGGTTGTGGGCATGGCCAGGGCTATGATAAAATGTTGCAAGAAAGTGGAAGGGTTGGAAAAAGCAGTGGACATAGTAGGGACTGGTGGTGATGGAGCCAACACAGTTAACATCTCAACAGGTGCTGCAATTCTTGCTGCTGCCTGTGGAGCCAAGGTTGCAAAGGTGAGTTTTAGTTTTATCAATCAAATATAACAAACATCAAAATGTCTAAACTCTAGACATTTCTGAGGAAGTTGATCTGTTAGGAAGATTGATATCTTTTGATTGTTTCTGTTTCAACAGCAAGGGAACAGGTCGAGCTCTTCGGCCTGTGGAAGCGCGGATGTTTTAGAAGCATTAGGAGTCGCCATTGACATCGAGCCTGAGGTTAGTATATCCTGAAGCTTATGATGATAATGCGATGATAATGCTCAATCAAGTTATATAGAGATTGTAATGTTATGATCACTCCAATATCTGTTCTTTTGAAAGATTGCCCTAAATTAGGTACGTATGTGTATATATATATGATCTTGGCTATTCTAATCTTGGCTCGAGTCTCCCTCAAAATGATGCTATTCGCCCAAACTCGTCTAGCCATCCATATGGACCCTATGTAGACCAGGTTTTTCTTGAGAGTCGGTCTCATGTTACGTGTTTTTCTCTTTTGTAAGACATTATGTTAGGTATCAGTAGACACTAAAGAGAACCTCTGTTTCTCCAAATTAGGGAGTGAGGAGATGTGTGGAAGAAGTCGGGATCGGGTTCATGATGTCCCCAAACTATCATCCTGCTATGAAGACTTTTGCTCCGGTGAGGAGAAAGCTGGGAGTCAAAACTGTGTTTAACATCCTGGGTCCGATGTTAAATCCAGCGCGTGTTCCTTTCTCTGTGGTCGGGGTCTATAAAGAAGACATGGTAAGTAACAGTGTTCGAGGGTTACTCTGTTACTAAGTACGAGATTTTCTGCTACATTTTCATGTTAAACTAAGACATGGCCAAATTGGATAGGTCGCTAAGATGGCTAAAGCACTACAACGATATGGGATGAGAAGAGCACTCGTTGTTCACTGTGAAGGTTTAGACGAGATGAGTCCACTAGGTAGGATTCTCAACTCTAAAGTATTAGCCTCGTCTTCGTCATGTCTACTAGCTATCTTCGTTTCTTATGTTTCCTTGTTTGGGTTCAATTCTATCAGGGCCAGGAATGGTGTTTGATGTTACAGCAGAAAAGATAGAGAAATTTTCTTTTGACCCTTGTAAGAACTTCATCTCTCTACTATCTTTACTCGATTGCAACTACCTTACTAAAACAGATTCAAGCATGTATCGCCTATGTTGCTTGCTCTTATATATATAGACCATAAATATTTAAAATTAATTTTGTGCTGCGTGTACTATGTCGATCAAAATCGACCTTGACCTCGCAGTGGACTTCGGCATTCCTCGCTGCACCTTAGGAGATTTACAGGGTGGAGACCCGAAATATAACGCAGAGATACTAAGGCAAGTGCTGGCTGGTGAGAAAGGAGCCATTGCAGATGCTCTTGTAAGTTATTTATATGCTTTCTTCGACCTAATTACTCAAATCTCACTCATCTAAATTCTTAAGTGTGTCTTGTGGTAAATTGTTCGACGAGTCAAGACCAATCCAAACACTAGCAAAATTACATATATGCCACCACATATAGGCTTCGATCTGGATATGAGTACCGTTTGATCGGATTCGACCCATCAGGCGGTGTCTAGAACAAATTTTTGTGAAATTCTTATCTCCCTCAATCTTTTTCCTAAGTATACCTTAATTAATATGCATGATAATGTAAACCACCCAAAGACCTATTTCCTCTGTGTGCATGAACCCAACTACATAAAAATTGATCAAGAAGATACTATCTTAATTGTTAAATATGGCCTGGAAATGCTGCTAATAAGAGACTGTTACAGGTGTTAAATGCAGCAGCAGCGTTGTTGGTCAGTGGGAATGTCCGCGACCTAGAAGAAGGGATAGCTCTAGCACGTGAAACACATCGACTGGGAAAAGCTCTAGACACTCTTGACTGCTGGACTAGTGTCTCAAATGTAAGTTTGGCATAACTTAGTTCTGTAATTGTAAATATTTTCGTGTATCCTTGACTCTAATCTCTTATAGTCTGGTTTCTTACAGAAGGTGAAAGGAGCTAGAGTCATGGCTGTCCGAGTGTAAGTTTAGAGAGTTAAGTGTCGTAAAAGCAGCAGAGTTATCTTCCTTAGCTTGATTTTCTGGAGTATAGAAGTGGTCAAGGGAAAGACAGGTATAGCATGTTACGCATGTATGATACAAAATATGTATCTAATTCAAAATTAGATGATGGTCTGAATTTGTTAGCAATGTGAAGCTGCTAAGCAGAATATGAATTATTTAAAGTTATCCATTACCATTCATGATTTATCTGATCAAAATGCATATCTAAAAAAACAAATATCACATGATCATGATCATTAAAACTAGTAACACAAGACTGTGAGGTCTACATTATCATAACATTTGCAAGTAATGAGCAATGCATAATAGAAGTCAATTAGTACTCTAGATTGAAGCTTTGGCAGATCCCGAGGATTCAGCTTTGGCAACTGCTCCAACTTCAGCCAGCATCGGAACGAGCTTTCCATCCCTATACAACGCGGTGGTTGCTGCCAAATACGCAAACATGAGTACATGGAGCGAAGCAGAATTGCATGAAATTAACAACACATAAGAATGGTAAGGTAAGTGTTGATACCATCGCATCCGCCTATGTGCTTTCCCCCGATGAACACACTTGGCACGGTGCGCTGCCCAGTCCATCCAGCCAGAGCGGATTGTATGTCATTTCCATCATCTTCAAAGTCATGTACACAGAACCGAGTGTCAATAATGCAATCGTTTAATCGATATTTTATTGAAACTGAAACAAAAACATGATTGCAGAGTATTCACAGCAGCAAAATAGCGTTACTTGAGATAATTTTTCTTGCAAAAGATAAGTACAGAGCAGTTAGGTAACCTATTAAGACATATGTTCTCAATCAAGGGAAATTGTAATGCTAATTTAGAAAGCAGTAAGCAAGTTTCATATGATGGACTGAACTTAGAAAGTATTAGTGGAATTCGAACTCATATCAGTCACGTGATCACCTACTCAGCAGATTCATTTAAACTACCAATTCAACCATGATTGAGTAAATCTTGCATATTGGTGAAGCATCAAGCACGTGGAAGGCATGATATGATTCTAACAATCTCAATCACATAATTTTCCAATCCAATCACCAATTATCTTCCATGAATCTGGACACCATGTCAGTCCAGATTCCGGTAATACAAATCACAATCGCAAGCATAAATCAAATTTTAATTGACAAAAAATCGAAGTAATCGCGCGAGAGGAGAAATAACGAACCCTCAATATTCAATTCAACGGCCTTGAAGGAGGCGCCGAGCTCCTTCAGCAATTTCTTCACCGTGTCGCAGTAAGAACAGTAGGTTTTGCTGCCGCCACAAATCAACAGAAAATCACAAAACAGTTTCACATAAAAATCTAACCATAAAAAAATAATCACACGCATATATATCGCTCCAACAACTACCTCTTATTTCTCAATTACATCACTAATAACATAAAATTAACCATCAATTTCGATTCCGAGATCATCAAATACAATATCCTACAAACACCTCGCTCAGAATGAAACACATATGTATGTACCCGTAGATAGAGAGAAATATATATATATAGAGAGAGAGAGAGAGAAATGGAGAGAGAGAGAGAGCGGACCTGAAGATGACGACGGGCGTCGTAGAAACGATTTCCTTGGCTTTGGGAAGCGCCATTTTTTTTTTCCTCACGAAATGGAAGAATGAGAGAATTTGAGCTACCGTGGTAGAGCTGGACTACTCTATATATATATATATGTAATGCAAGTAAATGGCTATGAATAATTGGGCCAAAATATTTAAAATAGATTAATTTTTTTAATAAAAAAAACCCGGTCCGCTTCTGGCCTTTGAATGGTCAAACACGTTGACAATTTTAGACGAGTTTACTTTTTTTTTTTTTTTGACATGGGAAGGGAGAGCAGTAGAGCTTGAATCCGAAATATCTCGATTCAGAAATAAGATTTATTACCGTTTGGATGTCTCCGAAGAGACAATTTAATTCTTTTCTAGGATTGTTAAATAATTTTACCTATATTTTCTTAAGAGTCAATGTGTTGTCCGTTCCTATTTTTTTTTTTTAAATATTTGTTGGATTTAGATGTCGAAAAATGATTTATGATTGTGTCAAATATTTGTTGGATTTGTATGTCAATTTCCAAAATGGGAACTTTGCAGTCACGCCCCTCCCCCTTGACATATAATGAATTACAATGAATTAACAATATTGGATTGATATATCATTAACATGCACAAAATATTAGTAATAAATAAATAAGACTCCCTTTGACATCATGCCTACGAGGGCTCAACGACGGTAAAATTTTGTCAACTGCTGGAAATTCTAATAATTTGGTCTTGCTGAGAAATTGTAAATATGAATTATAAGTCATTTCCAATTGTTTATGTCGAAATCATATTCAGATTATTTAGAATATTTGAAGGTTAAATAGGACAAATCATTATCTAAACAAAATCGTCAGCTATGATAATTACATTATCAATTATAAAAAATACTCCCTTCGTCTCAATAGCAAGGTCTCACTTGCTTTGTGCACGGTTATTAAGAAACAAGAGTAAAAGGAGAAAAAGTGGTAGGTTCTACAGCTTTTGAAGAGTTAATTATTTCCATTTTTGGAATGTCCCCTTGCTATTGGGATAGACAAAAAAGGAAAGCAAGACCTTGCTATTGGGACGGAGGGAGTAAAAATTACAAGACAGTGTGTACATTAGGGTTGTAAATAAATCGAATAATTTTGCTCGGTTCGATATTCGATTCGAATTTTTGATATTCGAATTCGAAATTTTGTGATTCGAATACAAATACAAATACTTTTTTCGATTCGATTAGTTATCAAATACGAATTTAAAATCATGATATTCGATTCGATATTCGAAAATATTCGATTCGATATATATTTATATATAATATATATTTGATAATATTCATAAATATAATATAATATAATAATACATATATATTTTTGGAAAAATATTGATTTTAAATATTATTTTACAAATTTTATTCAAAAATCGAATCGAATATATTCAAATCTAATCGAATATTGTAAAAAATAGGAAATTTCGAATCGAATATTCGATTCGAATCGAATTAAATAAATTTGAAAAAAATTAAATCGAATATTCGAATCGAATATTCGTGAATAATATAACGAATCGAATACGAATCAAAAAAAATATCCGAAACCGAATCGAATACTATGAAATTTTTTCGAATTGAATCGAATATATTGATATTCGCTCCGATTCGATTCGTTTGCAACCCTAGTGTACATAGCTTTTGATTGAGATTGTTTTAGGTACGTGTAGAAGGAATATCGGTCGTGACGTGAAGTAAATGGCTTGAAATTGCATAAGTCACACTAGAGAGAGAGAGAGAGAGAGCACCGGCCTTTTATCCGGTGGACAATCGCGTTTCTTTATTCTATTGATTTTTTTCTTTTTAAGATTCGACGCGATCGGAACAGAATCCAATTTGTTGAATTATGTTGTATCGTTTTCCATAAAATGCTAAATAGGAATCACTTATCTATATAGAGAAAAGACAAAAAAATCATGCGTTTGAATTTATTTATTTAATATCTTTGCTAAGTATAAAATAGGTCTGTCGAATTATGATTTATATTCTAAAGATTGTAAGAGTTGTTTTTTCTTTTTCTTTATCTAATAGGAAATATTTTGCAGATACATGATTGTTTTAGAGTATAATATTATTTAAAATAAATATTTTCAAATCTCCTTTGAGTAGTAGCACTGTTCTAAATAAATGAAGTTATCTTATATAAATAAGGATGTTTGGAGATTATATTCACCTTTAAGTGAATATTAATTTAGCATAACCAACGAGACGGTTCACACAGATCCGTATTTGTATTAATAGATTTCTCAATAAAAATTATAACTATTTATTTGGCAAACTAATTAATTGACCAAATTAAATCGGTGGTTAAAAGATGAGAAAAATAAACATTAATTCTGAATAGTTATAGGCTTTCCAATAGGTAGAGTTTCATTGAAAAAGCAATGTGAGATAGAAAATTTATAATTATATAATAATATATAGATAGGATTAATAAAATTTGAAAATTGGAGAATTTAGATAAATAGGTTGATTTAATAAAATGGCATGACCTTCCGGAAGGTTGGTTTAAATGTGGGGTTGATGCAGCCTTTTTTGCAAACTTGAAATCGACGGGAACAGAACGGGGTCTTGGCAACACGATCTTCAAGTCCGACAGTAAAATTGTTTGTGATGCTATCGCTGCTCAACTAGCCCATGATTTTGAGTTAGGAGTTACTATTTCTAATTGTCGGTTTTATTTTGAATTCAAGTAGTGATTTTCGTATCAAGCATGTTAATCAAACACAGACTAGCTAGACTCTGTAAGAATTTCTCTTTTGGGCAATTTGTAAGGACTTCCCTTTTCAGCATATGTTTGGAATAACATAGAATTCTGTCGAGGTACTTTCTCATGATCCATGTGTTTGTTCATAAGTTTAATGGATTACTTTTTCCCTAAAAAATCAGGCACAAGTCTGGTAATTTTACAAATATAGGTGCCAACTGAAGCACATAGTTAGATATTGGGTTAATTGTGACTTACGACCAAAACAAATTAATCTAGCTCAAACAAAAATACGTCAGATATTAATCGGTTGGCTGTTACCTCTTCTTCTAGAAAAATATATTTAATCAAATGAAAACCAATAAAGTTTTGTTTAGGGAATTAATTAGTAAAAATATTAATTCTCTGCAAAAGAACATTACTGAATTTTCAAGACTTGACTCGGAATTACAGCAATATCTTATAATTAGGCTGATTTACATGTAAGCTCGTTTGGTAGGCATATTAGGATATGAAAAGATAGCTTAAGTTAAGATATGTATTGTAGATAAAGTGTGATTGGTATTGTATCTTTGCGTTTGGTAGATAAAATATGAAAACGTAGATATCATAAATTAGTTGTTTGGTACTCTAATTTAAAATCAAGATTAAATTTGAATTTCCGATTTTAACCCTATCACAATTTAAAAATAACAAATCTAAATCAGTGATAATTAATGAATAAAATTTCTCTAGGTGATAATTAAATAAAATTTCTACATTTTTTAATATATAATTAAAAAAAATAAAAAATGATTAGTAACTCTATCCACCACTGCCATGGCCGACCATCTCCACCAACAAAAGACATACCACATTTTCTCTACCTATGCCTACACAAATATAAGAAGCGTATTCATTCATTGAACAATATTATCAAAAAAAACTCAAGTTGCCCAACAACATTATCAGATTTCACCCTCAAAATCACAAAACAGCTTTCAAATTCTACACTCTCTCTCCATCCCCAACAACCGATTCCCACTCCACAAACCCTGCAAACACCTCTTCTCAAGCTCTCATGGCGGCCTATGATCCGCGAAATTCATTGAAATTGTGCAGCCTCTTTTTTTTATGTCAAATTAGTTAGAATCCATGGAGGGATGCAGAAAGCTCGAGATTTGAGTATTTGGATTGTGGGAGATGTTTCCATGATGCAGTTCTGGTTCTCGCTTGCTATTGGTGGCAGAAATCCAAATCTTGAGATTTTTTTTTTTTTGCAGACAGGGGAGAGAAAGAGAGGGAGGAAGAGAGAGAAAGAAGAGGGAGGGGAAGATTAATACCGAGCAGTGGGGAGGCGACGACTCATCGTTTAATGGTGGTGATCGAAGGAGAACGGATTGGTGGTGGCAGAGGTCGAGGGTAATTCTGTCTTCATCAAATTTAAGTTGTGTCACTGTTGAAGTAAGAATGTGTATCGGAGGGTAGGGGAGAGATACGTTTGTTGAAGAGAAACAGTAATATAACAAAGGGCTTGGGTTAATAGAGGGTCTGACCGATTACTTATCTGGGCTACCAAACAAGGAGTTTAGCCTAGATACATCTGGGCCTAAATTTATCTACCAAACATAGCCTAACAGAATTAATTATCACGGTTAAAAATACTACCACAAATATTAAATATCGATACGCAGTAATATGAGGTAGCTTCTACTTGAAAGTTTGACCTTTTAAGACATATTTTTATACTAAATATTGATAGCAAAGCAAACACGGTAATAAATCATTTTTCCATGTCCTTGTTGAGCTCCTCAGAAGAAGATCGAGTTCCTGAAATGTTGTGACAAAAACCACACATATAAATATAAAAATCTTGCAATTGCATAATAAACTAGTATTAAATACTCTCTCCGTCCCACCATAAGTGGCTACATTCTTTTCGGCACGGGAATTAAGGAGAAAGGGTGTTTAAAGGGTAAAAAGATAGAAAGTGGTGGGGTCCATAACTTTTTGTGAGAGAAGCATATTTCCTTATAAGGAAAGTGATCACTTATCCCGGGACAACCCAAAAAGGAAATGTGGCCACTTATCACGGGACGGAGGGAGTATATATTTACATATGAATCTGCATACCTTGAGGAGACGACGCCAAACTCACTTCTATCATAGCAAGAGGCTGTTGGTCCATGTTCTCCGATTGCTCAGAAACCGAACTCGAACTATTACCCAAAAACATTATTTATTAACGTGATATGTAAATGATCTTGATAACTAACTAATTAAAACAATGTGATCAAGAATTAGAGAAGAAGAAATAAGATTAATCCATTAATTTTTAGAATTTACCTGAGCCGGGCTTTTTTATAGGCTTGAATGATGTTTTTTTTATAGGCATCTGGTCCCCAGACTTCCACGAAAGCATCATGCAAAGCCTGGTTAAGATTGATTTTAAGAATAATCAAATCTTTATTAGATAGGGTAATTATATATAACAGTAGTAGTAAATAGAAATTAAGAAAATTAATTACCTTCCGACGTCGAGCAGGATCAAAAAGCAGGTCTTTGCGAACCTTCATAGTGGGACAAGGATACGACACTGATATCCCACCATTAATCTTCAGCTCATTTGGGATCCCTAACATATATAATAACCATATTATTGTTATTTTAATTCGATTTCAAACTAATTAAATAAAATAATTTTCAGAGATGATCTCTTTTTTAGATTGACAAAATTCGATCTCCACCACCACTACAAAAGCAGCAAGGTTTAGATAATGTAGTACTCCCTCCGTCCCTGATAAGTATGGTCCGGTCCGAAGGGAGGGGCACGGGTTTTAAGAAGGATGTTAGGTAGATGTGTAGTGAGTGGAGAATGGGATCCATTTTGTTGTAGTGTTAGTTACTTTTAAAGGGTAAAATTTTAAGTGGGGCCATATCCATTTAAGGAAGGTCCACATTTATGGGGGACGGACGAAAAAGGAAAGTGGACTACACTTATCAGGGACGGAGGGAGTACTATTTTGCATTCAAATCAAATAAACTTGAATGAATTCCATAGCTAGCTATTCAAACCCTAAGACAAACAAGATTCAATTTTGTATCACACCTTTAACCCCCCAAGTCCACTACCTAGAGAGAGAGAGAGAGAGAGACATGAGTATGTAACAAGAAATGATGTTAATAACTGAAATAATGGAGAATTAATCATTAGTAAAGTATGATGAATTACCCCCAGCAGCAATGACAATTCGAGGTTTGTTGACGATAACTCCATCGTATAACAAAAGTTCAACATGATCTCCACAATCACGTTGTAACATTTTAACAGTACCATCACCTTGACAGCCTTTCATAGAACAAATGGAATAGCCGTCGATCACACCTTCCCTTGTGAATTCAAACATATCTTCCATATACACACATTAGCCATGTGAGAGAGTGAGAGAGAGAGAGAGAGAGAGACACACACACACACACATATATACATATATGAATATTATTCATACCTGGAGACCGAGCTGCATTAACTTCAATCATAGCAAGAGATTCGTGGTATTTGTTATGTGCCTCCTCCTTCTCCAATTCCAAATGATCGGAAATCGAACTGAAGCACATAAAAACATAATTAATTTTAATATAATGATATATATGAAGTGATTTAAGCAAAATGAAAAGGTTGATTTCTAAAATACCCAATCCCTATGGCTTTTCTATATTCTCGCAGCAGAGTTCTGGGAAATGCGCCCATTCCCATGGCTTCGTCCTAAGTATAAAAATAAACCTGGTTAAGATTGATTTTCAGAATAATCCCATCTTATTAGATAGGGGTATATATATATATATGTGTGTGTGTGTGTGTGTGTGTTATAGAATGAATGGAGATAGTAAGAAATTAAGATAGTTACAAGCTGATGAGCAGCAGGATCTTTGTGAATCTTGATAGTGGGACATGGATACGAGAATGATAACCCATTCTCAATTTTCAGCTCATCTGGGATCCCTACAAAAATTATAACCATGTATCTACATTGGTAAATTAGTACAATTCAAAACTAATTAATTGAGAAAATGGAAAATTAGGTATGAGTTCACTATTGTTTATTTCGATTGACAAAATACACAACATCAAGGATTGGAGGATTGAGAAGTGCTATTTTCTAGTGTTCAAATCAAATTAAATAGAATGAACTCCTATTCAAACCCTAGGCAAGGAAAGAAACATGCATGCATATGCATATATAATTAAGAAGAAATTAATGGAGAAACTAAACTACTAATTACCACCAACAGCAGCTATAATCCAACCAGGGTTGTTCAGGATGAGTCCCTTGTAGAGCTTAATTTCAATATAATCGCCACAATCGCGTCCTACAGCATCAATGGTACCACAAGTGGAGGTTTCAAATGTACAATGATAATAAGCGTGTTTCACTACATGCTCACTTTCCTCCATTGCTCGCTTCTTTTGGATGGACTGAGGAGAGAGAGAGAGAGACGCTGCACGAGGCTCTATATATATATATCGAGTCAATGTGAGAGAAAGAGACGAGATTGCTTTATAAACTACCAACAATCATATATATGAATATGATACATACCCTCACACCCAGCAGAATAAGTGTGTTTTATCGTAAGAGGCTCTTTGTCCACGTTAGGTGTTTTTTCCTCCTCCAGCTGCTCGGAAGTATAACTACATCATACAAAAACATAATTAACATGATCATATGATCTTGATAAATAGTTAATTAAAACAATGTGAAGAACAAATAATTAATTTTTAAATTATTACTTGAGCCCCAGGGAATTGCTAAGGACTTGTATGAAGTTCGAAATATTTTTTCCCGTGGCCACTTTGTAACTTTCGAACACAACCTGGTTCAGAATAATACAGTATTATTCGATATATATAAATATATAGCGCAAGGTGCAGAATGAATGGGGTAGTAATAATTTTACAGAATTACCTTCTCACGCTCACGTTCACGTTCACGTTCAGCAGGATCTTCAAACAGCGTTTTGGGATACATTAAAGAAAAATAAAATAAAATGGACAGTAATTTCTCAAAAAAAGAAAAACGAAAAAAAAGAAGTTATTATCTCTCCCTTGTATTCATTGACAAAATACGATCACCAACACAACAACAATTCAAACCCTAGCCAAACCCAATTCCACTACGTAGAGAGAGAGAGAGAGAGAGAGAGAGAGAGAGAATTCATTACAAATGTATTACCAGGTCTGTTCGCGATGAATTTCTCATCCAAATCACCAGAATCGCGTTGTTTAACTTCATACGAACCATCACGAAAATTGGATTCAGAAGTATCACCGGTAGAAGCGCGTTTTACATCGTCATTCTTTTCCTCCATTGCCATTGCTTGCTTTTGGGATGGACTGGAGAGAGATTATGTATACCGATTTGCGATTCAGAACTATATTTATTTTGGCAAACTATTTTGTTGTTGGGTTATTCAATTCAGGAATTTTAAAATTAGGTATAATATATATTTTTCAACCAAATAACTTTTAAAATTAACTGTGTATAGCCCGTCGAAAATAGACGGAATTTTATATTATTTAATAAAATTATTAAAATTATTAGGTGCAATATACTTGATATTTTTACGAATTTTTCTTTTGAGAAGCGGAAATTTTTAATTTCTAATTAAATTCAAGAAAATAGTCAGTTTTTTTTATTATTTAATCGAAACAATAAGTTTAGCGTTTAATCGCCCTCAATCGTCAACCTCAGCAGAGGTCAACAATGAACCAAGATGAAGAGGTTAGAGTTCACCCACCCGAATATGTTTAAAATATATAATTATACATATTTCAAATCCGACTAATAAGTAAAAATTCTCCTAGCCATTTTCATCCCATATAGTAATACTAGCTAATTAACTGACGCTCCCATAATAGCCGCATTTGTGTTTGCCTATATCCATTCGGGAGGCGGTGGCCACCATGAGACCTCCATGAATCGAGGAGGAGGCCGCGACAGTTAATAAAGCAAAAAATCAACAGCTCCTCCATACTATTATTCATGCTTCACAGCTTAAAAGTAGAGCCAATCTCGATAAGCTCCGATTTAGTCAATGAGATAATAGGATAGTGAGAAGGAGCCAAACCTTCAAAAATCCATTTGTTTCGAGAGTGCTAAATTGCCGACGTCAAAGAGATAACTCCCACTTTCCATTTGTTACAATAATTGATTATTTGTCTCAATATTTATTATTAGAAAAATATAATAAAATTATTTTTTGGCACTTAATAAGTGACCAAATTAATAATATGACATAATTAAATTTCCAATAAAAATATAGCTATTTACTTGGCCAACTCAAGAATAATTGGTGAAATTAAATTGATTCTCAAATGGACTAGTCTCATTGAAATGTGATGTAAGATAAGATAAATATTTAATTATATTTTATAATAGGTGGAATCTCATTAAAAAACGATGTGAGACATAAGATTTTAGATAAATTGGAATCGATAAATTATAAAATTTAACATAAAAGAGCAAATCAAACTTGTTTATCAAGAAGCTAAACAATTTTTAAATTTTGGTCTCAGTTGCTCCACACTATTAAATTTATATTTTTACACCTTCATGCCTATATAGTAAAATTATACTACTATATTCAATATGGTGTATTTGAAGTGAAAATATTTAGAATTGCAAAATACTACTCCCTCCATCCCGGAATAAGTGGCCACGTTTTCTTTTTGGGTTGTCCCGGGATAAGTGACCACTTTCCTTATAAGGAAATATACCCCTCTCACAAAAAGTTATGGGTCCCACCACTTTATATCTTTTTACCCTTTAAACACCCTTCTCCTTAATTCTCGTGCCGAAAAGAATGTAGTCACTTATGGTTGGACGGAGGCAGTACTATATATTGCAAAATAGGAATAGAATATGAAATTCCTTTTATTTGAGTTTTTAGAAGAAAAAAAAATATGAGTAGAAAATGAGGAAAATTCACGTAAACATATACATGACCACCCGTTTAATTTAAAATCTTCTCAGATATTATATAAATATATTTTAGTGCATACTAATAATTTCAATTGTATTCGCCAATTGGTTAAGTCTTCTAAAAAATCAATGTGAAATTACTTTTATTTTAGATTTTAGAAAAAATAAGAATAGGAAAATGAAGAAAAATCTACGTAAGAATTTTGATTAACGCGGTCACCTATTTAATTTGATATTACATTTGTCGTTATTCAAATACTCACTCCCCCGTCCCATATAAGGTGACATATTTTACATTTTGGAGTGTCACATATAAGATGACACATACCCAAAATACAAATAATTAGTATCTCATAAAAAGTTGTGAACCCTACCACTTTAACCACTTTATATCTTTCTCCTTAATACATGTGTCCAAAATTAATGTGTCACCTTATATGAGATGGGGGGAGCACGTATAAATAATCCAGTTGTATTATGCAATTAGTGAAATCTACAAAAAAATCCATGCGAAGTTCCTTGTTATTTAAGATTTTTGTGTATTCCGTTTGTTCCAATTTTATGTCTAAAAATTATAATCTTCTATCTTTTATTGAAAAGAAATATTATAATAAAATATTTTTCTCTTAAAATATCATATTCTGAAATTAATTATATTTTATTTTTTATTTAGAAAATATGTAGTTTATGTTGTCACTTCTTTTTCTCTATATATATTTTTAAATATTGATTGACTAAGAAGCTCATTTAAAATTTATATATTCATACATGTCGCAAATCAATTTAAAAATTAATTTTACCATTTGCTCCCGTTTCAAACTCGTACAGTAATACTCGTTCATTATACAAACCCGTTTAAATTTATAAAATATCTAAATTTTTTAAATATAAGTTCATACAATTGATTATCTATCTTGATATTTATTGTTAGAAAATATAATAAAATTATTTAATTGGCAAACTTAATAATTGGCCGAATTAATTTTTCCAATAAAAATATGACTGTTTATTTGGTCAACTCAATGATAATTGATCAAATTAAATTGGTGTTGCGAAATGAATTCTAAGTATTTATTTAGATTCTCGAATGGATGGAGTCCCATTGATGTGGGAAAAATAAACAACATTATTCTAAATGAAAGTGCGTACGAAATTGTAATCCTATGAACACACACTACACAAAATAAAATACAATTGTTAACATGAAAAACCATTTATGCAAATTCTTGTGAAAATAGATGGTGAAATGTCGCATTGGATAGATTTGATCGAGCGCAAAATGTAAGCAAGAAGTAAGAACAAAATCAATAATTTAAAAGGCCGTGTTTTTCGTTATAAGATAATTCCTCTTATTCCATTCATATTTTAGTTCGAATTTGAAGAGTAGAGATATCAGGTAACATTTACAGAATATGAACTTTCACCCAGAATTTAGTTAGCAATTGAGTTATGCTATTGCAGAATCTGCAAAAATTGACGGATCAAAATGCTAGACAGTTACCGGGGTACGAAGCTTCGACTCGAGATTTTGTGCTACAGCATCAATAAACTCTTCAGTGCTCAAGTAAAACTCCCTCGAAACCCTGCATACGAACCACATTCGTTAGATTCTGCAAGCAAGTAGCAACTGCACTGAGAACAATGAGAATCAATCAATGCAGCCGAGGCAGAGAGACTAGTTACTTTCAACTGAAGATCGGTCACCAAATCGTTTGATTGGAAAGAGTTCAAGTAATGTTGCCATGTTGGGGATGATAAAAAATGGTCATTGTATTTGCATAACAATCAAATATTGCCAACAAGTGTAATAAAATTGAATGCTAGTCCTCTACGTTAGGCCATAACACGAGCTGCTTTACTATAGAGACAGTTTTTAAGTGCTTCAAAATTTTGTCAAAGTGCAGTTCTGTAATAGAACTAAATCATGTTATAAATCCACATAAGTTAACATAAATCTGGTGGCAGATCAAAAAGTGCATAATTGGGACAGAGAATGCACGACTTACTTTGGCCCGTGAATCAGAAGAGCAAGATCTTTAGTCATCTTTCCAGATTCGACAGTCTCAATGCACGCTTCTTCTAGCTTGTGGGTGAATACGAGCAGCTTTTCATTTCCATCAAGCTTGGCTCTGTTAAAGATGTCAACATGCATTATGATTAACCAAAATTACGAATTAAGCAAATCAAATCCATTCAGATCACAAGGAAAAAGACATGACTGCTGGTGTCAAGGAGAATCAGGATGTGAAGTTCAAATCATTCAGAAAGAGGGATTTCTTCCCAAGATATTATACAAAATATAGAAATTTTTTTACCTATGTTCTAATCCACGCGTCCATGCAAATATAGAGGCAATACTGTTGGTGCTGGTTTCTTGTCCCTTCTGATGCAATCTAAAATGACGGGTTACAGTCCCATGAGCAGCCTCTGCTTCTAATGTTTTTCCATCACCAGACAACTGCAACGCTATGCAATTGTTAGCAAAACAAAAAGGTATTATGAGCTAGGAAAAATTAGGGCCGAAGAACAACTAACCAAAACGGAAGTCATGAGTCCAAGAGAGCCAAATCCTGCATTAAGAGAAGGAATATTAGCCAACCTTCCAATAATGGACTAGTAGGCATGACTGTGTAGCATGAGCAAACTTAAGAACAGTACTGCACATTGCTTGTATTTTTAATACAATTTAAAGAAATCAAATTGCTTTAGGTTTCTTAAATCTTATGACGGGAATCCTGAAAAACTACATTATTTGCAACATTTAAACGAAGGTCTAAAAACTGAACCACAGATTTGATAGGAAACTTTTGGAGTTTGACATGGATGACGAATGGGATATTAGGGATAAAGATAAAGAATAAAATGAATAAAGATAAAGATAAACTTTTGGAGTTTTGGAGTTTGACATGGATGACGAATGATTTGATAGAACAAAATGAATAAAGATAAAGAAACAAAAAACGCACAATGACCAACTAAATAAATTATTTGAGTTTGACATGGATGACGAATGGGATATTAGGGATAATTGGATTTTTTATTGATACAATTAGAAGATTATAAAGGGTCAGACTATCGGGCTATTAATGAAACTTCTCAAAATAAAATCACCTTGAGCGAGTAAATCACTCTGTACATCTCCATCATAGTTTTTACAAGCCCAAACATATCCACCTTCACTCTTCATCGCATAAGCCACCATGTCATCAATCAATCGATGCTCATACCTACATGACGGCAAGCAACTTTCTGTAAGCATTAACGAGAATAACACGGATTAGCCTATGAAGCTACTAATATCAGGGTATAAACATTACCATATTGAATGTTCTTCAAATTTTCCCTTCCAGTTCTCTTCATACACCTCCTCAAATATATCCTTAAACCTGAAACGGTAAAAAAAAAATTGATGATAATGTTGTGAGACATTCTACACTCGTTACAAATGTGATCAGACTATGAGATGATTTAGAGGGAATAAAGTATTCTATTACCTGCCATCATACTTCTTTAGGATGGTATTCTTTGTACTCAAGTAGAGAGGCCATCTTTTCCCAAATGCCATTGCCATGGATGATTCCGCAAATGCTCTAATAGACTGATAAATTATCACAATGGTTTAGGAAAAGGGGCAAAAATAAGAACAAGTGGAAGAAAAGATAGCAATTTCATAGAAAGTAGGAACATCAGCAAATTGACAAACCTCGTCCACATTATACATGGCAAGTGCAACTCCTGGACCTTTAAAAGTGTGCACATCAAGCTCTACAGATTCATCCCCATTTTCTGGCTCTAAGACGCACAAACAAGATAAATATTCATAAGAACTTATGCTCTGGAAATATAGTCGGTATAAAGAAAAAAAAAACTAGCTCACCGAAAACCATTTTAAGTTTCCCAGGTCCTTTTATAAATGTGTCAGTAGCGCGATATTGATCACCAAAGGCATGTCTGCCAATACAAATGGGTTTCTTCCAGCCTGTAAGATAGGATTGCAACAGGTGAAATATGTTTTGGATGTGTCGCTTTCATAAAACAAAATAAGAAGCAAAATGTTACCAGGAACAATTCTGGGAATATTTTGGCACAAAATAGGCTCACGGAAAACAGTTCCTAGAAAGAATAATTAGACAGAAACACAACCAGTGAGCAAGTATATTACCTGCAGGAAAGCAACATGAAAACAGCAGAAAACCAGAATAGCAATTTTAGTTACAAAGACAACATAAAATGTCACAAACAGACCGTTCAATATGTTTCTGATGGTGCCATTGGGGCTTCTCCACATCGATTTTAGCCCGTATTCCTTGACTCTGCCCTCATCTGAAAATGAGAATTAGCTATTTTCTAAAGTTCTAACTACATAGCATCTTATATCAGCAAAAAATTAGGGACAACTAACCTGGAGTGATTGTAGCACATTTTATAGCAACATTGTACCTGGAGGGAATGCACATGAAGGAATAAGAACACTTCCACATTATAACTAACAACATCATATCACTTTCTACTGAAAGTTCATCTTATGGGGATCTCACTAGTGCACCCATAACTGTAAATCAATGGTGTTTAGCTTCTATACTTGAATCATTCAAGCCGTAATACATCTCTTAAGGTGACAGACGCTATTTCCATATATATTGCTGAGTGAGCTGAACCTAAAAGTTTTCAGAAGCAAAACCATTATTACCATCAATGCATAGGCTATGGTGCAAAGCAGCTTACGGAAAATAAACCTCAAAACCCCCGATAAATCAATTACTCGCGTTTTGCATGCACCAACTAAAATCCTCTTGCTTAGCCGGAATAAGACGGGAATCCTCTTGGGAGTTTCAGCATATCTACCGTATTAAAGGTTTTACTATTAGGAATTCCTCTAGATTCCATAAAATTCCCATTGTTAACTATTAGATGCAAGAAGCTCCAATGTAATTACCACTTGGAAGCCAAACTCAGCCAATTCAACTGAACCTACAACTACAAAATAAATTAAATGACGATGACAAATTGATAATATCACGGTATTGCATACCTCCACACAAACTCAAGACATCCTAAAACATACATAATCATGTAAGAAAAGAATTCAAAATAAAGAAAAAATCCTTCGCAGACTTACTCAAGTGCAGCTTCTGCACTCTCAACTGTAACCTTATCATCAGTAGCATCACGATTCAATATCCCCAAGTCAAAGTACTTTATATCCAATTCCAAATGCGGAAATATCAACTACATTCACGCCTCAAACCAATATAATCAACAAACACATAATTCTAAAAAAAAATAATTTACATAGGAACACAAAATAATATCACTGTTCAAACCTTGTCTTTAATCATGTCCCATATCACTCGCGTCATCTCATCACCTAAACTCGTCAAATCATACCAAACATATCAATAACGCAACCAAAATATAGTGAGCTAGTACTTTACCAAATCGTGACAGTAGAAATTAAGCGAAAAAATAATTTACCATCCATTTCGACGATAGGATTCTGCACTCGAACTTTATCGGCGGCGGCGGCGAAGCAGCGAACGGAAGCATTGGGGAAGCTGGAAGAGAGAGGACTGATTGAGAGAAAAGATCGATTAACAACTACTGGATTGCTGTGGATTGATAATCTGGAATTCCTGATGGAGAGAGACGGCGATGAAGCTAGGGTAGCGGCGGCGATCGACATGGCGGTCGGCCGGAGACGGTGGAAGAGTGGTAGCATTTAATTGGCTTTTATATCAGGGGTTCTGGGTTTTAGCAATTTAGATCTCGAGTTAACTAAAAACCCTCTATGCCGTCGCATATAGACGGCGTTTTGATCGTTTAATTTCTTAATTTAATAAAAAGAGAAATATATTATTTGGGACATTTGGATGAAAACATGTTGACCTATAAAATGTCGGTAGAATATTAGAATTCGAATTTTAGTGCTTATTTGGTTCAAGTAGACAAATAGAAAGAGAATTGAATCGAATTCGAACTTTAGTGCTTATTTGATTTAAGTAGACAAATAGAAAGAGTAGTGCTTATTTGATTTAAGTAGACAAATAGAAAGAGAATTGAATCAAATAAAGATGAGGGATGGTAATAATATTTGTTACTTTTATTGAATCTTTGGTTCAACAAAAGATTTTATTACTCCTCTGTTTGGAGGGTAACATTTGGAGTGTTTGAAAAAAAAAAACTCAAATCAAACAACAAGTAATAGATTCACTTAATTGAATCCCTTTTCAATCCCAACCAAACATGGGCTTAGAGTGTAGACAGGTCGGCACGAGCGGGGAATGAATGTCGCAGCGACCAGAGTTAGCCCCACATCACACGTGGAGGATGCTCCTTTTGTTTTCACGAATAAATATTCGCTTTTTATAAAATTTATCCCGAAATAGGTTTCGTATTTCAAAATATTATAGAACAATAATGTATTTATCATATTTCACCCCTTGTCCTTGGTTAAATTATTTAGTTGTTCGATTTTCGTGTAATAATTAAGGGTAAAATGAGTCCTCTTTCTAAGCCGCACATATTTTTTGATCGATGGTTATGATTGAGGATAATTTTATTGTTCAAATCAGCCAAAAGGTTATAATTGCGAGTTTTAAAGAATTGTAACCGACAATGACTTAAATCATGGAGAGAGAATGATTTATTAAGAGAGAGTTACTATCTTTATTATTACAGCAACGCATCAGATGATGAAATCATAGTGAGATACTGTAATGTTTAAGTCTTTACAATTAATGCAAACTCATTGTATTTACGAAAACCTTAAGCTCATCAGAAACTACATTATTATTATTTAAAATACCTACTACTTTCATTCAATTCAAAATTATCTAACTCAATAAGAACATAACAAACTAAACAATCAAACCAAACAGAAGTTGAGGAGCCTCTTTTTACATTTCAATCATCCATACAAATTCCACAGAAACAGACAATTATCGAGCGACAGCAAATTCCATTAAAGGATGCAAAGAAATACTACACAAATGACTAAAAGTTTCATCACATAGCAAATCCAATATCCCAGATGAAGTAAAAAAGATTAATTACTGTCATAGACACCATCAGCATTGTCACTCTCAGAATCACTTATATAACATACCTCGTCCGAACCCGGGTGGCCCTCATTGGGCTAACCAGTCCAGAGACGGAGCTAGGGGGGTGGCTGGTGGTGGCGGCCGCCCCTCTCAAATTTTCTGATTTACTTATATATATGTATCATATTATAAATATTTATAAATTTGTGTAATTAAAAAAATATATATATTTATATATATATATATATTATAAAACTAATTATAAAGAAATTTCTAAGTTCATTATTCAAGCTTAATCTCAAAATGATTTAAAATTTCTAATTTAAATAGATTGGGTTTTACTTAATTAAATAACATATTATATCTTTGGATAGATAGAATCAACAATGAGATTTAATTCGGAGGAGAAAAAATGATTTTGTTTGGAACTTTTTATATGTGATTGAATATGGCGGAGGCAGGCAATAGTGTTGAATTGATTAAGTGATGAATGCATGTTTATCATCTAAAATTATATTGTCAAATTTGAAATTAGTTACAGAAGTCTAAACTAGAATATTAACCTTACGTGTTTACTCCACCATTTCTGTATAATTGGTCAGATTTAAAATTAGTTATTTTTATTAATTATTACTCCCTCCGTCCCAATAACACAGTCCCATTTCTTTTGAGCACGATTATTAAGAAACAAGAGTAAAAAGATAAAAAGTGGTAGGTCTCAAATTTTGAAGAGTTAATTATTTCCATTTTTTTATTGGAACCTTGCTATTGAGACTGACGAAAAAAAAAAGATAGACCTTGCTATTGGGACGGAGGGAGTACTAGGTAATTTATCTTTATAATGTTTTTGGAATGTTTTTGTATAAAATATGTATAATATTGTGCGGAAAATGTCATTAATACTTTGAGAAAGTTTGCGCCCCCTATATAAAATTTCTGGCTCCGTCCCTGCTAACCACTGTTGCTGGAGCTGCAGATCACTAGCACTACCCAAGTAAAGAGTCGAGGCTTCTGAAGCATCCACTTCATCATCAATGTTGATGGTCCTTCCAAGAATAGAACCGCTTTTCTTGTTAACAGGCGACGCCCTCATTTTCCTCACTTTGTAATCAGGAGATTTTTCTGCAAGCTTCAGCACTTCTGTGATCAGCTTTTTCCCGTTAGCTGGCCCCCCTTTTTCTTTTTCTTTGTCTTAGATCAGCTATGTGATAATCATCTTCATCAGTAGTTGCAGTGATTTCACCAACTTCTTCTGATAAAAGAAATGGAAATTATATATACTGATCAAATTGCTAATATCAAACATAAAAGCATTCTGATTTAACCAACCAGTTTCAGTTGCAGTGTTCTCTGAGGAGCTGCTTTGACTCTCGGCTTCTTTTGCACAATCATCTACTGCTTTTCTACAAGCCTCGAGTATTTTATTATATTCATTTAATTCCTAAAAACAAATACTCATATTATTAGCAGGAGTCGAATTTGAGTGAAACCAAAACATTACCAAATAAATAAATTTTACATCTCACCTCAGTAAGTTTGCCCTCTAAAGCATCCAAATCTCTCATCCACAAGGACTTCACAGTTGCTTGTTTCAGGTCTTCCACTTCTTTCTCAAGGTTGACAACTTCCTGCAAAGATAAAAATAAGTGGTCAGTAATTATTGCTTGGAAAAACATATAACTGAAATATCTAAGCCAGAATAAAAAACTTACTTTTCGTGCTTCATAAATCTTCAGCCTTACGTAAAAGAATTCTTCAAGAACTGCATGCAGAAGGATAAATGAGTGCTTCAGCAAGGCTTAACTGAAACAAAATTAAAACACTTCAATATCAAAATCACCTACTCTCTTCAGGAGTCTCATATTTCTTTATTACACTTGTCGCGTCAAACAGATGCATATTACTTGTTCTAACAGAAGTGGTTAGATTTAATTTTTTAAGCAATCCCTCTTTCTTGACAGCTGCAAGTCTCTCTTCTGAGATACAAACTGAGAAATCCACTACTTCTCCAATAGTATTGTTGCAGAATTCCTGATAACCAAAATTGTCTGTGAGATTTTGATCCCTAAATCTAATCTATATCAACACAAGCAGATACATACCTGGACTAAAGGATCTTCTGAGCTCTCATTGTCAGCTGAAACAGACTCTAAAAACTCATTGTAATCTTTAGTCCACATCCGAATTGGAAGCTCTGTTATCCTAAAAGTTTTATCATCCACCTCTTCAATATTTCCACTAATATTGATGACATATAATTGATGACATAGAAAACAAAGGCATATCATAAATTTAGGTGATCTAAAAACTGGATTTCATTATAATCCGTAGAAAGCAAACAATACTGAATTTCAACAAACCATATAGTACTCGATGGTCCAATTTTTTGCTTCAGTCCCCAGGCTTTCTTTCCATGCTTCGTACTGAGGCATTGTATAGAAAGATTCTATTCTTCTCCCATCTCTATGTTTGGCCAGGATCAGAGTAAAATAAAGGTAGAAAATTAGTACATAAGATATACAGCATGTAATGTATCACGAGTATGTGAGCCTTAAAACTTTGACGATAGGACTTATGAACTCCTGAAGAAAAGAAGGAGCTTTGAGCAATGCAGGAAAAAATTTATGGAACATATTTATCAATAAACCCTTGTTGTGTAAACCATCATGATCCTGCACACGGTCAAACACTGAATTTTAGTTTAAATGACGAAATGAAACCAAAACTTAGCATACATAAGTGTGCTGACTAAATCAATATAGCTTGGTAAGAAACCTTATCGGTAATAATCATCACGTGATTGTACTTGAGTGACTTCACTGGCTTGACATCATTATACGTGGCATCTTTCTTGAGCCCAAGAGTCTCCCTGATCACCCTCACACTAGCATTGAGGGACTTCCCACTGAGAGAAACCACCTCAAAGATTCCTTAATGAACGGCTGCAACCCCAGCATCCTACACGAGATATACTTTATAAGATTCCTACCAGATGTAAAACAATTTCCTATCTAAATGAAACTTACTGCTAGTAACTCTGCAGAATCTCCTTCTGTCAAAATTAAGGTACGTTGGCCAGATTCTTTTTTACCCGACTTGTGATGTTTGTTAACGTTGACCTTTTCTTAAGATCTTTCTGTAGTTCAAGTTCTACCCAATCAATTATTTTCTTCACTATCTCTGACTCGGCCACTGCACAAAGAAGAAGTATTAGAACTTCTGATTTGCAAGGAATTAGCATTGTAACTAGAGACCTCCCTTCATTCAAGAGAACTCTGGCATGACATTCCAAGAAGAGCCAAAATTTTCTGTCAATCTCTCCCTTTGAAAGTCAAAAATATTCTCTCCCTTTGAGAGTCAAAAATATGGAATATTTTTTACTCTCAAAGGGAGAGACTGACAGAAAACATATTTTTGACTGGTCTGATCTTGAGAGAAAGATCTTAAGAAAACGGATCGAAGGTGGGCTTGAGAATACTTTTGATCCTCTCATCCTTTATCACACTATCCTTTAGGGATGGCTAGCTATCTTATTAGTAACATAATCGACAGGACTTCCACCTTCGATAGTTGCCATACAATTTACAAAGCTGACCTGCACAAACCAACAGGTAAATTATGCATATTAATTTTCTCTCTAAAAGATGTCATGATCTGTTTATAGAACAACAAGTCAAACCCATGGGTAAAAAACGCCTAGAAAATATAATGGATGATTCTCTACCTGTTGAAATTGTCCATCACTTCGACTTATACAAATCTGGCATCTATCGTGTACATCCTCTTCCAATCTGCCTGCAGAATGCATATACAGTTGGCAGTAATTTGAAAACGAGTTGAACTGAAATGTCTGTCCGCTCAATTCAACCTTCGCGCATCCGGCGATATCAATCACACGCTTTCTCATTAGCAACAATTCAACCTTCACGCATCCCGCAATATCAATCACACGCTTTCTCATCAGCAACAAAGAAGACTACGGTTGGGAAATTTTTGTCATATTATCCGAGAAAACATAACGCAACATTATTATAATATAATTAGGTTTTGACAAAATTTCCCAACCGTAGTCTTCTTCTCATCATCATCGTTATTGCTACTCGTCAACAAATGCCCCCAAATCAATTCCGGCACATAAACCCTTCCTCGTCCTCTAGATGGATGGAAACATCGCCAGTGTAGTAGACGCTAATAGAGTTGGATTCGACATCAATAGTCACCTTCACGGAGTCCATCTTCGGGTCCCTCTGCTTGTTGTCGGTGGCGTTGACGAGAATTTCGTCGAAGATCCTGTACAGACCGGGCACGTAGGTGACCTGCCTTTTGATCATTTGCCCCTCCTCGTAAATCCATAGCATTTGCGTGCGCTTTTTAACCGAACCAATGTATGTGTCTGGGCGGAGGAGGATGTGACTGCCGGCGGTGGCGGTGGCGTCGGGCGGTGGAATGTTGGCATTGTTGCTGGTGGTTATCGCTGCGGCCATGGGGAATTAGGGTTTGAGAGAGGGGGGAAGGTTCCAGAAAACGGAGAGAGTGTCTTTAGGAATTGTATGGATTGATTTGATCAAATATTTATAGTCTATATCTATATTCTATAATAATAATAATAATAATAATAATAATAATAAGAGGGTTGTAAGTATATTTACTACAGTTATTTTCCCTCCATATCTTACTTAATTGGTTATTTGGTATTGACTTTTGGATCTCCATTGGTATATATCTTGATTAATTAATATTGATATTCGATTTTATGGAATATTTTTATATTTATAGGAAAATATAATTCAATTGATTTATTTTGAATATTAATTTTTAAATATTTTTAAAAATTATACTCCATATGTCACAATAGTAAAGTGTAGTTTTCCTTTTTTGTATGTTCCAATAACAAGGTCCAGTTCAAATATGAAATAATTAGTGTGTAATAGATGGGGCTAATTAAAGTGGTTGTTGGCTAGGAGTATTACTTTTAACTAAAATAATTCTTGATAAAGTGGAACAAATTTACTTTATATACTAAACCCCTTTTTCTTAATAACTGTGTCCAAAAGAAGTGAGACCATGCTATTGGGACGGAGGGAGTATTATATATGAAATATAAGTATAATACTCCATCCGCTGAACAACGGCAGCAGAGCCCTTCTCCGGCTGCAAACGCAGTGGCACCGACGAAATCTCCGGCGGCAACGAGGAGTAAGGAAGAGGCCAGTGTTGAATCCGAAGAAACACATTCTATCGGCGAGAGAGAGTAGAGAGACTCCAACGACCCAACTGTTTTTAAGAAAGCTAATTTTTGTCGGTTCTAAGTTGATTCCAATATTTGACATGTTCTCTCCAATTCCAAAATTCTAAAAAAATGCCACGTAGCAATACAAAATTCTAATCCTACAAAACACGTCCCAATCTCCCATTATCTTTTTAATAACACCCACGTATCAGGTTCCACTCCTTTACACCTAAATTTGCTCATCACAATCAATCCATATTTAAATAAGTGGGTGAACTAAAAAAAAATTAACCAAAATTACTCCACGTTCAAACATGCACATTTACAGTAACCACCACACTTCTCAATTTTATTCAATTATAAATAGCAAATCCAATACAAACATTTCTACACTTACAAAAATCCAATACGTTCAATTTCGGTAAAGTCGAGGATCTTCAGTTCGGAAGAAGCAAATTTGGATTGCAGTTAAGGCTTATTAAGTATGAAGTGCCGGAATTCGAAAATCCAAATCAAACATTCAGTCTAGAGGCCATTTTCCATAATAAAATGGTTTGTTAATTTATTATCAACCTTTATTCATCCTTTCCTTACACTACATTCTAATTTTATTTTCATTTTTTAGGGTGCTAGAATTCATGCAACTATTCAACGTGTTTTGATTGCCAAATTCAAACCACAACTTGAAGAAGGAAATGTTTATGCAGTTGTGGAATACATTATTGGCTACAACACTATGAAGTACAAAACCACATTGTCACAGTTCAAGTGATGTTCTTCAAGAATACTCGCATATGCGAGGTGGGCGACGAAAATTTCTCAAAATAGATATTCAATTTTAGAAGCTTCGAAGCTATGGCCCACCACTATCTCAATTAAATAACATAACACTACCCCTAATGTGGGACCCTTTCTCCACTTACATCTCACTCACCTAACTTTTATTAAAACTCGTGTTCATCGTCCCGGGGAACGTTTATTGTGGACGGTGGGAATAAGTTGGACAACAAATTTTATATTCCTAGTTAATTAGAAACATAGTGACATTATTTTTTTATTTATAAATTTCTCAACCCACATTCTAATTACGTAAAATTTTATTCGATATATAGAACGAAATGAGTTTTTTAACGCATGTTCATGAATTGATATAGCTATTTGATTTGATTTTGGGCCTAAGTCCGATTCCTCTAATATATTTTGACAAGTTTCAATTTATCAATACACCCTATGAATACCGTCCCGTTATTCTTGTCTCATTTCTTTTGGGCACGTGTATTAAGGAGAAAGTAATTAGGGATAGAAGGTGTGTTAGTGGAGTTTTCAATTGTATACTTAATAGGGTATAAATAGTGAAATAAAGTGGTTCAAATAGTGAAATAAAGTGGGTAGAGAGTGAATAATGAACCGACACAGAAAATGACAGGAATAATAGTGAAAGGTGGAGTAATTAAGAAAAATAAGGGTCACAATAACAATTTAAATATGACCTTAATAATCCTTAATTTAGCCCAAAAAAAGAAAACAAGTCAAGAATAAACGGGATAACCTGAAAAGGAATACAAGACAAGAATAACATTACTGAGGGAGTACGTATTAATAATTATTAGCAATAATTATATAAATAACTAAGTATAATAAATAAGATTATCACAATTTTAATTTGATTTTACCCAAAGTCAAAGTTATGTGAAATTTACAACTAAATTCAAAATTCATGTATTTATTGGCCAAATTGAAATTTTATGTGTAAAATTCGAATTTGAGTAAAGTTAAAATTTTAAATTTGTATCGAATAAATTTGTAAATTGTAAAAGTGTATGTCGAATAAATTTGTAAGCCAGAATTTGCAGCGCGATGCAGCCGATCTCAGCCTCGTTCCTAAAGCCCCAAAACCCTGAATTAATTTGTGAACTCACTTAAACCCTAAACCTCTCCCTCCCTCCCTCTCTCTCCTCTCTCTCTCTCTCGCCAGTACACGAATGGCGCCGGTGGCGAGTAAAGCAAACCCCCTACTCTCAACTATACCATGGCGGCGGATCAAATACCGCACCATCTGCGGCGGCCGCATTGCCCACGCGCCTCCGTCATCAGCTGCACAATCACCCACCGCGGATTCGGAAGCTGCTGCAGTTGCCGTAAAGAAAATTCTCGAGACGTTCACCGAAGAATTCGAGATCGGAACGCGGAAGATCACGATGGAAACCGGCAGAATAGCGCGATTCGCAAACGGCTCCGTCGTTTTGTCCATGGACGAGACTAGAGTGCTGTCAACAGTTGCTTCAGCTAAGAGCGATGGCAGCCGCGATTTTTTGCCCCTTACTGTATGCTTTTCTCTTTGTTTATGCTGCATTTTATGAGCTAATTCACATTTTTCTTTAAGTAGAGGATTTGATTGAATTTCGTGTTTCGATCAGGTTGATTATCAGGAGAAGCATTTTGCTCAGGGTACGATTCCAAACACATTTATGCGGAGGGAAGGAGCTCCGAAAGAGCGCGAGCTCTTAGTCGGCCGTCTCATTGATCGGCCTATACGTCCCCTATTTCCTCGTGGATTTTACCATGAGGTTCAGGTAGAGTAGCACTGTAGTCTATAGAGTATTTGTTCAAATTTTTATGTTTCTGCTGCTGTTTCTGAGCTCATATTCTTGTGTTTGAAGGTTATGGCTAGTGTCCTTTCGTCTGATGGGAAGCAGGATCCAGATGTAATGGCAGCTAACGCTGCATCTGCTGCTCTGATGTTATCAGATATTCCTTGGGGCGGTCCTATCGGAGTTATTCGTATAGGGAGGATAGGTGGTCAATTGATTGTCAATCCCACCATGGATGAGGTGTTGGAAGTGCTTTCCTGTGTTGATATATGTTTCCTTTACTTATATGTGTATTTTTCGAGGTATATAATGTGTTTCGTTGTCAATTACTACGTGTGTTAGGTACCGTTGTTTGGATATTAAGGTTTTCCGTTTTCTTTCTTTGTTTGCTTTGTAGCCTACTCAACCTGCCTAAATTGCATTACTCTATCTAAATCTCGTAATAGAAAAGAAATGTTTTTCTAGATTTATGCAATGTTTGTTTTGGCTTTTGATGGCACTCATACATCGTAAAATCACTTGATTGCTGGTTTTTGTTGGTTGATTCCTGTTATAGCCGCATAGGCTAGAAAAGGACAAATAGTGTGAAAGCAAATTAAATTGGCCATTCACATAAGGCTGATCTTCGCCATTTTTATCTTTTTTGTCTCAACCTCATTGATTCCATTTCCAAATGCTCTTAGAATTATAAGCTAGATGCTTGTCACAAGTCGTATTATATGGAATACAATGTTTGCTATGGGTAATTCTTGTGCTGTCAGATTTCAATCTAATCTGTTTCTCATGGATATTTTGGCAGCTTTGTCTGAGCGATCTTAACTTGGTTTATGCATGCACGAAAGACAAAACATTGATGATTGATTTCCAATCACGTGAGATATCTGAAAGAGACTTGGAAGCTGCTTTAAGGTTTGCTCATCCTGAGGTGAGTTTTTACTTCTTGTATTGATTGATTGATAATGCTTCTTATTGTAGGATTCTCACTTTTGATTGTTCAGGCTGTCAAATATATCGAGCCTCAACTAAGACTGGCAGACAAAGCTGGTAAACAGAAAAAGGATTATAAATTATACATGGTATCCGATGATACTTTTGAAAAAATCAGGAGCTTGTCAGAAAGCCCCATTGAAGCTGTGTTTACGGACCCTACATATGGCAAGGTTCATTCATTGAAACTTGTGTAAAGGATCGTACTATCACACTGCACTATCTTGCACTCCTGTGGTTCTTTATTTATTTCTCCTAATGCATTGTGCTTTATGTGTGCGCAGTTTGAAAGGGGTGAAGCGTTGGATAATATTGGACGGAATGTGAAGAAAACACTCGAGGAAGAAGGTGATGAAGAAGGTCTCAAATATCTATCAAAAACAGTAGATAATGTGCGGAAAAAGGTTTGTGCATCGATCTCGATCTTCAGCACAAGAGTCATGTTTCTATATAATGACCCTGTGATGTATCTCACCGCCTCTCTTTGTGGAGGGGAGTGAAGAATCAAGGAATTCCCTTGAATAGGCATTTATTGGTAGAATTGCTACAGAGATTATTATTCAACACTGATAAAGATGGTTTAAATTGGTTGTTAAAAACTTCAAATGCTTGAAAAAAAGAGATTTATGCTGTTAAAGATGGGAGCTATGCTCCCTTGGTGAACATTACATTTTAGCCATCATTTTTCTAATAAATATAAGATCACTTTAATATGGTTTTGACATTGTTTCTTGGCCATATCAGGTTGTTCGCAGAAGGATAATTGGTGAAGGAATTAGAGTTGATGGAAGACGCCTTGATGAAGTCAGGCCTGTGTATTGTGAAGCTGGTCATTTGCCTGTCCTACATGGTTCATCCATATTTTCTCGAGGAGATACTCAGGTAAACAGCTGAGTTGCCTAGGGATTGCCAGAAGATTTGATTGCGAAAACAGAAAACTTGATGACATCTGATGCTCTGAATATCTTACCTTCTTCTGAAGTGCTTACTTTTGCTGCCACATTTCATATGTTGGTTATAGGTTCTTTGTACTGTGACCCTTGGAGCACCTGGAGAAGCTCAAGTTTTGGATTCTTTGGTTGGTCCTTCATCCAAGAGATTTATGCTTCACTACAGTTTTCCACCATTTTGCACCAATGAAGTTGGTAAACGTACTGGCTTGAACAGACGCGAAGTTGGACATGGTGAGCTACTGGCTTTTCCAGTTTTCTTATCAGTATCTTCGACGCTGCAGATTCCTTTTTTAAATTATCACATCAATTCTACTGGCTTACTCTTTCCGCCACATTGGATTGTAATGAATCTTTATTTTGCAGGTACTCTTGCCGAGAAAGCACTACTTGCTGTAATGCCTCCTGAAGACAATTGTCCATACACTGTTCGTATCAATTCAGAAGTCATGGCCTCGGATGGA
This sequence comes from Agastache rugosa, assembly GCA_031470985.1. NCBI lineage: Eukaryota > Viridiplantae > Streptophyta > Magnoliopsida > Lamiales > Lamiaceae > Agastache > Agastache rugosa. Next base: position 675,691 of record CM062606.1, read on the forward strand.
TCAACATCAATGGCTTCTGTTTGTGCTGGTCATTTTTATATCCTGTTTGATGAAATTTTACATACTCATTGCATGTAGCAATCTATTTTTACATCACTTGTGATTATTTCCTATATTAAGTCCCTTGAATAGCGTTGTACATTCCTTTATGTAGGTAGCATGGCCTTGATGGATGCTGGCATTCCATTGAGGGAACATGTAGCAGGTTTGTCAGTGGGCCTTGTAAGTGAAACTGATCCTGCAACTGGTGAAATCACGGATTACAGAATATTAACTGATATCCTGGTAAGGCTTACCACTATCAAATTATACATGTGTTTCTTCTTCTGCTGAAGGAGTCTCCAACTTTTTTTACATTGTAATTAAAATTGATTCATTGAGCTACATTTTTCAGAGAATTCATTTAAACTAAATTTGAAAGTAACTCAATCACACCTCTGGATTAATATTAGACAATTTGGCAACTCTTTTACCTATTCAATCTTGTGTTCCAAGTTCTTTGTTATTTTCCTTGGATGTACAATCAATGCTGTGAAACTTGTTTGTTTTTTGCTCGTGTTGGAGGGCAAGTAAAGGCCATATTGATGGTTTGAGCGCTTAGTTTTCGTGATAGTTTTTTTATTGATTATCAATGAAATTTTATAATATACAAGGGCCAGAACCGACAGAAGATTAAGAGAGTTATGAGACAAAGTATAGTGTAGGAAACTATAGGAGAGAACATAAGCTAGAGATGAGGAAAACTGTTTCTTAATAGAATCCACATATACAAGAAAGTTTCCTTGCAACTCAACTTATGTGGAATGTGTCTACATAGCAATTTTGAAAATGAAAATTCAGTTTGTTGTGCATTACTTTAAAGTCCAAATTATTGGTATTCAACCAATTGTGATCCTTTATGCTTTTGAGATATGGTTTTAATGTAAACCTAAGTGCTTTATGCTAGCTTCCATTCCTGAATTATCTTTTGATTGTAAATAGGAGGTTGTTTATTTGTTTCTTTCTTTTTTATGATTAAAGGGTTTGGAGGATCATCTGGGAGATATGGACTTCAAAATTGCTGGAACCCGAAATGGAGTTACGGCAATCCAGTTGGATATAAAACCTGCAGGGATCCCTTTAGATATAATATGTGAGTCTTTAGAGCCTGCTCGTCAAGGTCGCATTCAAATCCTTGACCATATGGAGCAAGAGATAAATGTACCACGCACTCAGGATGGCAGAAACTCTCCACGGATATGTAAGCATCACTTATACGTCTCCTCTTTTTTATGATATGAGCTACTGCCAAGATTACTTTCAACAGTCTCCCCATTTGGTTTTGTCATTGAATGAGGACGTTTTCTCTTCTTTCCTTCTTTTTCCCCTTTTTAAAGAAAACGCCAATTGTTTGAAAGTCATTTTTTCCATTTCCCCTCCTTTTCAAAACTTAACCCATCTCTCTTGTATCAGTGAACTTGAAGTACAACAATGATGCAATCCGTCGCTTGATTGGTCCTCTCGGTGCTTTAAAGAGAAAGATTGAAGAAGAAACAGGTTTGCTTTGTTTTTCTAGTTCCATGTCAAGACACTTATGAGCGTGTGTGTATGTGTTACTTTTTGCCACCAGTAAGGCTTATCGCCATGTTTTAGGATTTTAACAGCGTCTTACATTCAAATTTTTCATTGATGGTTGAAACGAGCAATCACATGGCCTGCATTGCAAAATACTTTTCTATGTTTTACTTATTTAAGAAATTGATGTTCTTTTTGGATTGTTATGTAATTGTGTGTGCATCAATATACTTTCAGTGGACGGTGTTAATATTTCACTCTCACATCTACTTTTTGGAATTTATGGTGGAGGCTCACTTTAGCTTTGGCGTGTAAAGCATATCAATGAAATTAATAAAGTACTTGTACAGCCCTTAACCTTAAAATAAAATCATTTTAGGGATTTCTTCTATAATTTCCTGCATTTACCCTTGACCCTGGCTAGTATTTTATTTGAAACCACGTTTATGCTACAGGTGGAAGGATATCTGTGAATGACGGTTCTCTTACTGTAGTGGCTAAAAACCAATCAGTACTGGATAAAGTGATGGAAAAGGTAATTACTTTGAACTACTTACATATTGTTGGTTCATATGTGCCATTGTTTCTTTCGTATTACTTTACATCTGAAGACAAATTGTTGGCTCATTCTCACCTGAATTTGTTTAATCCCATTGGCATTTGATTCTAAGGCTTGGCAAGATATTGTCATTCATTTACTCAGTGGACCTCATTGATTAATCTTCAAACTTCTTATTTCAGATTGAGTTCGTAGTGGGTCGTGAGATTGAGAAGGGAGGTGTCTATAAAGGTATTGTAACTTCAATTAAGGAATATGGCGCCTTTGTGGAGTTCAATGGAGGCCAACAGGGTCTCCTTCATGTTTCCGAATTATCACATGAACCGGTTTGTGAATCTTTATTATTGGTTATGGTTTATCAGTAGGTGGTTTCTATGGTTGTTTTTGTTATCCTTATAAGATGTATTTATTTCTGTCAGGTAACCCGAATTTCTGATGTGCTATCAGTTGGCCAAGTACTAAATTTGATGTGCATTGGCCTAGACGTGCGTGGAAATATCAATTTATCTCTGAAGGCCACTTTACCTAAAACAAGATCAAAAGCAACTCCCACTGTCAAAGAATCCGCTGCTTCTGTGCCACAAACACCTGAAGTCTGGAAGCCTGTTAACAATGTGAAAACGGAGCAAGAAAATGAGGATGATAAGTCTGCGGGGGCTGGGGATAGCTTATCGGCGATTGTGATTCGAAGTGCTGCTGAGTGTGATCAGGCGGAGAAATCTTCTGCTCTAAATAACCGTTCTAAAGGTAGCAGTTAATTCCACTTAAAAAAAATCTTTTCCCATGTTAACATTAGTATTCTTAATCTATAACATGATATAAAATGTTTAAATCTACAGCTGAGGCTCCTTTAGATGCAAAGAAACTGAAAATTGGAATGGAATTGACCGCCAAGGTTCACCAAATTCGTGCTCATGGACTAGTCCTTGATTGTGGAAGTGATCTCCGTGCGATGTACCGGTTTGAGGTAAATGGCAATCTTATCTCGTGTGGTCCTTCAGTTGGGAATTTTAGGCTTCTGTAGTACTTTACATTTCCATTTTTCAAGTCTCTTGGGAATTAGCGCCTTTACCTTAAAAGTCGAATGAACTAATGTGACACGATTTTGGTCCAAATTTGTTAAGCCGATTGCTTTTCTCCCAGCCTATGGTAGATGGTCTGAAAATTATAGAAAGTAACAAGAATATTCTGCTGTAATTTATCATTAATACCGTCAAACTTCATCTTTATGCCTTGCAGACTGATTCCCGAAGAAACTTTGTGATTGGTGAGAAGCTGCGAGTAAAGTGTGCCAGTTTCTCCAGCAAGGGAATCCCAGTGATGTCACTGGTGTAGGAGTAGGGATCATCACTCAGAATACGAGGTTTGGCGACTTACTTAGATTTTTACATAAAATACGACTCTCCCAATGCTTCATAACGTCTATATACCATCAGAACGCGGATTTTTTTATGCAACTTTCATGCACGAAAGATGGTAACACAAGGTGGGTTACCATGCTTTCTTAGGAGAAATGGTTAGATAGGAAAACATGATCGTCAACTTGACCAAGTAAGACGAGTAACGGATAGAGCAACGATTTTGAGTAGGTAGGTAAGTTATCGGTGTAAAATCAGTGTAAATTTAGGTTTTCCTTTGTCGTGGTAATAAGTTCTTGAAATGTTTCTTGATCATCATGTACATTTTAGTAGCTCATTTTTTATTCCATTATGTGAACTGGATTTTATCTCTGGAATTCTGTAAAGGTAATCTCTAGATGAAAAAACAGTAAAATTTGTGGGCTGCTTTTTCTGAGATTAGAAAAGCAAACTAGAGAATTGTTGTCACGTGCGATTTGAAAATTCGATAATTTGCTAGTCATTTTTTGTGGGCAATTGTGATTCTTTAATGTACTCCCTGTCCTCTTTTCCTTATTGGGCTGTCCTACTGAAATTGTCTTTCTTCCTTCCCAAAAAGGAAATAATTGACTCTTCAAAAGTAATGAGATCTACCCATTTTTTCTCTTTTTACCTTTCTCCTTAATAACCGTGCCGAACACTAACATGACAATTTCAGCGGGACGGAAGGAATACATGTTCATACCGTTGGAATACGAGATGAAATATCATTAGGTCAAATAAGATGGGTATTCGATATGTGTGATTTTTGAATTATGAATTATAGATATTGTCATTAAAATATGAGTTTGGGTTTGGAATTTTGACCTCATTCAACATGAGTATGTCTCACACTGGACTCTTTCTAATCAAATCATTTTATGTAAATGTAATTTAGAAGAATTTGAATGTAAGGCCTTGTTTTGAGTATTTTCTCGAGTAAGTATTACACATGGGTTTAATTATTGGGGACAAATTACAAATTCCGATTTACTTGTATAATCATTACTTCGCACAAATAAGCACATGTACTTGTTTGAAGATGTCTGATCATTTTTCAAAATACTTATATCAAAATACTCTAAAATAATACACACAAATAATGCCTTATGCATATATTCCCCAGAAAAACCTTAATACAAATATGGGTTTTATTTTTATATATAACAAAGGCCACTCTTAGAACATATTTATTCACCATGATTAAGTGCATCATGTTGTCAAATTTATTCTTTATAATCTATAAATATTTTATTGAAAATCGTACAAATAATTTTTTGTATTGAGAACAATGACGAAACGGAAAATGTAAAATCATTATTCTATAGAAAAGATCATTAATTCTGTAGAAAAAGAAAAGAAAAGCACAAAACAAAAGCCAGACATTCGAGAGAATTGACATCATTAATGTGGTTCCTGTCTATTACAAGCTTCAAATAATATTCCACTTTCGATCTTATTATTATATGTCAAAGAATTAAATGTCGCCCACATGCATCAATCATGAACACTTTTCTTGAGTTCTTTCCCCAAAATTAAATCATTCTAGATTTTCTTTTTAGGTTTACTTTATTTATATTCTTCTTATTCTTCTCTCTCCCAGTCTTTGATCTTCTGCTGTAATCATTTTCCGTGACACATACAGATTAAAAGTCGTCCACTTTAGTTTTGACTTTTTTCTTAGTGAAAACCTCTAGTTTTGACTTGAGAAGTACATAATATATTGATACTCTCTCTCTCTCTCTAAAATGTATATTTGACAGTAGACCTGCCCATTTTTCACAAACCGGCGGTTCGGAACGCCGGTTCGGAACCGGCTCGAACCGCCGGTCAACGGTTTTTTAACCGGAATCGGCGGTAGAAGGGTCGGTTACGGTTCAAGCAAATTGGTAACCGGCGGGCCTATAAAACCGGTGAACCGGAGGTTTATGTGATTAACCGGCGGTTTTCGGCTTAAAATATTATTTTTATTTTATTTAATTACCTCATATGTATATCTATAAATATATATCCCTTTGAGAATTTATTTATTCCACACCATTTCTCTACACTTTATCTTCTTGTCTTTACTAAAATTTCCATTCTTTTCAAGCATTCATTGGAACTTATGCTAATTGCTAATGTAATTATAAATTATATAATGTTAATTTTAAGTACTAGTAGAGTGGTACATGCGATTTATGTAATATTGATAGATTTTAATTAATATATATATATATATATGTCAAACATAAAATAATAATATGATAATAGATATTAATAATAAAATACTATATAAGGGTATAATAGGCCAATCAAATTTTGTAAATAATGCTCTTTTATAATAGGTATAGATTAATAAAAAATGAGTTAATTTTCTTCATTTGTTTTAATGCTCGTTTTGTACTTCATTTACGTAATGTTCTTTTTTGTAATCAAAATAATACATTTATATTAGTATATTAAAAAAAAACCGGCGGGCCGAACCGTGAACCGGCGATTTTAACCGGAATCGGAACCGCCGATTTTTTGGCCCGGCCCGGAACCGGGAATAGTGTAGACGGGCCGGTTACGGTTCACCTCCGGGGAAAACCGTAACCGGCGGTTCAAGGCCCGGAACCGGCGGGCCTTGAACCGTGGGCACGTTGACAGAGTTGGAAAATTTTCAAATTATTTCCATGTGTGTAGCCGTTTATATTGAATACTATTTTTTTCCCCCAACTGTGCTGTCGTAAGGAGTTGATTGAGTTGTCTTCTTTACCAACCCACCGAAAACAAAAAAAGAAAAAAAAAATCCTTTTCTTTTTTCATATCTTGAAGGTTTCTTCTCTCTCCAAAATCCAGCTTCAATAGATTATAAATGGGCTAAATTCTCTAGTGTCAACTTTCTACAAGCTGTCAATGTTATATGAGTCTATGCATGCAACACGAATGAATAATAAAAGTTAGATAAATTAACTTAATTCGAGAATGATCTACTGGTGAAATGAATATTTTTTTTATAAATAAAGATAGATGAAATATTTTGTATTACTCAAATATCTAATATTCGAATCTTACGTATAATTTATAGGTCGAGACTATTATACCATGTTTTCTTATTATTACGATTGCATAAGAGGGGTTCACCCAATACACATATCAAATGGATGACCCATTTCAGATGGGTTCATCCATTGCACAAGAAACTTCGAGTTACATTTATCGTTCAAGAAAAAAAGCCTAGATTGATTTTCTTTCATCAAAATTTTGTTGTATCCTCCTCAAAATTCATGTGCTCGCTATTTCACTGCGAGATAATTTCCTCTTATATTTTCATTAATATACATATTATAATAACATTATAAAATAATATAAATATATTGAATAACACGCAGTTTGCTGATTCATTTTATATTTATTTAAAATTAGGGCCATCCTCGCACAAGCTTAGCGTGGATTGCGTGAAAAAGACAGCAGTAGGCAGCACCTATATTATTTGGAATTTCTTCTATAATTTTGTCAACAAATTTTGGTACACTGATTATTATTTTCGTCATTGCTGTAATTCACGTATACAAGACAAACCAAAGTTACTTTCCCTTTTTTATTTTTCAATTTGGAGGCAAGAAAAAAGTCAAATTTTTGTTCTAATTAGAAAGGAAAAGAAAAGAAAAAAATGACCCAATTTCTAACAGTTCAAACTATCCCGTCTCTACAGATTCGTGAAGTTCTTATTAATGAGCATCATACAGTGGTAAAAATAAAATGAAATTCTTTTTTTATGATGGAAAAAAAATGAAATTAATTCATAATAAGTTATGATGAAAATATTCCTAACATCAATCTTCCCATAGTTAAGTTTTTATTTAACCGGTTAATAATCAATTTATTATGCTAATTGATTAATGGGAGGAAAGTTAAAATAACCAATTTGAAAAAGCAAAGATAAATTATAACCATTAATCTTTAAAAGATAAATACTAACCAATATTTTTACATCTTTACTATTTTGCCCTTATACATGAAAGTATACATGACATATACGAACACATACATGAATACATACATGATAGTCAAATATTTTTTCCGGTGATTTTTTCCGGCGACTTTTTCCGGTGACATTTTCCGGCGACTTTTTCCGGTGACTTTCCGGCGGAAATTCCGACGACTTTTTCCGGCGACTTTTCTAGCAAAAAATAGTTTCAGGAAAAAAAACTTTTCCGGCGACTTCCGGCAAAACACATACATAAGGAAAAAAACACACACACATACATGTATTCGTGTATGTCATATATGAATTCATGTATGTCATGTATGGATTCATTTACACACACACACACTTACATGTATTCGTATATGTATTCATGTATGCCGTGTATGGATTCATGTATGTCGTATATGAATTCATGTATGTCATGTATGGATTCGTATATGAATTCATGTATGGAGTCATGTATAAAAGGGCAAAATTGAAAAAATGGACATTATTTATCTTTTAAAGATTAGTGGTTAGAATTTATCTTTGCTTTTTCAAATTGGTTACTTTTGAACATTGTTTCTTGATTAATTATAGAAGTTTTAATTAATCGGTCATTGTACATTAGCTTCTAGACTCCTAGTATGGTCTATTATTAATGAAATATATAAATTTGTGTGAGTACACAAATCAAAGTTCCGAATCCAAACCAACCAATTTTTAATGACATATTGATATTTATCTAAATCCAGAATTTTGATTCGTCTCATAATAAGACTGTCTCACACAATCCTCTCCCATTATGAAATAATATATATAATTAATTCATTCAAAAGAAAAATCAAAATTCTGCTTCAACTACGTGAGCAGTAGAACTTGAACTGATCCTTCTCATTATTCATGAAAGGGTATTATTCCGAATTTTCATTAAAGGAACGCCATGATTAATTATATTATAATACAAACATATTTAAAAAAAGATAAATCTTAGACCAATCCACAAGAAACGATGAATAAAAATTTTGAACAAAGGAAAATGTTACCTTAAATTTGGCAGTATGTTATACATTCTACCACACGTTCAAAAACTTTACTGTCACGTTGTTGACTATCTAGAAATCCGAAAATAATTTTGAATAACAATAGTATCTTGCAATTATTATATGTGATGTTATTATAAATAAATTACAAATCTTAAAATCCGAAGTTCAAATCTCTCTTTAAGTACAGTTCAATTCAATTAGTCTTCAGATTTTAATTCAACATGGACTCAATTAAAATTGCGATTAATTATAATTAATTTCTCTATAAATTATGGGTATGAGAAATTAGTTGCTCCGCCTTTGAGGTTTGCATGGCTTATTCGATTGAACGAGTGAGTTTGTGACTGTATAATAATAAAAAGTTTAAATTTCACTGATATTTTTATGCTAAATATTTAATCGGACATTATTTATCTATTTTATGTATTTAGCAAATTACTAGAGATATAAAAGCTGCAAATTTCTTCTCGTCTAGAAAGAAAAAAAATGTGCAGAGATTATTTGCTTCTATCAATCAATATTCTTAATTTGACTAGGGTTGACCAACCCATTTTAGATTTTTCTAGCAGTTTTTACAGACTCCTGTTTTTGTTAGGTTGACTATAAAAATGACAAAACATCAGAATGTTCTATCTCTAATAATTTGTGTAATTTAATGAAAAAGAATTTGAAGGTTTTAATATTTAAATAAAGAAGTCCTTGCCTTAATTTTCAAAATAAATACGGTACCTATAAATAATTGGGTTTCGAACAACTTACGAAATTAATTGAGGAAATTGCTAAATGTGGATATAAAGAAAAGAGTTTAATCATGACGTACGCCCAACATTGGTATTTTAATTCATATATTTCTTTTTAGTGTTTTGTATTTAAATTTGCTTAATTATCAATAATTATTTTATAAGATTTGAAAAATTAAGATAAATAAAGCAGTACTACTTTTTGGTTTTGGCCTTTTGGGGTTCATATTCATAAGTCAAACCATTCAGTTATTCAAAAAAAAAAAAAAACAGATAAGGAAGATAAATATAATTTCTTCACTTTATTCTTTTTAAATAGATGATGATGGTAGGTTCCAAACTCGATCTAACTTTGACTAACATGCCACCTCCAAAAATTTTAAATAGTGGTGACAAAATATTTGGTACAAAAGTATTTAGTTTATATTTTTGGGATATTGGTTAGTGGACTAAATTTAATGATTCAATAAAAGACGAGAGTTAAAATTAAAATAATTTAGTGGATGCTGAAGTTGAGATTAAACAATTTAACTTTGTCTGAGCTCTATCTTTTGATATTAGTTGATTATGACTCAACAGGAAAATGTCAATTTTGATTTTTGACTGTGAAAATGAAATTCCAGATTACAACAATATATTTCCCACCAGAACTCCTGTCCAACTTTCACAGAAATTGAATTTTATTTGAAGTTCAATTATTTGCACCTTCTATAAAAATGACATTATTGATGATGTACATTTAATAGCACAAATCTAGTGACTAATCTTTTATTTACATATTTCTTGATTGCAAAATTAAATACACGAGAATTAGCCAACATATTATTGGGTTAAAATTATTGGAGTATTGGAGTACAATCTACAATTCCATCATCTAATTTTCTCCATATTAATTTTGGTTGATCTTGAAAAATGGTTATTTGAGATCTTGGTAGTTTAAATATCCGACTTTCCGCACACAAAAATATAGATAAATTGAGTGACAAATCATTTTCCCTTTTTATAAATCAAAAGTCGTGGTTTACCATCAACAAAAATATATTTAAGTCTTCTAATATTATGTCATGACTAAGAAACCATAAAATTAAAGTTTCACAATCCATTCCCAATAAAACTCGTACCATTAATTTTATTTTCTTTATGACTAGGGTAATTCACGGCCACTACTTAATGAGTAAACTTCACTCTTGTCAAATGTTATGCAAACGAGATTGGAGAGGTAAACTCGTCTCACATACTCCCTCCGTTTTTTTTAAATGTTATATTTAGCTTAATTTTTTGTTTCTATATAAGTGTCTTATTTCAAAATTTGAGAGTAAATTAATGACATTTTTCCAATTTTATCCTTATTTAATGCTTCTAGTAATTTGTTAATTAGTTGTATGTATACATTAATGATTGTAATTAATAAGGTTACATAGGTAAATTTCTTTATTTTCTTGGTATGTGTAATTTGACGGTGTGGGACACTTATAAAAGAACGGAGGGAGTAACTTATTTGATACTGCCTCCATCACCAAATAATACTCCCTCTGTCCCATTCAATATGACCTAATTTTTTTCGGCACGGAGACTAAGAAGAAGGGAATTAAGTATAATAAAGTGTTAATAAAGTAATTTTTTAGTCAATAAAGTATTTTTTAGTCAATAAAGTGTTTTTTAGCAAGCTCTAATTCTTTCCATAAAAGGAAACATGTCATATTGAATGAGACGATCCAAAAAGGAAAACATGTCATATTGAACTGGACGGAAGGAGTAACTATATTTTGAAACAAACTTGTCACAGATTTAAGTGTTTTATCTCAAAATTATATAGAAAAAATAACAATTGAACGTTCTATTTTATCAATATTTTCAGTACAAATTCTTTGATTATTCAGCTGTTCATGCAATAATTAAGAATAAATAAATAAATTTACCAACTTCTCTGATATACGAATTTTGACGGTAGATGACATTTATTCGGAGATGCTAATTAGAATATATTATCCGCCATGACACGTATATATAATTACAAATGTACAACTTTATTTAATAAATGCGTTCATTTCATCGCAGTGAGAACTCAACTATTCAGCTACCGTTCACTGCACTAAATCTTTAACTCATAACACCACAATCATCAATGATCAAACCAAATATTAAAGCACAAAACCAGCTTCTCTCTCTCTCTCCTCTCTCTCTCTCTACAACTTCTTCAAATCCCAACACAATTCTCCTAAATCCAAACCTCAAAGTTTTCCTTACATGCATTTACCATGGATTCTCATCCTCCTCACCATCCATCTCCTACCTCTCTCTCTCTCCGACCCGCGAATTTCCGAGGCCGGCCTTTTCTGCGGTCTCGAGCGGCCGCCGGCGAACGCCAGCGCAGCCTACATCCCGCTCTTCGTCAGCGGGATGGAGGTCCTATCGCAGCGCGTCACCGCCGACGACTGGGGCAACTACGCCGTGAACTCCACCAACATATCGATATCGATATATAGCTTGGCGCAGTGCCACGGCGATCTGTCGCACGACGACTGCCTCCAGTGCTACGCCGCCAGCCGCACGCGCCTACCCCGCTGCCTCCCCGCCTCCAGCGGCCGGATTTTCCTCGACGGCTGCTTCCTCCGCTACGACAGGTACGCGTTCTTCAACGAGAGCGTCGATTCTGTTTGGGACGCGGTGAACTGCAACAGCACAGCGCCGAATTCGACGCTGCCGCAGGCGGAGTTCAGGAGGAACGTGGCGGAGCTGATCGATAATGTGACGGCCGGCGCCGCGGCGGCGGAGACGGCGGGCGGGAGATTCGCGGTGGAGGGGAGTGGAGGCGTGTTTGGATTGGCGGAATGTTGGAACACCGTGGGCCCCGAGGGGTGTAGGGCGTGTTTGGCGAAGGCGAATAGAGAAATTAGGAAATGTTTGCCGAGCAGCGAAGGTAGGGCGTTGAATGCTGGCTGTTATTTGCGATATTCTACGCAGAAATTCTTCTCAAATCAGTCGAATGGATCGCAGCATGATTCTGGTGAGTTGTTCTTAGCTAATATAAATCGAATAATTCTGATGGTAAAGTTCCAAAAATATGTTTAATTCTGATGATGAAGTGTGTGTGTGTGTGTTTTTTTTTATTTTTATTTTTTTTATTACCATTTTTTTGTTTGGAATCTTGCTCAATAGCGGTTGGCATTTTGTTTAAGTTGATTATAAAATTGAATGTTATTTACTTCTATCATGTCTGAATATTTGTTTGAATTTTGTTTCAGATAATTTTGGAGTTTTATGCGTGTTTTAGTGTTGTTTATTTTGTCTCACTATATTTATATAAAATTCGTTTTTGTTTGATCCTCTGATCTGGAGTTGATTAGTATTTTAGGTAAAATTCTGTCAACTTTTGATCAATTGTTTTAATTTATTACTAAGCATGATGATCTTAGAATGAATCTTGTTCATGTTTGGCGGCTTCGTTGATTTCTTGAATCCTGGTGTTGTCAAATTGATTAATTTTTTTGTTTTAATTTTTCTTCAATTATATCATGATGACAAATGTTGATTCCATTGAATACAAACAGTTAAGTCATTGTTTGAATATGAGAATTTCAGGTGTTTCTAGAAGAGGTGTGATTGTTGCTATTGCTTTGTCTATGGTTGCCTTCTGTATGCTCTGCGTCTTCGCTGGCCATGCTGCCTATCGTAGATGGGAGAGACGAAAACAAGGTATTCTGCGCGATATAGTTAGAGCACGACATGTTTTGATTTTTGAAATGGTATAGTTTTTTGATATCTTTCAATTTGATTCAATGCAGAGCGTTATAACCTTGGCAAGATTTCGATTTCCTACAACAGGTCGAGTTTGAACTACAAATACGAAACACTAGAGAAGGCGACAAACTATTTTGATCCGTTGAGGAAATTAGGTCAAGGAGGCGCTGGCTCTGTATTCAGAGGCACCCTCCCAAACGGGAAGACCGTGGCTGTTAAGAGGCTGTTCTTCAGCACGAGGCAGTGGGTGGACGAGTTCTTCAATGAGGTGAATCTTATCAGTGGAATCGAGCACAAGAATCTTGTGAAGCTTCTTGGCTGCAGCATTGAAGGCCCGGAAAGCCTTCTCGTTTATGAATTCGTGCCGAACCAGAGTCTTGAAGTTTGCCTCTTCGGTGTGTTATAGTTGATTTTGATCAGAGTTTGATCTTGATGATGATTTTGATCGGATTTATAAGTTTCTCATCTGACTGCAGATAAAAATAAGGCGAAAATCCTCAACTGGAAGGAGCGATACAACATTGTAGTAGGAACGGCTGAAGGGATCGCGTATCTTCATGGAGGTTCCGAGCTGAGGATCATCCACAGAGACATCAAGAGCAGCAATGTTCTTCTTGATGAGAATCTTGATGCCAAGATAGCTGATTTTGGACTAGCTCGAAATTTCGCAGCTGATAAAACTCATCTTAGCACAGGAATCGCAGGCACATTGTGAGAAAATTTATCTCAATTTCTCAAATAGATACGATTTAGATCAGTTCGAAAGTAACCCTAATCCTAAATTGTTGATTTGCAGAGGATACATGGCGCCCGAGTACATAGTGAAAGGGCAGCTCACTGAGAAGGCCGATGTTTACAGTTATGGCGTTCTGGTTCTTGAAATCGTGTGTGGAAGGAAGAACAATGCCTTCGTTGAGGACTCGGGATCTCTTCTACAAACAGTAATATTCCTTATATAGTTATACTACTCCATTTCAGGGTTGTTTACGTTGGATGATAGATCAGATGGACATTATATATGATGGAGTATTTGAAGGATTGGACGATCAAACATTCTCAAAATTGTTCAATCCTATATATTTCTATCTACCTATCGGGAAATTCTATCATCCAAAGTAAACACCATCTCATGTTATGATGTCTCGATCATTTTCATAATGTAGCTTCATTTTCTCTTCCTACTCTAGGTCTGGAAGCTCTACAAGACGGGTAGACTGACAGAATCAGTCGATCCATCTCTGAAGGGTGATTTCCCGCCAACAGAAGTTTCGAAAGTCTTGAAAATCGGGCTCCTCTGCGCTCAGGCATCCGTGGCTCAACGGCCATCAATGGCAGATGTTGTCCGAATGCTCACAGAGGAAAACTGTGAAATCCCAGAGCCAAAACAACCACCATTCTTGAACACTAGTGCCCTTTCAGTCAGTACTACTAGATCAACCTACACGTATCCCTCTACAGAATCATTCAGCATTCAGAGCTCTGAAGAGCCACAATCCAGAAGTGGAGAGATCAGGTTAAATTGAATTTGTGAAAAAAAAAAATGGATTACTTTTGCCTAAAGGCAATTCAAGAATAGGCTTGGAGTGGTTGTACCTTGGGTGAAAGTACAACTCTACAAGAGTTGAAGCTTGTGGGAAACACTAATGCAGATTTTGTAGAGTTTGATGATTAGAGAAAAGAAATATAGCTCAAAATTGTGTAGCAATTGAAATGTCATTTTCTTTGGGTGGTTGGCATTTTAGCTCTAGATTAGAAAATTGCTTATCAAATTTTAATACTAATAATAGAGTAGGAATCTTGGGCGGTTGCCCGGACCCCATTTTCTTTTCATAAGCCTTTTCCCTTATCACATCATACTCCAGGACGTATAAATGAGTCGAGTCGAGCTAAATATACAATTATTCAAATTTATTTAATAGAAAGGACGTATGAATGAGTCGAGTCGAGCTGAATATACAATTATTCGAATTTATTTAATTCTATTACATTAATTTGTATGTACCGTTGCTCAAGGTTGTATAAATGGATGGAATCGAGCTGAATGTACAATTGTTCGAATTTATTTAATTCTATTACATTCAGTCGTAAGTATTGTTGACCGTTCCACGTTCCGAAATTGGTTTGGGACATTTATGTTAATTTTGTGATAGTTTATGTATTTAATTGTAATTATATATTATTTTAGGATATTTCCATTAAAATGTCAATAGTTCGAGTATTAAGTTGCAATTTTCCATAAAATATAAGGTAGCACGAGATATCACGACCCAAATGGCTAATAGCAATCAAAATAATCTTTCAAACATACTCCCTCCCATTTTTAATATAAGTCTTTTTAGACTTTTATAACTTTTATAAAATATATGTCTTTCTAACTTTTTTTCACCTCCTAAATCCATAATTGCCCCTAATTGATTCACCTCAAATTCATATTTTTTACTCTTCACTAATTTCAATTCATCATTTATTAAGGATAAATTTGACAAAATAAAATTTTCTTAGCACAAATCTAATAAGACTTATATTTTAAATGGGAGGGAGTATAATCGTCGATCCACCAACTAAACTAGAGACGGCCCACGGGGTATTGTCAACAGCTCATTCCAAATTAAGATTTCCAACTCTCAACTGCAATTGTTGAGTTTTATGACAAGAAATCTAAGTTCCGATGCTGATTTAATTAATGGCGCCTCTGAACCAAAAAAGATTTTATCTGAGAAAAGAAAGAAGAAGACAAATTTCTTATGATTATTAATTAGATAGAATTGCAATTCTGTTGCGACATTAATTGATCCCAAAAAAAAAAAAATCTAGTGATGAACTTATTAGTATTAATTTTAAATTCGCAGGAACTCGAAGACACATGTGAATTGGAGAAGCCAAAAATGGGAGATACGTAACGTACAACACTCGTTGCATGTCGGACAACCAGGAGTTATTAGGGGAGGCAGATGGGACCATATGGTGACTCGACATACGAAAAAAATTACTCCCTCCGTCCCATTATTGTTGGCACGTTTCTTTTGGGCACGAGTATTAAGGAGAAGAGTGTTTAAAAGATAAAAAGATAGAAAGTGGTGAAGCCCACAACTTTTTGTGAGAGAAGGATATTTCCCAAAAAGGAAACAAGCCAACTTTCGTGGGACGGCCCAAAAAGGAATACAGACCAACAATAATGGGACGGAGGGAGTATGAATTTAAATGATATATCTATGTCGAAATTAGATAAATTCAGTTTCAAAAAAAGAAAAGAAAAAGAGATTAGATAAATTCAATGTATATATGATGTATCACAATTTTGAAGAATTTTAGATACCAAATAATTAAAATAAGTACGAATATTATAGTTACTTCAAACTCTGTAAGAATATACACGATTATAGTAAAAAAAAAAAAAGGAGAAGATAAATATAGTATATATCATAGTATTACATTCTCTTAAATTAATTACATAATATGAGTATAATAGGTAAATTTAATTTTGTAAAACAAGACTTTTTTATGATAAATACAGATTAATTAATTTAAAATACTAGACCTCACCAATACAGTGGTATACGAGATTTATATATTTTACACAAAATAAATATGAACACCCACTAGAGGTGTCAATTGTCAAATTTTGCCTGATCCGATCCGATATTGGATTAGGTTAGACCATACTTTTTAGACTCGTTAGAATTTTGGGCCGGATTAGCCTGGCGAGTTTGGGCTAGTGATGTGTGTGTACTGTACAATGTATATACACATGTCACTCAACCAGCCCATCAGGGCTGCAGTAACCAAAGCCAAGGTGTGTCACGTCAAAAAACGATACCTCTAATATACGGGACTAAAACACGAATACACGATAATAAAAATAAATAAATCTCCACAGCATAATAACCTGTACTAGGTTGGCCTAAAGTTGTCTTTCAAAAAATAACCGAACACGAGAAATGATCTAAAACATATGTTGAGCAAAATTGCATTCACATAACTGCTAACAACTAAACACCTAAAATTCTTGTGTCATTGCTTAATTTAAAGCTTTTAAACAACACTTTTGAAGCTACTGAGATCAAGAAACAAAATTTCATGCTTAAATCTCCTAAACAAAAGATGCATATAGCCATAGTCCATAGGCATCAAAGATGATTCCCAAAATTATTATACTAGCAAAGATTAAATGACTTAGTCTACTCAAGATCTTCTCTGACGACGGTGATCTCGCTCCTGTTGAGAAGATCATAGAACTCCTTCGTTCTTCGTTGTTCTTTCCAATGGTGCATTTTCCAAAATCCTCCGGCCACCATGCCGAGGACGGTCCCGATCACTATCTCCTTTATAACACTCGGGCCCTTGTAAACTATATGACCAGCCATTTTCTTCTATAAAACCAAACCTAACACAATAGGAATATATTCATGTACAAGTTAATACATGCATAAAGTCCTACTAAGTTCATTATTTTTTAGGGGACGAGAACGGAAAGTCCCGTCTCTAGGAGCGTTCTGGGTAATCTCGGCTGATATACAATAGCCTACAAATTGCACGTCGACATAGAGCATGTACGTTCATTATTTTGCTTCTATGCAACAGGGCTTGATCAAATCTTTTAGCTTGTTTGTCTAGAATCCTATCATGGATTATTTGGAGCTAAATTAAATCCATCAATACTAATTTCCAAAATTAAACCATCCTTAATCAAATTTGATTAGCTAAAGTAAACTAAAATTTTACAACATTCATGAATATGAAAAACTCTAAATCAAATTTCTGATATATATCAAATCCCTAATACAACAAGAATTACACGCACAAAAATTTATGAAAGGCTCACAGCGGAAACAAATGATGAAACTTGAAAGGAGTGAAATTGAAAATATAGAAATAAATACTATCACACACTATTTTTTCACTATAACAATAACACAAAACAAACACGGAAAAAAAAATTCGATTCACGAAAAACAAAATAAAACATGAAAAAATGAAAATGACGAAGAAATTTTCAATGAGAGGACTCACTTTTCGATGCAAAATTTTGAGGCGATGAGATCCCAAAATGTCGAAACTCGAAAGGGAAATTGAAGCTATGAATTCAGAAGAAATGCCTTGTTCGTTTTATATGAGTTTTCAGTTTTTTTTTTTTTAATTCAGTTTTTTCCCCATTTAATTAATCATTTTATATTGTTTTATATTTTAATTAATCATTTTTATTAGTAGTGTTGTTATAATTAGGATTTATTTCATTTTTATTGGAATTGGTTTTTCATAATTTAGATTTGTTATCTTTAATTTTTATTTATTTTACCTACAAATAATATTAGCGTTCACTTTGGATTTGATAGTTCTACTATATTTAATATATAATATAGCTGTAGACTTGTAGGGAAACTAAAGTGCTTAAATTTTCCTAACTTCAAATTACTACTTATCTTTTATCATAAATCGTTTGTTCACAATAGACTAGAGTTAAATAAAGCGACCCATGTTATGGCTAGGGGACTAACGAACGTACGTTGTAACGAAATTCCTAGTCATATTCTTAGTCGTAGAGTGGGTTGTCTGAAACCAAAATGTCTCGAATTCAAATCCCATTAATGTTTTTATAAGTCGAGCATGTCACCTTTGTACTTGAAAAATATAGTTTACATATCTTATGTGATTTGCAGGCTATTGCACAAAGACAGAAGTTTATCCAGTGCACACCAAAAGTAGCGGTTACGGTTCCTACATAAAAAGAATTGTAATTATAATACTTTGATGATTCATGAAAGTTAATTCTTATCAACAAAAAAATGAAAAATAAAATAAAATAAAATCGTTTGTATGTTTCTTCAAAATATCATTTCGATGCAGAAGACATTTTTATAGTCAATTCCTGCTCTTGGAGTGGGGCCCGCAAACAAACAGCGACACTACTGAAATATCTTCTTCTCAGGACTAGAAACATATACGAGATCAAAAACTAGAATTATTGAAAAAAAAAAATGAGGGCAGCCTCTCTCACCATTCACCAACAATTGTTGAATCCAAACCATTTCATAACCGATCAATACTTCAATTTCAAGAATCCCATCTCCTCGAGGTAACATAAACTAACTCTTGTTCTTAATTTTTTTCTATTTCGAGCAGCGTTTCATCTTCTGTTCTCGTATCACCATCATGCACCGAACGTATATTTTTAAAATTATTTTATTTATATTCGAAAAATAAAATAAAATAACGAAACACGATTCGATCACAATTCACAGGAGGCGGAGTTCGATACGATGTTGTCTGAAGAAACCAAAAGCAAGCAAGAATCACTACGAATTGCTTGGAGTCTCAGTTGATGCGAGTGGTCAAGAAATCAAGGATGCTTACAGAAAATTGCAGAAGAAATATCACCCAGATATTGCTGGGGAAAAGGTTAATAATGAATTAAATCTTTAAAAAGTATTAAAAATTTAATTGGAATAACTTACGTTGCAGGGGCATGAGAGCGCAGTCATGTTGAATAAAGCGTATAAAGTGTTGGTGAGAGACGAACTTAGAAAAGAATACGATAAATCAATCGGCCGAGTTCGTGTCGGGATCGAGTTGAGTACGCTCGGTAGCGTGTGGAAAGAGCCCTTGAGACCTCAAGCTCTATTTGTTGATGAAAATGCATGTGTAGGTAAGTGGGAATTAGCTCTAGTTTGTGGTCTTCTACTTGCAACACGAGTAAATCTATTAGAGAATCGAGGAGGGCGGTACGGAAACTCTCGGACGATCAAGGATCGGTCGTTCGAGGGTTTCCGTGAGGCCTCCTCGACGTTTCCAATACATTTACTCGTGTTGCAAGTAGGACCACGTCGGACATACTCAAAAGGGTCGGGGGAACCGTTTCAGGTTGCTGGAAATGCGTGCACCACGCGGGTGACACATTCGCCATGGACGAAGCAAGCGGAACTGCGCGAGTCAAGGTTCAATATGGCGATCATGACACGCAGATCGAGGTAATCGACGTTTCCTTTTAGTCGATACTCACACACAACCAAAACAAAAACATCACAGTCATCGATTATAGATATATCATGATCTTCTATATCATACGTAAGAATCCGATCTCGATTCTCGACACTAACCTTACAGATGTCGGTCGAATCGTGCCCCGTGAACTGCATCCACTGGGTTGATACCGAAGAGCTAGCCGTTCTCGAGTACCTAATCCGGCCTCAACCGAAGGAAGGGTATGGAATATATGGACAAGGATGGGAAAGACCTAAAAATGTATTCATGGCTGCCAAATCCTTCAAGAAAAACATAGAACAGCAAGAAGAACGGCAGCAAAGACATGGTAATAACATTCTTACATCAATCAATCTCTAGAGCAAGAATATCTTGATTTTAAATGTTAGGAGCATGACAAATGTTACCTGGGATCTCAGGAAAATCGAGAGGCGGGGAAGAAACTCCAGCTCAAGCAGAAGCCCGCAAAAATGCATACGAAGAACTAAAAATCGGAAGCTTTGCAAGAATTTGGAGCTGGATGAAGAGAAGCACTACCCAATGAGCAAACAAGTAGAGATTAATGCAGTAATTATACAATTAGGAAAAAAAAAAATTCTGTAAGAAGGCATTAAGGAAAAGTGTCATCAATTCTCCAGATGTAATTTCTGAAAGAGACACTGAAAAATCTGTATGTATATATGAAGCTTGTTTAACATCATTACAATCGTTTCAAAAAAAAAAAAATCAGTACAATCAAAATGGATTGTGTTGGAACGAACAGCAAACAGAGAATTCACAGGAAGAAAATGAAGTAAGTTACACTGGTTCGTCAAATCTTTGAGCTCGAAAATTCTAATTTGCAGGAGAGCACGGTAAAAGTAGAAACGTGTCGAGCTAATTATAGAGCCGGCATTTTCCAGTTCCGGCACATACAGAGCACTCCTCCTTCTCGCCCTCGACGTGGCTCAAGCAATAAGTGATTCTGTCATTCACCACATCCTGTGAAGACTAGTTGTTAGCGAGCCGTGTCTCGTACTCATTAGCATACGAGTGACTAATCAACATGACATACCAAGGTCTAAGTATATATATGTAAACTGAATGATGATATAAATGCTGATAAGAACCAAGAACAAGAATGAAAATTATCGTGACATCCTATTCATAATAAGTATGTGTATTTGACTAATTTGCAGAGAATGGATAAACAAAAACCTCGTACCACAAGCTGTTCGTGCAGACCAAGAGGCGCAGTAACGACATAGGAAACCCCTGGATGCTCCTTAGCAGCTTCAGCTGTTAGAGAAGGAATATCCTATAAAATAGCAACAGAAAAATTTGGCTTATGTTGTCACATTCCAATATCTGTTGATTCTGGTGTCAAAAAATACGAAAGAAATCAACTTCATTACACGTTTTCTATCAAGTTCTAGTAACCATCACCTGGTTCCAATGTCTTCCAGGAAACAAGAAAAATGGGCTGACTATAACACGCCTAGCCCCTTGTCGAACACATGAGTCGAAAGCATCCTTGATAGATGGCTCAGCCAGTTCCTAATTACAACAGAAGAAACTGGGAGGAATCAACAAACATTTGTAGGTTGAGAGAGGGGAGCCAAGATTCATAGATGTGATCAATACCATATGAGCAGGCTCCACAATTGGATATTTCGTTTTATCCTTGAACATAACCACAAATTCATCTGAACAAACAACATAAAGCCAAACGGTATCAACTATCAACAGAACAATGTTGCACACTACATAA
Organism: Agastache rugosa; assembly: GCA_031470985.1. Lineage (NCBI taxonomy): Eukaryota > Viridiplantae > Streptophyta > Magnoliopsida > Lamiales > Lamiaceae > Agastache > Agastache rugosa. The sequence continues at coordinate 697,369 of CM062606.1, forward strand.
AGCTGGTCAGTAGAAATATCAATGAACAAAAATGGGTAAATATCATTGATCTATATACGCTAACAACACCTTCTACATCGAGCTATCTAGGGACCATCGTAACTCGCAAAATGTACTAAACTGTCCTAAATCCGTTGGAAAATATGGTAAGAACACCTCCTCTTAAACTGTCCTAATTTCATAAACAGCCATTTTTTCTTGTAGAAAAATGTACTGAACCACAAAATGCGAACTACTCTAATCAAAATATAATCCAGTATCTGTATATTACAATAATTTGCCAATGGCGCAAAATAAACAAGGTAAATATCATTGATATGAATACGGTCACAACACCTTCTACGTCGAGCTATGTAAAGACCACCATGATAGCAGGGTACTAGCTGTAGATAGCCATTATCCTCTTATTCAGTTCGAAATTAAACGAATATCCATATTTTCTTGAAGAAAAATTTACTGATCCCCAAATTTTGAATCATCTCAACTTAAAAATAATTCATCAACAGTATATTTCAATAATTTACCAATGGCATATCAACCTAAAATAAACAAAGCATTATCCTCTTATACAGTTCGAACTTAAACGAAAAACAAATTTTCTTTTAGAAAATTTTTACTGATCCAAAAAGGTGAACTATCTCAACCAAATTCCTTATCAATCCTAAACAAATGGCTCAGAATTCAAAGTAACAGAAAATCAACAACACAAAATCGAGGGGAAAAAAATGCCTTACTCAGCATAAGATTGGACTCCTTTCGACGCGAACCGTGGTCAACGATGATGACGCCGTCACCTTCACCAACAGCCGCTTTCCTGAAGCCGCCGCCATTTGCGGCGGAGGCAACACACAACCTTGAGCGTAAATATTTGATTTTCGAGGTGTCCCGACGCAATTTCACAAAATTAGGAACTGACAAATCAGGTCTTCTCCCCAATTCTACCCTAGTTTTTGCGCTTAATTCATAAAATAAAAAACAAAAATGAAAAAGGCGGAAGAATAAGTGCGACAATTAAGGTAGAGTTATGCGGGTGGAGGGGGTGGAAATATATTATATGAAATTATAATGAAAATCATGCACTATAGAGCGGAATTACCTGCTGAAATTGAGTGAAGAAGATGATGCCGCCATTTTTGTTAGCTCCAGCTCGCTTCCTATCGCAGTAAAATTTATTTATTTTTTCTTTTTATTTCTCTCTTTTTTATAATGGGCCTTTTTTATTATATGGGCCTCTCTTTTTAATTAATTGGGCTATACAGCTCTAGAGAAGCCCATTGATAAAAATAATAATTTAGAATTGGATAATTTAATAAGCTTGAATTGTTTAATTGATCAAACTTAATTGTAACATAATTGAGTTTGACCTAAAATGTGAAATGAGGCAAATTTGAGTTTGTTACTATTCGGTTTATTTAATTTTTATTTAATTTTAAATTTGATAAAATAGTCAATGTCTACCAAATTTTCTTGGGTAGAAATAAATATCAAAATCCCAACTTATAGAGTTAGGTGCTATTTACTGCACATGGTTTTGTATATATAACAGATTAATTAAATAATTAATACAACTAATCAAAGTCAAACAAAAAGTCGTCGCAATATTTAACATCAAATTTTAGGTGCTTCTAAGGCCATTATTGCATATTAAACACATTCATTCATTCATTTCTCGAAGCAAATAAAGTGATGTTTGGTAGACATATCTTTAATTAAATATGACTATATTACATTAATAAAATGTTATAATTTTGTTAAAACTGTAAAAAACAATTGATTTGGTAGCATCACCAAACCATGTGTTTGATGTAACTCCTCACCTCCCCTCTTGTCTCGCAAGATTTTCTATGTTTAATTTCTATATAATCTTGTTTATATCTTTATGGAAATTATATCAATTCTAAAATTTCATGAACTGACATATTATAAGTGTATTTAAATGTATTTATCGATGAATCTCATTAATATCCTATAAGTCGAAACTGTGACACATAATTTTCCTGGTGTGATTTATCTTTCATGTGTCATTTACAAGCTATTGCTCATGAGCGGATATTTAACACATTGCACCTCAAATAAAAGATATGTGTTATCCTCATCATAAAATAAAATAAAAAAATCAGTGCTCGAATGTTGAATTATTCTCTTGTATATTCAACTACTTAACAATACATAATATATTTAAATCCCAACGAAATAATATGCGACAATAACCTAAAACAAGTCCAGCCATATATAGTTGACAAAAGGCCCATTAGATCTGCATCTGATGCATGCTTAAAAGAGTCTTAATTTATATTACTATAAATTATCAATTTTCATATTATATGTGAAATTATTTATAAACGTTATAAGTTTTAATTCTCCAATTTAAATTTAATAATCGTTAGCTTTTCTTTGACTCGACGCAGATTAACATTACATATTCTTCCCTTTTGATGACATTTCAACTTCACATAATCATAATGTTGTCAAGTTCATGTTTCTCATTTCAATCATGTCAATCTTAAAATTAAGTTATAACTGTTTCAGTTAAACTATTTAAAATATAATTATGTCTCTCACTTGATTAATTTGATATACCACCTTTTTATCTATCAATTTCGCAGACTAATTATCTGTAATTGAATTGAGATACTATGAAATAAACTAATTGAGGAAAAACAGCCTCTACCATACAAGAGATAAATTGCATCAACAGAATTATATATGCTCAACGAGATACATCTGAAGGTGTTGATGGAGTTTGAGTTTATACATTTTGAACACAAACACTCGCTCAACAATAAGGCATCTCCATTTGGACAACTCATATTTTGATGACAATCAAAACACGTAGTAGTCATTTTTGGTGAATATGGAACGAAAAACGACATGATCTGGACTAACATGAATTTTGGTCGGAACACGCCATAATTTAAGAGATTCGAAACAAATACTTGCCCGAAACACCCCGTCCTTCTATGAATATGCCCTCTAAAAACGACGTCTGTATTCCGGACCAGCTCGATTTCTCCATTTGACTAGCGGAGCTCGTCCCGACCCGATAGTTTGACACCTCTACGAGTGAATGGTAAACCTTGTACAAATAAGGATTTAAAATTAAGCGAAAAAGAGAGAGGATTAAGCGATCTCTGGCAGAACACGCAAGGAATAATACACTCAGTCACTACTACTTCCAAATCCAATCATATAATCTCACTTTCCAAGCCAAGTCTCTCTCTCTCTCTCTCTCTCTCTCTCAAGCTTAAGTTTCACTACTGAATCAGGTGATTTTGCATATTTCCAAGGAATTCTGGAATAAATAATTCGAGCTTCCGATTTTGTTTCCATCATATTTTTCTCGTAGCTCGTGAAGCTGATCACTTCTCTGCTAATCCGTGACTGTTTCACGGAATTCTAGACTTTTTACCGTTTTTTTTAAGTATTCATCTGTTTACCGATCTATTTGTCTTGTTCTTGTGTCAGTAATTTAAATTCGAATCAAATCTATGCGGATGTTGAGTTGTGTGTGAGTGGAGGAGATGCGACTAACAGCTGAAATGCAGTTTTGAAATGCGGAGAGATTGGTTTGTGTAGTGAATGATGTGAAGATTGGGAAAATTTCGGAATTCGAAATGCTGAGCCCTAAATTAGGAGCTCAGTTAGACCGGATGAAGCGGAGGTCGAATTCCGGGAAATTTCATCACAGATGGAAGAGGAAATTCTTAGCGTTTCTTCTGATTGTGATTTGTTTGGCGACGTTTATGTTGATGGAATCGGAGTACAGTAAGATCAAAATGCCGTCGTTAATATCTCGGCCGCTGCAAAAGCCGAAAATTGCTTTTCTTTTTATTGCTCGGAATCGGATTCCTCTCGACATTGTTTGGGATGCATTTTTTCAGGTAATTATTTGCCTCCTCTTACTATTTTTAGCTTTTTTTTGTTTTTATGGAAGCGATCTTAATCCGGTTATTGGCTCTTTCTATTTTCGTTTATTAAGCTACTTTGTTTTATTAATTTACAATAGGTTATTTGCTCACCGACACATTAATCACTTTCCTAAAATGTTGCTTTGGCAGATTGGGGAAGTTATTGATTATTTTTGTATTTCAATTTTGAATATATACGAGTCATAGGAGAAAGGAGACTTATTCCTAAAATCGTTAATGTGTTGCTTGAGACGCTCCATTATTCCTTATTGACTGTGCTGCTGTGATTATTCTGAAAGACCAAAAATAGAAAATGCTGCATCAATAACAAAATTGTTTGAAGTTCGAAAATACTTGAATTAAGTATGAGATTCGTGTAAGAGTTTGGAAACATGTATTGGATATTTTTCGCAAATACTAAAAAGCCATGACTTTCGAGTGAGCATTGATGGCTTTTGACTGATGAACGGCTTACATCATAATGTGATCTAATTGGAAGTTAGTTATGTTGTTCCCTATTCCACAATCGAGGGACTGTAGTTATATGAACTATATGTCACACTTACTTGTTTGGGCGGGTTTGCAACCATTTCTGGATGTGTGAATACTATATTGAGATTATGAAATGATTATTTAGACACGGTGATATTATTGCATTTATCCATGATTGATTCCTTTAACAGTAAATAGTGTAGGGGTCTTCACTTTAATCTATGGAACTTTATGTTATTTTGCAGGGTGATGCAGAGAATAGATTTTCCATTTATGTTCATTCAAGACCTGGATTCTTGTTGAACAAAGCAACGACAAGATCAATGTTATTCTTAAACCGTCAAGTGAACGATAGCATACAGGTCTGATTTTGTTTAATAAATGAACTTTTTAACCAAAAAAGATTTAAATTTCCTGATGTACTACTGTTTTGATTTCTGACATTATGGTCTTCATCGTCTTTTCAAAAGGAAATAAAATGTATATATAGTCTGTGATAGTCTTTTAGCATTGTTTCGATCTGTAGGCTGATTTTATATAAGAACCTTGTGGAGTGGTCTATGTTTTTTTTTTTTTTGCATTTCGAGCGATATTTAACTAACAATGCTTTATTAGGTAGATTGGGGAGAAGCAAGCATGATCCAGGCAGAGCGTATTCTGCTTCAAAATGCACTGATGGATCCTTTCAATGAGCGGTTTCTTTTCCTCTCAGACAGGTAAAATCTCATTTTT